>CM060913.1:459859396-460459396 GCA_030737875.1 Allium sativum | reverse complement strand
TATATATGTATATAGATCGTCGTTAGAATATAAATATTTATTTTAAATTATAAAAGGAATTGAAAATGGCGCGGTAGTTCGATAATTCGATTTCAAATTTCAAATGAATTTACCGGGTGCAAAATAAACCGGATTTTGGCGAAACCAAAAATAGTAGAATCTGTTTATGAATATCTTTCCAAGAATCCGAGAAATCAAAATTTCATAGCAAGAATCAAAAGATACGTCCAGTTGAAAATTCAGAATAGTCGCTATGGAATTTTAGCCCTTAAAAATGGGAATTTTGCAAACGACCTCGGTTTTCGACGAAACCACTTTTTTTGTAACCGGGATGTCAAGTTATTGCTAGATTCCAAAATTCATAATTTTTTGAATCAATATGTGAGCATGGAAAAGGAAAACGCATTTGACCAGTTTCAGTTGATTTTAATCGACTGGAAAATTGCTATTTTTCAAACGGTCTCAGAATTTGACGAAATTAGTTTTGTTAGGACCGTATCGTCAGTACGAAGCTAAAAAATATTTTTAGGAATTTTTCTAGTTAGTATGTAGCCCCGGTAAATTGAAATGTGCGTTCAAATTCAATATATAGAGTTATATGTTGATTTTGACGAAAACTGATCGAATCAGCTTACGATACATATCCCATTGTGTTCAGAATGGGGGTAATTAGCTAGGGACGACAGGCGGTGGGTCTCGTTTCGAGGTCGAAATTAAAAGTTACTTTATGGAATTAAATAAATATATTTTTATATAAAGGCCCTTGGCCCCTTTACTCTCTCTGAAAAGTCAACTGAGATAAAAAAAAGAGGGGGCGGAGCCCTAAATCTCCAGCCACCATACACCGCGCCGCCGCACACCCCTCCCTTCCTCCCCCCTCGCTCCGATTGAACACCGCACGCCTCCCCCTTCGCTCAGATCGAACACCGCACGCCCCACCTTAGCTCAAATAGAACACCGCATCTCCACCTCGCGCCGGACCCCCACCTCGTGTCGTACCACCTCTGCATGCCTCCCCTCCATTTCCGTCAACGTCCAGAAACCCCCTCCCCCCCCCCCCCCCCCGGCGAACCAGAAGAAAAACAAACAAACAAAAGTAAGTTCTTTATTTTGATTATTTCATTTCAGTATTTTTCTTTTGCATTGAGTATTTTTTTTTTTAAACTAAAATCATGATTTTTATAGAGTTGAAAGCTATAATTTTTATTGAATATGAAGTTATGATTTTCAATATATATATATACATGTATGTAGAATATAAAAGATTTAATTTTTAATTAGTAAAGATTATATTTTTAATTTTGTAAAGTTTATATTTGTTTATAGAGTAAATGATTATATTTTTACGATGTAAAAGAGGAGATTTTGGTTTATATAATTAGCATGTCAAAAATTGATTTTTCATATGAACGGTTTAGAAACATAAAAACGTCATTTTTATTTATATATGAAATAGAAATATAAAAATATAATTTTTATATAGAAATAAGCGTTGTAAAAATATATAAAGTAAAACAAAAATGTGATTATTTATTTATTTATTGAATGAAGCAATAAAAATATAATTTTTATTGTGAACAGCGTGAAAAGAACTGCATTAGAATTCCAAACCGATCCAGACGGTTCAGCAGTTCAAAAAGTAAAGCACGACGGAGTGGAACCCTCGGTGAGAACTCCTCACTTTTATTTTAAATTTCTAGTTAATATATATACTAGGATGCAGACGGTGCTTAGCAGCAACCGACACCCGTCGTCCAAAGAACATGGACGGCTTGTACGCTTATTTGTTTGAATTTGATGTGAAAAATTGAATGTGTGTTGTGGAATGAAATAAAATATTTATATAGTGAAATAAAATATTCTATAGTTAAAAATATAATTTTTAACGTGTATATAAAACAAATATTTATAAACGAATCGGACGATTTGTTTATATACGCTGATTTGACTGATATTGATTGGGACGATAAATTTTACACATCGCCCAACTGCACAAATAAAATCTGTGTTTGATTGTTTGAAACTGCAAACGTGTGTTGGGATGATATTTGGCGTACACTAATCCCAATTATTTAATTGTATGTCGATCGATTGGTCGATAGACTGTGTAAGCGTTTATTATTTATATTTAATGCTTATGCAGTTGTGTGGTGCACTTTGGATGATAGTTGATTATTTATCGTTGCTATTATATACATGTGTTGTATGGAATCCATATAATTAACATTATATGGTAATTGATTGGGCCTCATTCCAATTGGTTAAATAATGAATATTATGAAATAAAGATTCACGTGTTGACGGTACTCATTTGTTGAGATTAGTCAGTGGTGAAAGAAATATAGATTCATGTGTTGAATAGGATAAATATTCAATTGTTGAATAGAATAACGAAGTTATTGAAAAATACAAAGCCGTGTTGATTAGAGATGCACTATTTTGACGTGAACGATATTGATATCGATTATATTCGTTTTTAAAATGAATATTTAGAAAGAGATATACAAATAGAATAGAATAGAAAATGAATTCGAATTGAAAATAAATTCAAATTGATTCGAACTGAAAATGAATTTGAATAGAATTGAATAGGAAAATGAATTCGAATTGAATAGAATTGAAAATGAATTTGAATAGAATTGAATAGGAAAATGAATTTGAATTGAATAGAATAGAAAATGAATTTGAATTGAATAGAAAATGGATTTGAATTGAATAGAAAATGAATTTGAATTGAATTGAATTGAAAATGAATTTGAATTGAATTGAATAGAAAAATGAATTTGAATTGAATTGAATAGAAAATGAATTTGAATTGAATTGAATAGAAAAATGAATTTGAATTGAAATCGAATTGAAATTGATTTGAAATTGAAATTGAAGTTGAAATTGTTTTTGAAACGAATATAAAACAATTTATAAAATTTGTTTTAAAAGGAAAACGACGAAGTATATATTATATATATTATATATAATATAATGGCTGAATAGAACGCGCCGCGCTGCGGCTGTTCGCGAATTTCGACCATTGACTTCGAATTGACGTTGCGGGAGATCCGACCGTCGGATTCTCCTGAAATCAAAACCGTTGGGTTCGTATCGAAAATAGCTTTCCAATGAATATTAGAAATTTGAAATCTAACGGTTGGATTTGGAGATATGTCCAAATCAATTTCAGAAAAGTTCGATATAAGTGCAGTTCGATGGCCGTACATGGAAATCGACTGTACGAGGCTTGATAAAATTATTAAAAATATTTACAATTTGTGTAAAATCGTAAGAAATGATTTGGGAAAAATTGGGATGAAAAACTCCATATTTGAAAAGATAAAAATAGATTTTTATCTAAATGAACTAGTTTTGAACTAGAATTAAAATCAATTTATTTTTGAAATAAATAAATTGAATTTGAAATGGGTTTTAAATAACCAGAATTTCTAATATATTTAATTGGAATTGATTTGTGGGTTTACCGTGAACGGTGTTTTAGATAACACTTGTTCTTTAACCCGATAATAAATAGGATGTGATTTGAGTTTATCGTGAACTGTGTTTTAAATGACATTAGTTCTTCAACCCAGTAAAAGGAGTTTTAATGAATCGGTAATTAGATTGAAATGTGAATTGATAATTTAAATTACCAAAATTGGAAAGTGAGTTAGAATGGAGTATTACCAGTTTTGCTCCAAAGCGATAGTTAAAATCTTTAATTAGATTTGAACGTGAAATGGTAATTAACTTTACCGATAACACCGTGGTGTTAGATATGGAGTATCACCAGTTTTGCTCCATGGGATAAATAGGTTGGGATTGGGAAATAAAATCAATAATTACTTCGGTGTGGTTCACTAATCTCGACTAGTTTGGAAAACCATAATATGGTTTGAAATGATATCCAAAGGAAGATTAAAGAGTAAATTTAAAAGATTTTATCTTTGATAAAATTAATGGGAACCTTTCCCTAGGAGTGTGAATATCTGAAAAAAAGAATATTCTGAATTGGAATGAGGCGTATATTGTGTTTTATAGCACTTGTTGATGAAGATAAGCGAGTTATTCAGAAAGTCCGGGTATAACCCATTCTGAATAACTGATTCGACGACGAGTCGAAGAGATTGAAGACGGTGCAAGACCGACGGTCTTCACATCTAATGGATGGGTGCTACTGATGCTCACGATGGGAGTAGCTACCTTGAAGGGGGCTAAAGTGGTAGCCATCCGGACGTACTTGGAGGTCGACGAATATGCGAGGAAACTGCCTCCGGTTTCGTTCAGACCCAGAACGAACTTGTAAATGGACTGTGTGTCTGACATTGGAATTTATTCTGTGTGATTGATTTCTATTAAATATAAATCTGTTTGGCGGCGAAGAATTTATTCTCTTGCTTAACGCCCTTCTCTGAGACGTACGAGCTCAGAGGTTATATATTAATGGATATCAATCGCATGGCACGAATTTCCTGTGTGGCATGCCTAAGTGGCAAATGATCAAGGCTTCTGTTGAAAAGCAAAGTCTTTTGGTTGATGATCAAAGCACAGCTTTAATATAGCGCTGCTTTGTGTATAGCATTGATTCGCGAGCCTCACACCCCGGTATTGTGGTACACTGATGGTTTGATCAGTATGCTTTTTAGTGGATGGGCACCTTAGTGGTGTCGTGGATTCGGTCAACCGAGATTGAGCTTAGTGCTCAGAGGGATTGGGTAAGCGGTGTTTTATCTCGCCGAGACGTAAGCCGCAGTGATACTCGATTTCCCAAAAGTGCGGATGTGCATTACGGTGTTTTCTCTCGCTGAGACGTAAGCCGTTGTGGATGGCACTATGCGATCGATCTTTCGAATCAGGAGCCACCATGATGGAAATCCAATTTCCAAATATGACATTTTGCGGTTTTGATTGTAGAGCCTAGTATTGGCGACATGATATATGGTACCTATGTCGTCTATGATTGATACATTTATATTTGATGTTGTTTTCTTCACTTATAGAAATAATATAAGATGAAATTTCACGTATCAAGCATAATTGGCTATTATAAGGGGAAAACCCTATCCTCCGGCTTGCGTTGCATTGTGTGATGGGACCTGGGTCTTATAATAGCTTCATTGTTCTTTATTTAGCATTGCGCTGTTTGTTTTATGCATTGGTATTCTTGGGAGGAAACCCGTTCCGTGTTATACGGCGTGGTCCCTTGATTTACCTAACTTTAAAAACAAAGATTAATAACTGTTTTAGTTCTCACACCAGTCACATGACTGACCTGGAGTTTATTGTTTTAACCTAAACTTTGGGTGCCCCTATTTTCCGCACGGGCAGCTAGTAGTTTTGGTTTTGCAGATTTATATTCACAGGATCCTGGTTTACAGCTGAAGTGATATTCGGAAAGCTCTGTATCTGTGTATCTATTTTCAGTTGTGCTTTGTATTGTTTTTCCGCTGCGATGTATCTAAATGTAATTTAAATCTCTGATATTTTTCTGTGTAATATTTATTCATACTCTGTATATTCTTGTATTCTGATGGAATTGTTGTAATAAGCAATGAAATGTTCTTCTGTTTGTGTTCTGATTTGTCGTGTTCTCGAAGCAATCCGGGCTTTCCTTCACGAGGAAGTTTGGGTCGTCTCAATTACTCTGGACACTATTGACATAAACAAGGAAGTATATTTGTATGATAAATCAATATGTACTATATAATTGGACACATTTTTTTACCCTTAGAAAATATTATATTTGCGTATAGATACCATTTCCTAAAATATCCAAAATAAGGTTTGTTGAAGAAGTAATAAAAGTACCCACTTAAATTGTAAATATCAGGCATAGTGAAGTGAGCAACTATGTTATTGTCAAATAAATGTTTGATACATAAAGCGATATAAGTTTTAATTATATACCCATAGCCCATTAATCATTATGTTATATTACAAATAACAACACATATAATAACTTTACATTCATTCAGTTTATTACAAAATAAAATAAAAAATTTCTCAATATCTTTCATGGTATCAAAAGGTATAAAAACCATTTAAAGACAGATTTATAATTAAGGGGACTGTAAATAATGGCTATAACGAAGGAAATAAAACCATTATTTCCTCTTGAACTTACATATGTATGAATAAAACATAGAAATATGTATGATAAATTATTATTCAATTCTGTCATTTACAAATGTATGAATGAAGTAGAGAATATTGATCAAAAGCAATCTGTAGCAAGCCAGTCACTTCCAGAAAAGGAAATCTAAAGGTCGTAGCCGCAGGGATAAGAAGCAAACAAATGTATTTAAATGTATTTATGTCCATAAGCATAAACCTCATACAAATGTATTCATGTCCATAAGCATATACTCAAACAAGTAAACAAGCATATACCTCCCCTGTATATTCAAATGTATTTATGTCCATAAAATTTATAAGGTGAATTATATCTATCTGAAATTATATTAAATACAAAGCAAAATCATTGAACTTAATTAATATCTATTTTCTGGTAAGTGCATTCCTTTTGTTGTTGTTTTCAATTGAAAATATATTTTGCACTAAATACATGCCATATTCATTTGCTATTAATTCATGCAGATAAGATAATTAAATATTAGTATTGGTTTTAAATGTTATATCCTCAATATCTATTTACACGCAGCAGAATTAGATAGCTCATTTTTGTTATGATTCAGGGTACATTTAATACCATTTTCAGACTAAGCTGAAGGTCATGAAGTACTTGTATACAATATATATATATATATATTGTTGAATCTAATCTAATAATTATGAAGATAGTTCAATTAATCAATCCAAAATAATCAAATAAGTCTGGATTGGTTTGATAGTGTCAATAAGACTTGTTGTCTTAATTTGGCATTATCTAGAAAACACAGCATCTATTTGAAAATCCTATATTTAAAGAAAATTTTATGGATTATTATAAGGTAACTTGATTGAAGTAATCAGAGCTTTCACATTTATTTTCTACGAGGATAGGCGCAAAGCTAAGATCAGGATGGACGAGATGAAGATCTTGATCCTAACTCTCAGGCAGATAACAGTTGGTTCTGACGTCCTGTCGGTCTTTAATTGTAGTATTATTCTAGCACATAAATCTTAAATCTAAGATTTATTTCGTTGTATTTTCAGATTTTCCAAATGTACAACACCGTAGTTCTTTGCTTTACTTTGTGTATCAGATAACTGACTTTCGTTACTAAAAAAATTCAAAGCTTTCACATTTAAGGCTTTCACATTTAAGCAACACATATAGAAACCATTCAGTACTTATTATACTAGATGCATTGACTAATCATATACATGAATAGGTACTCATTTTATACCGGTAACTCTAAGGTGAATAAAACAAGAAAAATCTCATCCATACAAGTAAATTAAGAAGAAGAAAAAAACAAAGAAGTGGTAAGCAAGCAACAAATGATTTATGTAGTTAGCATGCATCGCGCGAGCCTATACAACAAAATCTACAGACCTCACAAAGCAGTCTAATATAAGTTTACTACTTCTTTCTTTTTTTCCTTTTTTCTTGAAATTTGGTACTTACATATAAGTTTTAATAGCTTTCTTTATAATTTTTAAACAATATTTCTACAAAAGATCAGGTAGATAAAAGAACACATTTTTGAGTTATATAGATTTTATTATAGTACATGACAATTGTTTAACTAAAACACTTTTCAATAATCGATCTCATCTCAAAATTTATTACCAAATTAGAGTTACTGTTTTATTCTATAATTCAACCTATGCACATTCCATTATGGCGGCAAAGAAAATTCAAATTGAAATTCGTAGTGGAGGCAATACTGATACAATAAGCCCCAGTACTGATGTAATCATGACTTGATTATTTCCAGCTAAGAAGTAAAGCATTAACTAGTGAAGCTCTTTACATACAGCTTTAGATGAATTATAATAAATATGGTTTCCACTTTTGGTTATATTACGCAGATCAATGTGCATTTTCGTATGATAAATTTATATGGGAACCTTAGGTATAGAGAAGTCCATATGGGTATAAATAATATGTCATATTACTCTTAAATGACTTAGCTACAGATTTGCTTAGCAGTAATAGAAAAATAAATATAAATGCTGATCATAAAAGTTTCCCATTACATACATAATTAAAAAACAATTTTATTTAGTAAAAGCAGCAGTATGAAGATAAAAAAAACTGTAGTAGTGTATCACATAGTCTGTTGCGGAGTATACTCTATCTGATAAAAAAAAACCTTTTTGTTTATTTTTGTTTTGAAAGTATGTTGAAACTTGAAAGTCATTAAAGCACAGTTTTTTATAATCAATAAATGTGTTTTTCTACTGTATAAATTTACATTTTTTTTATAAAATGCTTATTGCTGAAATGTTTGTGCATACGAAGAAAGGGAAACAAATACAGCCTAGAATTAGAGAGTTATATATACACAATAAGCAATATATTTTGGAAGATTCAACATAATTTATTTCTCATTATATACAAGTTTATTTCCCTATACGAGAAAGCAAACTATATCACAAATCTTTGTCTTCCATGTATCATGTCTCTTGTTTCTTATACTTATATCCCATATGTAAGATTATATAAACACAAGTACAACAAAAGAAAAAATTATCAAATATAAAACAATTTCTCTTGATCATAACTTCTTAACAGTGAAATGTAGTTATATGACACTGCTTAACATTGGGCAAAACATGAACATATGCTTAGTTGGCTAGGTTTTAAATCTCGGATTTCGGTCACGTTTCGTTTTGAAATGTAAATCAATAAGATATGCAAGAGTAAGATAGTAAAATATAATTCCATATAAATAGTAACACTGGTGGCCTATTTTTTCCTCCCGATTCCATTTAGCATCCCGTTTTACACTGGTGACCAATTTTCAAAAAGAAAAAAGAAAAAAAATAGTAACACAATTCCATATAAATCAATAAGATATGCAAGAGTAAGATAGTAAAATACAAAGTTTTTTAATACTGAAATCCAGTTTAACAAGTTTCAAAATTAGAGAAACATTCATTTGTCACTTCATTAATCTTTCATTGATCTAGATTCCAGATATTCAAGCATAAAAGATGATTAGACATTGATGTACCAATGATGATCAAGCATAAAAGATGATCTTGAAACTTTCACTATGTCAGTATTCTACATTTGTGGATTTTAAAAATGCCCAAGCAAGTTTTAAAAGATTTAATGTATTAGGCATTCTCAAAAAATTCATGCAAGCTAAATCATATAACAGTGAAAACAAAGCCTATTTTTATGATACTTTTGAATGAAATTTGAAGTTGAAATAGAATATTGCTATCCTGAATACACATCCTGAATGGAATATCAAATAAGGGAAAAAGCAAAAGTACAGTGTATCAAATTATTTTCCCACTATTGACATTATATAGCTATCCAGCTCTTCATGAGTTAAAGAACTATTGTATCAAATTTGTATAAAGACAAAGACTAAGTGACAAAATTCACACACAACAAAGTGGCAAACAACAAACAAGCATGGCAAAGTGGCAAACACAAAAACAGGAATTATTGCTGTAAATAACTTTGGATTTTTACCAGCTGTGAAATCAAGACAAAATGGAAATTTTAAATAACTTTGTACCTATATCATAAGGCGACATGCACAATTATTTTGTACCTAAGCACACTACCGAATCTCAGATTCATCAACTCCAGACCATGATTGTAAGACTGCACTAGAGCAAACAGTCTGCATGCATAACGACCTTTGCTCGACACCAAAACTGAATAGAATGTCGCCCTAAGTGATCGATTATAATGATTTGATAGCGGGCCTTCCTATCATTTTACATAATTCATGTACATTAAATCTGCAGTGCTTTGTTGTTGCATTACCAGTTGTTTATGAAGTACTGCAACAAGACAATGGGTAAACTGCAAACTTTTGCATGTGAATTCGAAGAGGGTGATGGTACTTCCTGTCAAAAACATGCAAATCACTTGTGTCGAGCGATGGGTGCCCATGCAAACTTTTACTTTATCTTACTTTTAAGTAATTGATTGATTGATCATTTAGGTTCTACGGCCATCATTTCTACAATAATATCGGAAATTGGACAGATTATAAAGGATTAACCATGCTGTACAGATTCATGGCCAAAAAAATAACATAAATAGAAAAAAAAACAATCGGAAATCGGAATTTCGTGGCCAAAAAAAATCCATGTTGTACAGATTACAAAGGATTAACACAAATAGCCAAAAAATATTAATAATAATATCGATCGACGCTTTACCTGAGAAATAATCGGAAATTGGACGACGAGAATCAGGGATCTAAGAGGGCTTTTACAAGATTCTTCGCAGATTGAAGACACCTTGGATTATCTGATGGTTTGAATCGAAAATTGGATTATTGATTTAGAAAAGTAAAAAAAAAAGAAGATTTACTGATTTAGTCAAAGGAGGGAAAGGAGGTAACGGGCGGGACTCTGTGTATGGCCCCAAAAAGAAGCGGTAAAGTATAATTTCCGCTAATTCTTTACCTGGGGTTAAAATGTCGGGTTTTTATCAAACCGACGTTTGTAAATGTATTCGTCATATTGAATGAAGTTTAAGGCTTCGGTTTAACAAAGGTTAGAAGCAAATGTTATATTTGTTTCAAACAGTTGCTTCGGTTCTTAGGACAACGGAAGCAATTTCCTATATATAAATTTTCTGTTGCTTCCTACGAAGTAGTTGCTTCAGTTCTGGGGAAGGAACAGAAGCAACTATTATTATTTGCTTCTGGTTTAAAGACAACCGAAGCAAATAAGGCGAAGCAACTGACCTATTTTGTAGTAGTGGAATAAGGATTTTAATATAAAATTGAAATTTTGGATTTAACTTAAGACAAGTTAAACCAGAATGAATCAAAATGAATGATTTTTGAAATAAAATCAGAATTTGAAATTATGAAATGAAATAATTGAAAGATCAATTATAAATTGAATATGGATTTTGGATAATAAAATCAGAATTTGAAATTATGAAATGAAAATGAAATAATTGAAAGATCAATTATAAATTGAATATGGATTTTGAACTTAATTTGGTTGAATGAAGTTAAGAATGAATTTTGAGATGGAATTAATCAAATAAAGTAAATTTTAAATTTGAAATTTAAATGAATAATATTAATATAAGTCAATCGGATATTAACTGATTGATGTTCAAAGATGTTAAACTAATCTAAATATTAATATTGAATGTAAATTCAATTGATTTGATTAAGTTGATTGTGCATTTATTATTGACTGGTTGACTAATTGGTTGTTAAGTAGGTTGAATGAAATTCATTAAAGTTAAATGAATTGAAACAGGAAAGATCATTTTCAGTATAATGAACTTGAATAAAATCGAATGTGAAGTAGAACTTAATAGTTGAAACCCATATATGTTATTTGCATTATATTGAGTTAGTGCAGGTTGAAAGAAAGAAGAGCTGTAAATTGCTATACTTCATGATGCCCGACAAATAGGTAAACCTTAATATTATTTATTGGGATTTTGATTTTATACCCCTGAGTTAGGTAGTCGCTTGGCTTTTTATTTTATTTTGATCGATGTGAGGACTGGAGCGGCATTTGTAGTTGGTTAGATCAAGTCGTATAGGGGAGACTCTGTCGAATTTTTCCAAAAATTTAAAGTGTTATAAAAAAATTAGTATTTTTTTTAAATTTTATTTCTATAGTATTGAATTGGTTTTGATTTAAAATAATTTAGATTTTTAAAAAAAAAAGTTAATGGGTTCGTAATATTTTTCCTACCTTACTAATTTCGGGGATGAAATTCATTTAAGGGGGGAAGAATGTAATGTCCCATATTTTGGCACTCGAATATTTAGAAATGAAAGGGGTATTTTGCATGAAAACGTAGTGGCAGAAGGCTACTGTTGAGGTTGATGGCGTGAGCCGGAGGAACAAAACATAGGTGGAGAAGAAAATATCATGAAGGTGAAAGGCGCTGTATAGTTTGGAGGCTTGATGTTTGGAAATAGAAGATGGGGGAGGGACGTGGGCAACCAAAAGAAAATGGGAAAAAGAAAAATAAATGAAAGGAAGAAATAAAGATGAAAGAAAGAGAATAGGGGTCTATCGTTAGTTGAGAAAAAAGGGAATGGGCCGTTAATTTGTTTAAACCGTAAGTATAATTTAATTAAAATTAACTTAAGCAAATGAAGCTGGGACTATTTTATTTGTTGAGAATGAATAATTAGACTAGTTTAATTAGTTTGATTAGCATTTAATGATTTTAATTTAAATAGTTAACCTATTACAACTCGTTCATACAATGTCAGGATTGAACAAAACCAAAAGTATTGGGACCGTATCAACAAGCACTACAAATTGAAGCTGATGGAGGGACTTGAGATTTTTAATTAAATTAAACATAGGTTTAATTTAATTAAATCGGACCATTTTAATCGATTAATAAAATCAAGATGAGTTAAACTGACTCAGTATTTCCCACTTATATTTTATATAAGTTGGGTTTTATAATTGTATGCTATGTTTGCTAATGGTTGATTGTGTGTTAATTATATTTTCATACATTGATTGAATCAGTGAAATTAAACATTGTTTAATTTCAGTGAAACGAAATCATTATTTTAACGCTTGGACCCAATTAAGGTAACTTACCATATTGGTCACGTTTATAAAATAAACGTGTTAAATTTAATGAATTGTTTTGATTGTTTTCTTAAGGTTAAATAACTTGGTTGTTATTAAATGACTGTTACTTACTGTTATATCAGTTAAATTGAATTGAATGATATTAATTGAGATAACATGCTTGGATGCAGAGAAGAACAGGTTGGAGAGATCCAACCAGATTCCTTAAATATATTAGATGTTATTTGTTTTCCTATTACCATCATATGAACTGTTCTGATTGGACGATTAATTTGATTTATGATCGTTGACGTGACATTCAAAAATTGTTTTGTTTTAACCAATGGGTGATATTGGTTGAATAATTCGCAGCAGTTGGCCTATAAATCAATCGTTTTGTAAATATGGATTCACCGTCAGGTGAATCGACATAAATGAAGTTATAAAATTTATTTTATAACTGAAAATAGATTTTTAAATCTATTATTTTGAATAAAAGTTACTAAAAGAAAATAAATATATATTTATTATTTAAAATTATAAGCATTAAATGATTTTAAAAAGGAAATTCTGATGTTAATCAGATTTACAAGGAAATGAGCAAAAATTAACCTGACGGTTAAGAATTGGATAGTTGTTTTAAGAAACAATTAGATGGTATTTTTAAATTAATTATATTATTAATTAATTTAAATAAAGACTAATTGGAATCGGTTAACGAGATAACTATATTTTGGGTTGACTAAGTCAACCGTTTTTAACTGAGAATAATTATTAATTTGATTTGACTTAATAAAGTAGTTTAACGAATATTTATTTAATTTAACAATATTTTAAAAAGGACATTACCATTTATTTTAGTAATTAACTATTGCTACAGTAGTTAATGATTTAAGTAAATTATTATTTTAATTAATAATAATTTAAGAGATTTTTTTTAATTGGAATTCATTTAAAAAGCAATCAAAGTGGAAATGAAATCAAACTGAATTGCGAAAAGAATTTATGAACGGATTTTTATATTAAAATCCGAGTTTTTATAACGATTTTATAAAAAGGAATTTAAGCGAATATGATAGCTTAAAAGAAATATTTACTTAATATTTGAAATTAGAAAAGGAAATTGAGAAGTTTTGTAACAACCCGAAAATCTGGGCCAGTTTAAATTTTTTTTTTGGCAATTTTAGCGAATTTTGATTATTTAAAATGAATTATTTTAAATAATAACGATGAGAAATTTATTTTGAATAGAGATTCGACGTATATATTTATATATGTAGGAACCCGTAACTTCCCCGTGAAGGAAAGACCGGATACTTTGAGAACAATACACAAATGAACGCAGACGGAAGAACATTTCATTGTTATTACAACAATTCCATCAGATACAAGAATATACAGAGTATAAATGAATAAATTACATTCGATAAATATCAGAGATTACAATAAATTACATAGCAGCGGAAAATAATACAAAAGCACAACTAGAAGTGATACACGGATACAGAGCTTTCCGAGCATCGTTCCAGCTGTAAATCAGGACCCTGTGAATATAAATCTACAAAACCAAACTACTAGCTGTCCGTGTCGAAAATAGGGGCACCCAGAGTTTATGTTAAAACAATAAACTCCAGGTCAGTCATGTGACTGGTGTGAGAACTAAAACAGTTATTTAAAACTTTATTTTAAAGATAGTAATTCAAGGGACCACGCCGTATAACACGGAACGGGTTTCCTCCCAAGAATACTAGTGCATATAAAAAAACAACGCAATGCTTTTTGGAAAAATGAAACTATTATAAGACCCAGGTCCCATCACACAATGCAACGCAAGCCGGAGGATAGGGTTTTCCCTTATAATAGCCAAACATGCTTGGTACGTTTTAAACAAATCATTTGATACTATTATAAGTGTATAGTGTCAAAACAATTTTCAATCATAAATATCAATCATAGGCGGCATGGGTACCATCTATCATGTCGCCATACTAGTTCTACAATTAAAACCGCAATATCACGTATTGGAAATTGGATTCCGTCATGAGTCGAGGCAAGGGGCAAGCTCCTCTCCGCGTTCGAGACACTCTAGCAAATGCCTCAGGACCCCACTATGATCCTTTGGAACCTCCAAGGCCGGTTCTCTCTTACTTTTGAGGATTGGCAATTCCTGAACACACGTTTCCCGGTCCTTACAGACCTATATCCGAGGCGCCTTATATCCAACAACCACATAGGTGAAAAGTATATAAATGTCAGGGCTGGTAGGTCACTGACACCACCCTAGCTAGAAAGAAACGTCGTGCACTCCTTGGGTCCGTCTCCCGTTTTTGACTCATACCGAGGTGTGAGGCTCGCGAATTCACGTTATACACAAAGCTACGCCACACAGGCCGTGCTTTGATCATCAACCACAAGACTTTGCTTTTCAACAGAAGCCCTGATCAATTGCCACTTACGCATGCCACACTGGCAATTCACTCCATGCGACTGATGTCCATCGATATACAACCTCTGAGCTCGTACGTCTCAGAGAAGGGCGTTAAGCAAGAGAATAGATTCTCCGCCGCCAAACAGATGTATATTTAATAGAGATCAATCAACACATAATAAAATCCAATGTCAGACACACAATCCATTTACAAGTTCGTTCTGGGTCTGAACGAAACCGGAGGCACTTTCCTCGCATATCCATCCATCTCCAAGTACGTCTGGACGGTCACCAACTGATTCTCTCATCTTGGGTGTACAGCCCAATCAAGATCATCAGTAATCACCCAAACGATGTGAAGACTTCCGGTTTTCGACCACCGTCTTCGTCTTCGACATCTCGTCGAATCGGTTATTCAGAATGGGTATAACCCGGCCTTTCTGAATAACCCACGTATATAATAAACAAATGTTACACAAATACAACGAACGCCTCCTTCCAATTCAGAATATTCTTTTATTCACAAAATCACATTCTTAGGGAAAAGTTCCTTGGATATCATTTCAAACTAGTCGGGATTAGCGAACCACACCGAAGTAATTATTTATTTTATTTCCCAATCCCAACCTATATATCCCATGGAGAAAACTGGTAATACTCCATATCTAACACCACGGTGTTATCGGTAAAATTAATTACCATTTCACGTTCAAATCTAATTAAAGATTTAACTATCGCTTTGGAGCAAAACTGGTGGTACTCCATTCTCGATCACCTTTCAGATTTGATAATTTAAATTATCAATTCACATTTTAATCTAATTAAAGATTCATTAAAACTCCACTTAGTTTTAATCTTTTCAAAAATCAACATCCTGTCTTTAACTGGGTTAAAGAACCAATGTCATCTAAAACACGATTCACGACAAACCCAAATCTCATTTGATATTAAATACAAGGCTTTGAATAGAAAATATATCGGCTTATATTCAATATCAAATTCTGAAACCAACAAATATCGTATTGGAAATAATGATATAAAATATATCTTTCAAATTCCCATAACAATACCTGTATAGTCACGAAATCCAACATCGAAATATTCCGAAGATAATTTCGATTCAACTCCAGTCCAATTCACGTATTGGGAATATTGATTATTTTTAAAATCACTTTCAAATTCAATTTATTTATTTCAAAAATAAATTGATTTTAATTTTAGTTCAAAACTAGTTCATTTCGACAAAAATCTATTTTTATCTTTTCAAATGTGGAATTCTTCAGCCCAATTCTTTCCAGTTCACATATTATGATTTTACACAAATTATAGGTATTTTTTAATAATTTTATCAAGGCCCGTACAGTCGATTTCCAACAATGGCCATCGAACTGCACTTGCAGCGACCTTTTCTGAAATTGATTTGGACATAATTCCAAATCCAACTGTTAGATTTCAAATTTCTAATATTCATTGGAAGGCTCTTTTCGATACGAACCCAACGGTTCCGGTTTTAGGAGAATCTGACGGTCAGATCTCCCGCAACGTCAATTCGAAGTCAATGGTCGAAATTCGCGAACTGCCGCGGCGCGTTCTATTCAGGCCATTATATATATAATATATATATATATATATTATATATTTCTTCGATTTCCTTTTAAAACGTATTTTATAAATCGTTTTAAATTCGTTTCAAAGACAAATCCAACTTCATCTTCAATTTCAAATCGATTTGATTTCAATTTAATTTGAATTCATTTCAATTTTATTTAATTCGAATTCCAATTCGTTTCAATTCAATTCAAATTCATTTTTATTTCAATTTCAATTTAATTCAATTTGAATTCATTTCTATTCAATTCGAATTAAAATTCACTTTCTATTCAATTTGAATTCAAATTCACTTTCTATTCAATTCGAATCGAATTCATTTTCTATTCGATTCGAATTCATTTCAAATTGATTCAATAAAATTTCAATTTGAATTTTAATCTAATTTAATTTGAATTTCATTTCAAAATATTAAATTTTGAAATCACTTTTCAATATTCATTCTAAAATGAATAAAATCGATATAAATATCGTTCGCGTCAAAATAGCGCAACTCTAATCAACACGGCTTTATATATTTCAATAAATTCGTTATTTTATTCAACAAATGAATATTTATTCTATTCAACACATGAATCTATATTTCTTTCAACACACGACTAATCTCAACACATGAGTACTGTCAACACATCACTATTTTTGTTATGTAAAATATTTTATAAAACTATGGTATCTATCGTTTGATTTTAATTAGACTCCACCGTGAAGTAGATTCTAATTGTAAATATGATAAAGATGTAATTTATATTATTTAAAATATTTTACTCAACACATGAATAGTTTCAACACATGATCATCGTCAACACATGACTATTTTTATATTCAACACATGAATTTTCTTTTATAATATTCACTATTTTCCCGATTGGAATGAGGCCCAATCAATCACCATATAATGTTAATTATATGGATTCCATACAACACATGTATATAATAGCAATGATAAACAATCAACCATCATCCAAGGTGCACCACACAACTGCATAAGCATCAAATATAAATAATCAACGCTTACACAGCCTGTCGACCAATCGATCGACATACAATTAAATAATTGGGATTAGTGTACTCAAATATCATCCCAACACCCGTGTGGGGTTTCAAATCAACAAACACGGATTTTTTTTGTTTGTGCAGTTGGGCGATGTGTAAAATTTATCGACCCTGTCAATATCAGTCAAATCAGTGTATATAAACAAATCGGCCGATTTGTTTATAAATATTTATTTATTCACTTTCACGTTAAAAATTATATTTTTAACGATAATTAATTTATTTCAACACATGAATATATTTCATTATCTATTTCACATCAACATCATAAACAATTTTCACAACACATCAATCAAACAAACAAGCCATCCATGGTCTGTGGATGACGGGTGTCGGGTGCTGCTAAGCACCGTCTGCATCCTAGTATATATATATTACTAGAAAAAGAAATTGAAGAGTGAGAAGTTCTCACCAATAGCTAATCCAACACCACGACTCTTCCTATGTAGAAATCTTCGCCGTTCTTGCCTCTTGTCACTTTCTCTGCCCGTATTCTCTACATATGTAAAAATCGAATTTTTACTTTACTATTCAATATATAAAAATCGAATTTTTACTTCTTTATTCAATATATAAAAATCCTATTTTTACATCGCTATTCAATATATAAAAATCCTATTTTTACATCGCTATTCTCTATATAAAGATTTCGCCTTTTCAAATATAATAAAAATCATATTTTTTTTTCTATAACTCTGTTACATATATAAAAATGGTATTTTTATATTACATTTCAAACAATAACCATCAATTCTTTTACAAAGCAAAAATCATTTCTTAAGTAAAAACCAAATCTTTCTACTCCATTCATATGAATACAAACTTTATCCTTATACGATTAAAAATCGTATTTTTATACTTATAAAAATCATGTTTTTCTTATCATTAAAAATCATATTTTCCTTAATAACAACCACGCCATTCCAACAAATTAAAATAATAAACAAAAAGAAGAGAAAACTTGCAAAGAGAAAAAAAACGAGAGAGAGGGGGGTCTTACAGTCGCTTGAGATCGTCAGGGGTGCGCCGGAAAGGGGAGGGGAGAGGCGCTAGGCGCTGGGGGGTCGGTGGCAGGTGGTTGCGTCGGTTTCTGGGTGGCGGTTGCTGATGAGGGCGCGCGTCAGCTAGGTCGCGATGGAGGAAGGAAGGAGAAGGCGGTGGAGACGAAGGAGGAGGAGGAGGAGAAAGGGGAAATCGAAGAGAGGGGGGATTGATCGGAGCTGCGCCCGCTCCGGCGGCGCGATGGCCAGCGCCTGGCGGAGCGCGATTCCTCCCTCCCCTTTTTCTTTTTTTTCTTTTTTTTTGTTCTGAATCGATTTCGAAATCAAAAAGGGGGGCCAGAGATAAAGGAATAAGGGGTTTATTTTATTTTATTTATTATTTTAATTTCAAAAAGTTGACTTTTATATACGACCTCTAAACGAGGCCCACTGCCTGTCGTCCATAGCTAATTACCCCCATTCCGAACACAATGGGATATAACTCTATATATTGAATTTGAACGCGCATTTCAATTTACTGGGGTCACATACTAACTAGAAAAATTCCAAAAAAATATTTTATAGCTTCGTATTGACGATGCGGTCCTAATAAAACTAATTTCGTCGAATTCTGAGACCGTTAGAAAAATGGCCATTTTCCAGTCGATTAAAATCAACTGAAACTGGTCAAACGCGTTTTCCTTTGCCACGCTCACATATTGATTCGAAAAATTATGAAATTTGAAACCTAGCAATAATTTGACATCACGAATCCAACAAAAGTGGTTTCGTCGAAATCCGAGGTCGTTTGCAAAATGTTTATTTTTAAGGGCCTGAATTCCATAGTGACTATTCAGAATTTTCAACTGGACATATCTTTTAATCCCCGCTATGAAATTTCAATTTTTCGGATTCGTTGGAAAGATATTCCCAATTAGATCCTAATGTTTTTGGTTTCACTAAAATCCGGTTTATTTTGCACCCGGTACATTCAATTGAAGTTTGAAATCGAATTATCGAACTACCGCGCCATTTTCAATTCTATTTATAATTATATATAATTATTTATATTCTAACGACGACGTATATAAAATATACGTTCTATTCTATTCAAAATAAATTTCTCGTCGATATTATTTAAAATAATTCATTTTAAATATTCAAAATTCGCTAAAATTGCCAATATAAAAATTTTAAACTGGCCTAGATTTTCGGGTTGTTACAATATACGTCGTCATTAGAATATAAATAATTATTTTTAATTGTATAAGGAATTGAAAATGGCGCGGTAGTTCGAGAATTCGATTTCAAAATTCAAATGAACATACCGGGTGCAAAATAAACTGGATTTTAGTGAAACCAAAAATATTAGAATCTAATTGAGAATATCTTTCCAACGAATCCGAAAAATTGAAATTTCATGGCGGGGATCAAAAGTTATGTCCAGTTGAAATTTCTGAATAGTCGCTATGGAATTCAGGCCCTTAAAAATGGAAATTTTGCAAATGACCTCGGATTTCGACGAAACCACTTTTGTTGGGTCCGTGATGTAAAGTTCTTGCTAGATTCCAAATTTCATAATTTTTCGAACCAATATGTGAGCGTGGCAAAGGAAAACGCGTTTGACCAGTTTCAATTGATTTTAATCGACTGGAAAATGACCATTTTTCAAACGGTCTCAGAATTCGACGAAATTAGTTTTATTAGGGCCGTATCGTCAATACAAAGCTAGAAAATATTTTTCGGAAAATTTTCTAGTTAGTATGTGACCCCGGTAAATTGAAATGCGCGTTCAAATTCAATATATGGAGTTATATGTTGATTTTGACGAAAAGGGATCGAAACGATCGAATCAGCTTACGATACATATCCCATTGTGTTCGGAATGGGGGTAATTAGCTATCGACGACAGTCGGTGGGCTTGATTTCTAAGTCGAAATAAAAAGATGCTTTTTGAAGATAAATTAACAATTAAATAATATATATATATATATATTCATATACCGCTCCCCCCCCCGTTACTTTTCACTTCAGAAATAATAAAAAAATAAAAAAAGGGGGGCTAAACGCGATCGACGATCGCTGAGGGAGGGAGATGCTCCACCGCCGCACCCCCGTTCTTCACCTCCGCCATCCTCCCCTAGCCCTCCTCCCTTCTGCGATACCGAATGTGACGGCCCGCCCCGCACCAACCGACATTTACTCCAAAGGTGCGCTGTACACATGTCCAGTTAGCGCGGAACGGGTCGTCAGAAGGAAAAGGGAAGAAGGAAATGAACATACAAAGAACCTGTAGAATGTCTCACAGCGCATAGAACAAAATATAATAATAACATACTTGACATAAAACAGGAGAGACAGTGCATAAGCTAAAAACCAGAACTAAGCATCATAGCAGCGGAAATTCAAAATATAGCTTATTACAACTTTTCAACTGTCTCAAAGCAAAAGCAAGATAAAGGAGGTACACTACTAATGCCCAAGTAGCGACCACCAACGACACAGGGAGAATGTGTATATATATATCATACGTGGAAGCCTCCTGCCCGCCTCCGAATCAGCTACTCGTGCATCACCAGCTAACCTGTCTCTAGTCTGCTCGTGTGAGCACCCAGAGTAATAAGAGGAGACATAAAACTCTGGGTCAGACATAAAGCCTGGTATGAGCGATAAGCATCTAAAGTGAACAATAACAGGTAGACTAAAACATACCTGAACCTGGACCTGCAACCAAAGAGTTAGCACTACATACTGTACAACGCTCTAAGGTGCCATATCAAACAGTGTAAAGATACAGAGGTGGGGGAGGTGTGCATGTCACAGTGATGGCAAACAATCAAACATAACATCCATCCTCACATCTCTCACTCAGTGCGTAAAGTATACGATATTCACCACTTCGATCACCCAACATACCTTGCTACGATCACTTTGCCCCATGAAGTCATAAATGACTTCACTGCACTGATAACGTAGCCACAAATCCTTCGCTATGTCCACTTTGCCCCATGGAGTCACAAGAACCCCACTGCACTGGCTCATAGCCTTACTAATCCTTACTATGTCCACTCTGCCCCATGGAGTCGCAATGTCCCCACTGCACTGGCACATAGTCTTACTACGCATCACCTTGACCCTCGGGGCATAATGACCCTACTGCACTGATAACGTAGTCTTGCTACCATCACCTTGCCCCTCAGGTCATAATGACCCTACTGCACAGATAAGTAGCCATCATTCATTTTTAGTGGTGAATCGAAGTTATGAACGTCGACAACTCCTTAGCACACGTCCCGCGGCAAAGCCCAACCATGAAGTGAACTCATTGGTTCCCAACTGGATCCTGAGCTCTAACTTCCCATATTGGACTACCTTTGCATCTCGGGTTATTGGTCAATACTGGGTCGGTTCGGATCTCCCCCTAATCATCAGTTCGGTTCGGATCAGAATGCTCCTTCTTCACTGGATCGGGTCGGGTCGTCATCACCCCTGGCGGATCGGGTCGAGGTCTCCAACTTGCCACGGTTCGGGTTGGGTGCTCTCTTCAAATCGGTTCATGGTACCTTCAACTCGTGGCTGGGCAATCGGGTCGGAGCGTTCAAGTACAATTGGATCGTGGATGCTGCCTCCCTCTGTCGGATCGGGGTACGAAACACGAGCGGATCGGGTACGAGAGGCAGTTCACGGTTGATGTTCGCGGACCTTGCGCAGATGGTTCGGCTCAGAGGAGATGACTTGACTCGTGGTGATGTCCCACGATCCCATAGGGCGATCCGATCGACCCTCAATCCCCATCCGATCCGAACTCCAGCACCTTGTCCAGCGAGTTGTTTACGCCCCTCGACGGCGTTTTCGACCATTCCAACTGTTCTAATCAATCACAAAGCATACCATACAGTCATAAAACACATATAATCAACCACAACCATCAAAACAACAATATGATAGGTTAAAATGGATCAAACATAGCCAAAACCCTATATTTTCCCTTAAGCATGTTTAGGTGAAACTTATGATATGATTAGAAAAACTTAACCAAATTAACCCAAATTCATATCAGAGGTCTAAAACATCATTCCGAATTTTATAAATATTTTTCCAGAATTTTATCATGTTTAAATTCGCTAATTAACACTAATCACCCCTAATTAGCCATAATTAGTGCAAAACTATGCAAATCACTCACCTTAGCCACAAATAAACTAAGATCTGAAATAAATCTCTGATTTGATGCAAATCCCAATGCTAAACAGCAGCTTCAATGTTGATTGGGTGTAGATCTTCCTTGATTAGAGGTTGCTAAGCCAAATCCTTGACCAAAAGGTGATTTGGAGGTGATTTAGAGGTTGGAGGTCATTTTTAGGGTTCCTTGGAGATAAGTGGAGGCTAGAAAACTGAAATGGAATGATTCTCTACTTCATTTCAGCCTCCCCATAACCCTAATCCCGAAATGGGTTATGGGCCTACTCACTAATCACCCGATTTGGCCCGATTAAGCAGTTTTTCACCCTCCAAACCTTATTTTAGCCATATCTCCCAAACGGTAAGTCTGTTTGGCTATTATGACCACTCTACGGAAAGGTAAACCATCAAACGAATCTAATGGAAGTGGTTTTAGGTCAAAATTCATTTCCAATCAAAAGTTATGGCCAAAACAGTACCAACTAAGGGCAAAATGGTCATATAAAAATCGACAAAAATCATGAACATGGGAAATGACTTTAATGGATGTTTCCCAAAGTTACATGACCATTCGACTTCATACGGGAAAGAAATAAATATTCTACGATCCCCCGATGCGTAGAATGCGGGTCATTACACCGAAACCCCCCCAAGCTTCATCGATTAACCCGCCACCCACATCCACCCCACCACTTCACCGCGAGCCTCCCACGACCACCGCGCCAGGCGCCAAACCCCCACCACCACCTGCGAAGCTTCCAGTCCAGCCGACGCAGCCCCTCCGCCTCCTCCTGGATCTGACGCGCCTCAGACAGCCCCCCCCCCCCCCAACCTCGCACGTGCAAACAATACCCCCCCCCCCTCGCTGATTATTGTAAGTCTTCCTTCTATTTATTTTTATTTATTTAATTAATGAAATTGGTTGTAAACGAGGATAAAAACCAGTTTTAAATGATGGAAAAAAAATCAGATCTTGTATATTTAATATAGAAAAGGGCGGATTTTCAATGAAGAAAAGTTAGGATTTTTAAAACATGAAAGGTAGGAATTTTTATTGGAAAAGTTCAAATTTTTATAATTAGGAAAGTTTGAATCTTTATATAGTTGAAATGGTGAAATAAAAATTCGATTTTTATATATTGAATAGCGAAGTAAAAATTCGATTTTTGTATATTGAATAGCGAAGTAAAAATTCGATTTTTATATATTGAATAACAAAGTTAAAATTCGATTTTTATATATTGAATAGCAAAGTAAAAATTCGATTTTTATATATTGAATAGCAAAGTAAAAATTCGATTTTTATATATTGAATAGCAAAGTAAAAATTCGATTTTTATATATTGAATAGCGAAGTAAAAATTCGATTTTTATATATCGAATAGCGAAGTAAAAATGTGATTTTTTACGTATGTAGAGAATACGGGCAAAGAAAGTGGCAAGAGGCTAGAACGGCGAGAATTTCTACAAAGAAGAGTCGTGGGATTGAATTAGCTAATCTGTGAGAACTTCTCACTTTTAATTTTTCTAGTTAAAATATATACTAGGATGCAGACGGTGTTTAGTAGCACCCGACACCCGTCGTCCACAGACCATGGACGGCTTGTATGCTTGTTTGTTTGATTTTGCTGTGTAGTTGATTGTGTGATGTGATGTGAAATGAAAATAAAATATTTATATAGTTGAAAATATTTTATAGTTAAGAATAGAATTTTTTAACGTGTATGTAAAATGAAATAAAAATAAACAGATCGGACGATTTGTTTATATACACACATTTGACTGATATTGATTGGGACGATAAATTTTACACATCGCCCAAATGCACAAATAAAATCTGTGTTTGATTGTTTGAAACCCCACACGGGTATTGGAATGATAGATGACATACACTAATCCCAATAGTTAGTTGTATGTCGATCGATTGATTGACAGACTGTTATAAGCGTTAAATATCTATATTCGATGCTTATACAGTATAGAATGCACTTTGGATGATGGTTGATTATTCATCGTTGTTATTGTATACATGTGTTGTAGAAAATCCATATAATTAACATTATATGGTAATTGATTGGGCCTCATTCCAGTTTTGAAAAAGAAAGTTTTGAAATAGAAATATTTGAAAAAGAAATATTTGAAATAGAAATATTTGAAATAGAATACTTGAAAATGGAAATATATGAAGCCGTGTTGATAAGATTTACGCCATTTTGACGTGAACGATATTTATATCGATTTTATTCATTTTATAATGAATATCGAAAGTGATTTCAAAATCTGATATTTTGAAAAGAAATGAATTCGAATTGAAATTGAATAGAAACGAATTCGAATTGAAATTGAATAGAAACGAATTCGAATTGAAAGAAATGAATTCGAATTGAAATTGAATAGAAACGAATTCGAATTGAAATTGAATATAAATGAATTCGAATTGAAATTGAATAGAAATGAATTCGAACTGAATTCGAATAGAAATGAATTCGAACTGAATTCGAATAGAAATGAATTCGAATTGAAATTGAATTGAAAATGAACTGAAATTGAATTCAAAATCGATTTGAATTGAAATCAATTCGAAATGAATTTAAAACGAATTAGTAAGGGAAAATTCAATTTTGATTTGAATTTGAAAAAGAAGTTGAAATCGTTTTGAAAACGATTTATTAAATACGTTTTAAAAAGGGAATCGATGAAGTATATATTATATATATAATATAATTGCCTGAATAGAACGCGCCGTGCCGCGGCAGTTCGCGAATTTCGACCATTGACTTCGAACGGATATTACGGGAGATCCGACCGTCGGATTCTCCTAAAACCGGAACCGTTGGGTTCGTATCGAAAAGAGCTTTCTAACGAATATTAGAAATTAAAAATCTAACGGTTGGATTTGGAATTATGTCCAAATCAAATTTGGTAAAGGTCGCTGTAAGTGCAGTTCGATGGCCGTTGATGGAAATCGACTGTACAGGCCTTGATAAAATTATTAAAAATAGTAATAATTTGTGTAAAATCATAAGAAATGATTTGTGAAGATTTGGGATGAAAAACCCCATATTTGAAAAGATAAAAATAGATTTTTATCGAAATGAACTAGTATTGAACTAGAATTCTATTTATTTCTAAATAAATAAATTGGATTTGAAATGGTTTTGAAAATAACCAGAATTTCCAATAATTATATTGGAATGGATTTGAATCGATATTGTCTTCGGAATATTTCGATGTTGGATTTCGTGATGATACAGATATTGTTATGGAAATTTGAAAGATATATTTATATCGTTATTTCCAATACGATATTTGTTGGTCGTAGAATTTGATATTGAATATAAGCCGATATATTTTCTATTCAGAGCCTTGTATTTAATATCAAATGTGATTTGGGTTTGTCGTGAATGGTGTCTTCATCAACCCTGTTCTTGAACCCAGTTGAGAAAAAGATTAAATCTTTTATTTAGATTTAATGAAGTATACCAATTAAATAATATTTAATTGGAATTGAATTCGAATTGATCTTGGGTTTATCGTGAATGGTGTTTTAAATAACACTCGTTCTTTAACCCGATAATTAATAGAATGTGATTTTGGGTTGTCGTAAACGGTATCTTCAATAATACTGTTCTTAGACCCAAAGGAGTTAAGAAAATCAGAAACTAACTGGAGATTAGTTAAGTTGAATGGTTTCTAAGATATTGATCTGATGTAGGTTTCGGCCTTCGGGGTTAATACTTAGGGAATGGCTCACTTGCTAATTTTTGGTTAGGGTCTAATTGAAATGGAATGTGATTTTGGGTTTATCGTGAACCGTGTTTTTAAATGACACTGATTCTTTAACCCAGTCAAAGATTAAAACTAAGTGGAGTTTTAACGAATCTTTAATCAGATTGAAAAGATCGAGAATGGAGTATCACCAGTTTTGCTCCAGGCGATGGTCAAATCTTTAATTAGATTTGAACATGAAATGGTAATTTAATTTACTGATAACACCGTGGTGTTAGATATGAAGTATTACCAGTTTTACTTCATGGGATGAATAGGTTGGGATTGGGAAATTAAAACAAATGATTACTTCGGTAAGGTTCGTTAATCCCGACTAGTTGAATCGAAATTCAAAAGAAGATTAAAGAATAAATTCAAGGAATTTATTTTTGATAAAATTAATGGGAATCTTTCCCTATGAATGTGAAATTTAGAAACTAGCTGTCGGTTAGCTAAGCAGAATGGTTTTCTGGATATTGATCTGATGTTGGTTTCGGCCTTCGGGGTTAATATTTGGGGAATTATTCTCTTGTTAATTTACGATTAGTGACTGATGAATTGGAATGAGGCGTATGTTGTGTTTGTGTAACACTTGTTTATTATACGCGAGTTGCTCAGAAAGACCGTGTTTATCCCATTCTGAATAACTGAATCGACGATAAGAAATCGAAGATGAAGACGATGGTCGAAGACCGGAGATCTTCACCTCGTTTGGATGGTAACCGAGGTCCTGATTGGGAGGCATCCCGAAATATGGATAATGGGTGGTGATCGTCCAGACGTATGTGGTGATCGATGGGTTTGCGAGGTATATAGTGCCTCCAGTTTCGTTCAGACCCAGAACGGACTTGCAAATGGACAGTGTGTCTGACATTGGAATTTATTCTGTGTGATTGATAGCCATCAGTTGCATGGTGTGAATTGCCTATGTGGCATGCTAAGATGCAGTGATCAGGGCTTCTGTTGAAAAGCAAAGTCTTGTGGTGATGATCAAAGCACCGCCTACGTGGCGTAGCTTTGTGTATAACGTGAAATCGTGAGCCTCACACCCCGGTATGAACAAGAAACGGGAGAAAGGACCTCAGGGAGGGCCTACGTTTCCTCCTAGCTAGAAGTGGCGTCAGTGGTTTTACACGCCCTGACGAGTTTGACTTATGTGGTTGTTGCTGTTGCGAGGCGCCTCGGTTAGATCGGACGATCCGGGTCTGATGGAGTCATTCGTTGGCTCGCTTACGCCCCAAAGGGCGGGGAAACGTAGTGTTCAGGCATTTTAATCCACATCGGTGGACCGGCCCTGACGATCCAAGGGTCGATGCGTTCTAATTCTGAGACTCGGGCTAGGCAGTCTCGAATTCGGTAAGGACTATCTTTTGCCTTGGTTCATGACGGAAATCCAATTTCCAAATACATGATTTTGCGGTTTTAATTGTAGAACTAGTATGGCGACATGATATATGGTACCCATGCCGTCTATGATTGATACTTATGATTTGAAATTGTTTTGACACTATACACTTATAATAGTATCAAATGATTTGTTTTAAACGTACTAAGCATGTTTGGCTGTTATAAGGGAAAACCCTATCCCCGGCTTGCGTTGCATTTTGTGATAGGACCTGGGTCTTATAATAGCTTCATTTATCCAAAAAGCATTGCGCTGTTTTGTTATATGCACTGGTATTCTTGGGAAGAAACCCGTTCCGTGTTATACGGCGTGGTCCCTTGATATATCTGATTTAAAGTAAAGTTTTAAATAACTGTTTTAGTTCTCACACCAGTCCCATGACTGACCTGGAGTTTATTGTTTTAACCTAAACTCTGGGTGCCTTTATTTTGGCATGGGCATCTAGTAGTTTTGGTTTTGCAGATTTATATTCACAGGATCCTGGTTTACAGCTGGAACGATATCCGGAAAGCTTTGTATTCGTATATCTCCTTCAGTTGTATTTTGTATTATTTTCCGCTGCTATGTAATGTATTGTAATCTCTGATATTTATCGAATGTTTATTTGTTTATACTCTGTATATTCTTGTATTCTGATGAATTGTTGTAAAATACAAAGAAATGTTCTTCCATCTACGTTCTATTTTGTCGTGTTCTCAAAACAATCAGGCGTTTCGAACGGTCTAGATCGGTTTAACGACTGATTCGGATCGAGCGAAATTCCTTTTCGTCATAGTTGGTATCAGTGCTTTGGTTTACAAAGCTCAGAGAACAAGGCACATTAGAACCATACGAAAGAATTCATCAGATATTGGATTAGTAATATCCAATGGGAATGACTCGTTAGAGATGGGATCAGTAGTATCCTAGAACGAGTGTGAAGAGTATATTTTTAAAATGAAAACAAGTTTTGTTTTGAAAATTTAAATTAATTATTCGTATTTGATTACTTATTCATATGAATTTGGACAATCCAATATATAAAGATTTTGCATATATGTCTTGCAAACGTGTGTTCGAAGTTTTAATATACTGGGTAGATATAGAATCCCTCTAGTGCCCGGGGATAATTCTAGTGACGGGGCACCATCGCCAGTATTTATTTTCGAGTTTCGAAAGTGAGATTTCTATATATTTCCAATTGACTGGTGTGAGAACCGAAACTAGATAGGGCTTATTGTTATGATTTGACATCAAAAATCTGTTTTTTTGACTATGTATCAAAGTTATGAATTTGAAAAGCTAATCAACTAATTGATTGATGGTTGTGTTGTGTGATTATTGGTTGATTAATTAAAATTTGAACCATATAGCCAATTTGAATCAAATAGTGAATTGTATTGAAAATTAGTCGCAATTGCTTGCATATACATGTACTTACATTGAATAGGTCATAGCAAAGAGGCTAGAGCAGAAGAATAAAATTGTTTGCCCGACAAATAGGTACATGTTTATCATAATTTACTGTTTTGTTTGGGTGATGACGATTTTATGAGCCGCTTGGCTTTTTCTTTTTCTTTTTCTTTTTGAGATCAGAAGGCCTGTATGGCAATTTCGGGATTTTCCCGTGCTCCCGGTGTAGGGGAGGTTATGGCGAAATTGTTCGAAAATTTAGGGTGTTAGCCAAATTTTTGAAAAATTTGAAAAGTTTTTAGAAACTGAAAAGTTGAAGAACTTAAGCCGTAATGAAAATAGTGAAAGTTGAGTTGATTGTTAAACAACTTTCGGCTTCGTTCCTTTTCGGGGACGAAAAGTTTTAAGTGGGGGAGATTGTAACAACCCGAAAATCTGGGCCAGTTTATTTTTTTTGTCAATTTTAGCGAATTTTGATTATTTAAAATGAATTATTTTAAATAATAACGATGAGAAATTTATTTTGAATAGAGATTCGACGTATATATTTATATACGTCGTCGTTAGAATATAAATAATTATTTTTAATTATATAAGGAATTGAAAATGGCGCGGTAGTTCGATAATTCGATTTCAAAATTCAAATGAACATACCGGGTGCAAAATAAACCGGATTTTAGTGAAACCAAAAATATTAGAATCTAATTGAGAATATCTTTCCAACGAATCCGAAAAATTGAAATTTCATAGCGGGGATCAAAAGTTATGTCCAGTTGAAATTTCTGAATAGTCGCTATGGAATTCAGGCCCTTAAAAATGGAAATTTTGCAAACGACCTCGGATTTCGACAAAACCACTTTTGTTGGGTCCGCGATGTAAAGTTATTGCTAGATTCCAAATTTCATAATTTTTCGAATAAATATGTGAGCGTGGCAAAGGAAAACGCGTTTGACCAGTTTCAATTGATTTTAATCGACTGGAAAATGACCATTTTTCAAACGGTCTCAGAATTCGACGAAATTAGTTTTATTAGGACCGTATCGTCAATACGAAGCTAGAAAATATTTTTCGGGAATTTTTCTAGTTAGTATGCGACCTCGGTAAATTGAAATGCGCGTTCAAATTTAATATATGGAGTTATATGTTGATTTTGACGAAAAGGGATCGAAACGATCGAATCAGCTTACGATACATATCCCATTGTGTTCGGAATGGGGGTAATTAGCTATCGACGACAGTCGGTGGGCTTGATTTCGAAGTCGAAATAAAAAGATGCTTTTTGAAGATAAATTAACAATTAAATAATTTATATATATATATATATATATATATAGTTTCATATACCCCCCCCCCCCCCCCCCGTTACTTTTCACTTCAGAAATAAATAAAAAAAGGGGGGGGCTAAACGCGATCGACGATCGCTGAGGGAGGGAGATGCTCCACCGCCGCACCCCCGTTCTTCACCTCCGCCATCCTCCCCTAGCCCTCCTCCCTTCTGCAAAACCGAACCCCCCCAAGCTTCATTGATTAACCCGCCACCCACATCCACCCCACCACCTCACCGCGAGCCTCCCACGACCACCGCGCCAGGCGCCAAACCCCCACCACCACCTGCGAAGCTTCCAGTCCAGCCGACGCAGCCCCTCCGCCTCCTCCTGGATCTGACGCGCCTCAGACAGCCCCCCACAACCTCGCGCGTGAAAACAATACCCCCCCCCCCTCGCCGATTACTGTAAGTCTTCCTTCTATTTATTTTTATTTAATTAATTAATGAAATTGGTTGTAAATGAGGATAAAAACCAGTTTTAAATGATGGAAAAAAAATCAGATCTTGTATATTTGAATAATATAGAAAAGGGCGGATTTTCAATGAAGAAAAGTTAGGATTTTTAAAACATGAAAGGTAGGATTTTTGATTGGAAAAGTTCGAATTTTTATAATTAGCAAAGTTTGAATCTTTATATAGTTGAAATGGTGAAATAAAAATTCTATTTTTATATATTGAATAGCGAAGTAAAAATTCGATTTTTATATATTGAATAGCGGGGTAAAAATTCGATTTTTATATATTGAATAGCAAAGTAAAAATTCGATTCTTATATATTGAATAGCAAAGTAAAAATTTGATTTTTATATATTGAATAGCAAAGTAAAAATTCGATTTTTATATATTGAATAGCAAAGTAAAAATTCGATTTTTATATATTGAATAGCGAAGTAAAAATTCGATTTTTATATATCGAATAGCGAAGTAAAAATGTGATTTTTTACATATGTAGAGAATACGGGCAAAGAAAGTGGCAAGAGGCGAGAACGGCGAGAATTTCTACAAAGAAGAGTCGTGGGATTGAATTAGCTAATCTGTGAGAACTTCTCACTTTTAATTTTTCTAGTTAAAATATATACTAGGATGCAGACGGTGTTTAGTAGCACCCGACACCCGTCGTCCACAGACCATGGACGGCTTGTATGCTTGTTTGTTTGATTTTGCTGTGTAGTTGATTGTGTGATGTGATGTGAAATGAAAATAAAATATTTATATAGTTGAAAATATTTTATAGTTAAGAATAGAATTTTTTAACGTGTATGTAAAATGAAATAAAAATAAACAGATCGGACGATTTGTTTATATACACACATTTGACTGATATTGATTGGGACGATAAATTTTACACATCGCCCAACTACACAAATAAAATCTGTGTTTGATTGTTTGAAACCCCACACGGGTATTGGAATGATAGATGACATACACTAATCCCAATAGTTAGTTGTATGTCGATCGATTGATTGACAGACTGTTATAAGCGTTAAATATCTATATTCGATGCTTATACAGTGTAGAATGCACTTTGGATGATGGTTGATTGTTCATCGTTGTTATTGTATACATGTGTTGTAGAAAATCCATATAATTAACATTATATGGTAATTGATTGGGCCTCATTCCAGTTTTGAAAAAGAAAGTTTTGAAATAGAAATATTTGAAAAAGAAATATTTGAAATAGAAATATTTGAAATAGAATATTTGAAAATGGAAATATATGAAGCCGTGTTGATTAGATTTACGCCATTTTGACGTGAACGATATTTATATCGATTTTATTCATTTTATAATGAATATCGAAAGTGATTTCAAAATCTGATATTTTGAAAAGAAATGAATTCGAATTGAAATTGGAAAGAAACGAATTCGAATTGAAATTGAAAGAAATGAATTCGAATTGAAATTGAATAGAAACGAATTCGAATTGAAATTGAATACAAACGAATTCGAATTGAAATTGAATAGAAATGAATTCGAATTGAAATTGAATAGAAATGAATTTGAATTGAAATTGAATTGAAAATGAACTGAAATTGAATTCAAAATCGATTTGAATTGAAATCAATTCGAAATGAATTTAAAACGAATTAGTAAGGGAAAATTCAATTTTGATTTGAATTTGAAAAAGAAGTTGAAATCGTTTTGAAAACGAATTTAAAACGATTTATTAAATACGTTTTAAAAAGGGAATCGACGAAGTATATATTATATACATAATATAATGGCCTGAATAGAACGCGCCGTGCCGCGGCAGTTCGCGAATTTCGACCATTGACTTCGAACGGATATTACGGGAGATCCGACCGTCGGATTCTGCTAAAACCGGAAACGTTGGGTTCGTATCGAAAAGAGATTTCTAACGAATATTAGAAATTAAAAATCTAACGGTTGGATTTGGAATTATTTCCAAATCAAATTTGGTAAAGGTCGCTGTAAGTGCAGTTCGATGGCCGTTGATGGAAATCGACTGTACGGGCCTTGATAAAATTATTAAAAATAGTAATAATTTGTGTAAAATCATAAGAAATGATTTGTGAAGATTTGGGATGAAAAACCCCATATTTGAAAAGATAAAAATAGATTTTTATCGAAATGAACTAGTTTTGAACTAGAATTCTATTTATTTCTAAATAAATAAATTGAATTTGAAATGGTTTTGAAAATAACCAGAATTTCCAATAATTATATTGGAATGGATTTGAATCGATATTGTCTTCGGAATATTTAGATGTTGGATTTCGTGATGATACAGATATTGTTATGGAAATTTGAAAGATATATTTATATCGTTATTTCCAATACGATATTTGTTGGTCGTAGAATTTGATATTGAATATAAGCCGATATATTTTCTATTCAGAGCCTTGTATTTAATATCAAATGTGATTTGGGTTTGTCGTGAATGGTGTCTTCATCAACCCTGTTCTTGAACCCAGTTGAGAAAAAGATCAAATCTTTTATTTAAATTTAATGAAGTATACCAATTAAATAATATTTAATTGGAATTGAATTCGAATTGATCTTGGGTTTATCGTGAATGGTGTTTTAAATAACACTCGTTCTTTAACCCGATAATTAATAGAATGTGATTTTGGGTTGTCGTGAACGGTATCTTCAATAATACTGTTCTTAGACCCAAAGGAGTTAAGAAAATCAGAAACTAACTGGAGATTAGTTAAGTTGAATGGTTTCTAAGATATTGATCTGATGTTGGTTTCGGCCTTCGGGGTTAATACTTAGGGAATGGCTCACTTGCTAATTTTTGGTTAGGGTCTGATTGAAATGGAATGTGATTTTGGGTTTATCGTGAACCGTGTTTTTAAATGACACTGATTCTTTAACCCAGTCAAAGATTAAAACTAAGTGGAGTTTTAACGAATCTTTAATCAGATTGAAAAGATTGAGAATGGAGTATCACTAGTTTTGCTCCAGGCGATGGTCAAATCTTTAATTAGATTTGAACATGAAATGGTAATTGAATTTACCGATAACACCGTGGTGTTAGATATGAAGTATTACCAGTTTTACTTCATGGGATGAATAGGTTGGGATTGGGAAATTAAAACAAATGATTACTTCGGTAAGGTTCGTTAATCCCGACTAGTTGAATCGAAATTCATAAGAAGATTAAAGAATAAATTCAAGGAATTTATCTTTGATAAAATTAATGGGAATCTTTCCCTATGAATGTGAAATTTAGAAACTAGCTGTCGGTTAGCTAGGCAGAATGGTTTTCTGGATATTGATCTGATGTTGGTTTCGGCCTTCGGGGTTAATATTTGGGGAATTATTCTCTTGTTAATTTACGATTAGTGACTGATGAATTGGAATGAGGCGTATGTTGTGTTTGTGTAACACTTGTTTATTATATACGCGAGTTGCTCAGAAAGACCGGGTTTATCCCATTCTGAATAACTGAATCGACGATAAGAAATCGAAGATGAAGACGATGGTCGAAGACCGGAGATCTTCACCTCGTTTGGATGGTAACCGTGGTCCTGATTGGGAGGCATCCCGAAATATGGATAATGAGTGGTGATCGTCCAGACGTATGTGGTGATCGATGGGTTTGCGAGGTATATAGTGCGTCCGGTTTCGTTCAGCCCAGAACGGACTTGCAAATGGACAGTGTGTCTGACATTGGAATTTATTCTGTGTGATTGATAGCCATCAGTTGCACGGTGTGAATTGCCTGTGTGGCATGCTAAGATACAGTGATCAGGGCTTCTGTTGAAAAGCAAAGTCTTGTGGTGATGATCAAAGCACCGCCTACGTGGCGTAGCTTTGTGTATAACGTGAAATCGCGAGCCTCACACCCCGGTATGAACCAGAAACGGGAGAAAGGACCTCAGGGAGGGCCTACATTTCCTCCTAGCTAGAAGTGGCGTCAGTGGTTTTACACGCCCTGACGAGTTTGACTTATGTGGTTGTTGCTGTTGTGAGGCGCCTCGGTTAGATCGGATGATCCGGGTCCGATGGAGTCATTCGTTGGCTCGCTTACGCCCCAAAGGGCGGGGAAACGTAGTGTTCAGGCATTTTAATCCACATCGGTGGACCGGCCCTGACGATCCAAGGGTCGATGCGTTCTGATCCTGAGACTCGGCCTAGGCAGTCTCGAATTCGGTAAGGACTATCTTTTGCCTTGGTTCATGACGGAAATCCAATTTCCAAATACGTGATTTTGCAGTTTTAATTGTAGAACTAGTATGGTGACATGATATATGGTACCCATGCCGTCTATGATTGATACTTATGATTTGAAATTGTTTTGACACTATACACTTATAATAGTATCAAATTATTTGTTTTAAACGTACTAAGCATGTTTGGCTGTTATAAGGGAAAACCCTATCCCCGGCTTGCGTTGCATTGTGTGATAGGACCTGGGTCTTATAATAGCTTCATTTTTCCAAAAAGCATTGCGCTATTTTGTTATATGCACTGGTATTCTTGGGAGGAAACCCGTTCCGTGTTATACGGCGTGGTCCCTTGATATATCTGATTTAAAGTAAAGTTTTAAATAAATGTTTTAGTTCTCACACCAGTCCCATGACTGACCTGGAGTTTATTGTTTTAACCTAAACTCTGGGTGCCCTTATTTTGGCACGGGCAACTAGTAGTTTTGGTTTTGCAGATTTATATTCACAGGATCCTGGTTTATAGTTGGAACGATATCCGGAAAGCTTTGTATCCGTATATCTCCTTCAGTTGTATTTTGTATTATTTTCCGCTGCTATGTAATGTATTGTAATCTCTGATATTTATCGAATGTTTATTTGTTTATACTCTGTATATTCTTGTATTCTGATGAATTGTTGTAAAATACAATGAAATGTTCTTCCGTCTGCGTTCTATTTTGTCGTGTTCTCAAAACAATCAGGCGTTTCGAACGGTCTAGATCGGTTTAGCGACTGATTCGGATCGAGTGAAATTCCTTTTCATCACAAGTTTACAAATGGTTTGAAATGGCTGAGTGAGATTCATTCCGAGGTTCGGAATGTGATATTCCGAAGTTCGGAATGTGATATTCCGAAGTTCGGAATGTTTAACGAAGTGAGAATTATTCTGAGGTTGGGAATGTGATATTCCGAAGTTCGGAATAGAAGGCGAAAGTATAAGTTAAGTAAAAGGTTTTGGAAGGGGCAACAAATATAAGTTGTTGTAAATGATTTACAATAGATTTTGTAAATGGAAGTTAAGAATTCAGAATTGTAATCAAAATATTAGTTGTCGATATTAATTTACAAATGGAATTTGTAAATGAAGTTAGAATTTTGGAAAAATGAATTTGTAACAATTGTTAAAAATAATAAATTGAAATATTTGATTTATAAACTGAAGATCTTTAAAAAGATCGTTATATGATTTTAGACAACACGTAAGTTGTCCGAATGATTTGGAAAAAGGTATAATAAAGGAAAATGAAAAGTTTTAATATGGAATCTGTAATGTTTGTTACAGATGATAAGTTAAATTATTTTGATAAAAATAAATATTAAAGATAATAGAGAAGTAAAATAATAATTTACTTAGTAATGAATTAAGTAAACATTGTTGTGATTCAAATAAAGTTTTCAAAGGAAAACATGGGCTTAATAAATTTCAATCTATTCTGAATATATGAATGTTGTAGATCAAGGTTTGAGAGGTAAATAAAATACCCCAACATGAACGACTTCACAATTATCCAAGAATTATATTAGTTTATAAATGAGAACAATTGAGGAAAACATAAATTATGATTTCCATAAATGATATTATGAACTGTATTTGAAAAGTTTATAAGCGAATGGAACGATTTTTTTTTAATATTCTTATTTTATAATAAGAGATAAAGATAACTCCAAATTATTGGAAGATTTTGAGAATAAATTAACAAGGCCAAATAATGCTGAGTACTGAATCAGTAAACTCATTTCATTCACATGATTATTTTTTTGGTAGTTAAATAAGCGACTATCAAATCTGGCCAAATACGATTGTTGGTAAGGAAAGACGAGGATCAAATTTATAATCGAAAACCATTCTGAACCAGCAAATACATGAAGATTGAAGATGGAGCATTTGAAGACCGTTGATCTTCAAAATTGGAAGAACTACTTGTTGAATTTCTCTAGTTTAGCGGCTGGAGATATTTTGACTTGTGATTCTGTCGTGAGTGAAATCTACGGATTGCAAGGACTACTCGCTACTGATCCTTGGGGTGACACCTATAGAGGATGTGGTAAGAGGGTGCCTTCGGTTCATCCTGTTCCTGGATGACTTGTATGGATGAATGTCTGACAAAGTATTTCCTAAGGATCATGTAAATCAATTCCTTCAAACGTACTATAGTTGGTGGCGAAGAGCGACGGTTCTCTTAGCCTAACAACTAGAGAATTTTTGGGTGGACGCCAATTAGTGATATTTAGCAGATCTGAGAATGTGGCATTCAAAGTAGATGGAGATGCACAATTCTGAAGGATGAGATTAACCTCTAGCCTCATCAACCAGGAATGGTAGAAAATCGGGTAGGTCGCATGGCTAGGTGGGTCGCACCCACGCAGGGTATATCATTACCTAATCTGGGGAAATTAAATGCCTTCGATTGTCCCTCTTTATTTTTTTGTATGCTTTCGGCAGTTGGCTGGCCTCCAACCGTGGTAATGATATATTCGGTACTTTCAAATAAAGTAAGGGGCCGGTCATGTTTAGCCGGGGTTGCAAGACGTTCTTATTGAATCCCTAATGTATTCATCTCCGGAGGTACATTGTCAGTATGTGGTCCCATACCATGCCAGGAAAACCCATTCTCCAATAAGCGCCCGCGGTTTTGATTGTATACTATGTATGTAGAGCGTGAGATGTAAGCGTTCTGCTAGATTGATATTTACTTGATTTACATCACTATTATAATATCATAAGATATATCATTTCAAAAACGATTTGGGTTATCATAAGGTAAAAAACGTCTGTATTTATGTGTGGATTTGGTCTTACGATTATCCTTTCTTCAAAAAGGATTTGACGTTAAACTCAAGTTGGATGTTACCAATAAAGTTGGTGTTTTTTTTTCACTCTGGTTCATCAGACTGATCCGTACGTTTGTAATGTTCGGGTTAGACTGGGTGGTGCTGGTTCAGGTTATCGGATGCAGAGAAGAGACGAGCTGGAAGTGTCCCGACGTACGATGTATAGTTATTCCGCTGTGTGACTGTATATGAGGAATAATATTATAACTGCCCAGATGTGTTGATGTACTCTGACGATTGTAAGTATTTTCAAAGCTCTCAATAAAGATTTATTTCTATATTTTATTTTGTTCCGCTGTGATGTGAGACTCTGTGTTGTGTTCTTCTTCTTCTATTCTAATATTTCTTTCTTTCTTATCTCACCCTCTAGATTCTTTCTAATAATGTTCTTGTGTTTTCGATGCTTGAATGTTCGACATGGTGTTTTTGTGTCGATTTTTAGGGTCGAAAATCCCTGTTCTTACAGTATTTCTTGTTTAAATTTAGTTTAAACAGTTTTCTTCCAGGTTGAATCCTTACCCAACATTAACATGGAACGCCTTATAGTCAAAATCGTGAAAATAAATTCAAAAGGTGTTCGTTTTTCAATGTTCCAAGATTATTAACCTAGTCAACCCATGCAAGCATATGGATGAGATTACTTCCATCCAAACACAATAGTTAATACCCTCAAAGATTTATGCTTCGAATTCCTACACATGAAAGGGACGGGACTCTAAGTTGATCTAGGCCAAGATTTCACAAAAATGAAATCAAATCAAACATAATTGGTCAAACAATGGATCATGATATAAGATAAGATATGACGAGTCCTAAGACTAGGATAAAATCCTAATATATGATTTCTTAAGAAACTTAGGACATTGATCCTCGCCGTATTTTCTTATATTGTTCCAAACTTGGCTCTGATACCAAGTGTAAAGCCCCACCTCCATACTTGCATTATCCAAGGTCGTTGCAAGTAATGATGTAAATTAACCCGAAGAATAAGGCTGTTGAGGAGGGACCGTCTGTATATTAACTTTGAACGAGTGTTAAACATGCTGGATAATGTGGTCTTATTTTTCAAATCTCAAGTGGAAATATGACACTTCAAATTCAAATTAAAATCCATTAACAGTGGCTATATATAATTGGGAATCAATATAAAATACATAACAATAAAATCAGAGTCAGACACAGATATTCACATCACAAAGACGTAAATAGATATGAATACAATACATAAGTATACACAAAGATGGTGGTCAAATAAGATTCACTATACAACATATGAATAGATACATAAGGAGTCATCAACTCATGTACATATAAATCATAAACTACGAATCTAATGTAGATTGCTAAAAGCCAAGAATAGTCCCCGTTAAAAGTGATGCGGAAGCACCTACAACACTCCGTCTGACCCGAGTATCATCTATAAAAAAATAAACCATAAACTGATCAATTTAGCTGTACTTATCATAATAAATCGAGATAAAAATAGAGATATAGGTAGATTATGACATATAAGCAATGATAATCATGTTCATACATAAGTATGAAACCCCAAAAATGTCTAACCAAACATCTCTAAGAAATCCCCACTACACAACCCACACATCATATATGTTGAACCGAAGCTCTTCGCGATTCCGAAGATCGTTAAACAACATGAACTGAAGTTCCTCACGAATCTAAACAATGCCCAACAACATGAACCAATGTTTTGAATCTGAAGATCGCCAAACAACATGAACCGAAGTTCCTCGTGAATCCAAAAACAACCGTTAGTTTAAATTACCATAAGCTAGTAAATATAAGAGTTGAGCTACATGTACCATAACCACTTGCTCTACTCAAATAATTATGAACAAATTGTATATTTCACTAGAAATGCGAAATAATCATTACCACGGTTTTTAATCAAATGAGATCAAGAATTAACCGTCGAAGCAAACGCAAGGGTTCACAGTCCTTGTTTTCACTAAAGTGTTTAATTAAATTTCTCATACGAATGATAAAAAGGTTTATGGAATCATACACTAGTAGATAGTAAAGCAATTTGAAAAATTACTTCATATAATGAAGTGGAAATAAAAACCGTTTAGTAAAAGCTTTGGTATCTACTAATAATTTAAAACCCTTTTATATAATTTCGAAGCGGCAAATCTCATGTAATAACAATCGAACGAAGAATTCACGTTTTAATAACGTAACTTAAATCTCATGACTTTTGAGTATAAATTTGTTCATCACGAATCAATTGAAATCCCATAAATGGACGAAAATCAAGCTGCTAAAATATGTGAATCAGATAAACTGAAAAGTTGCAAAAAATGCCAAATGGGACGAAACTCGGTCTGGAAAGAGCCTGGGACAACCTTAACTGTTGACCGTGGTCTACTATGCCACAAATTGAATCAGACAATAGCGATCACACAACACAAGATAGATTCTTTGTTATCTTACATTTTTGCATAACATAAGGAGAAATCGTCTATTGTCTAGAAAAGCCCATGTAATCATTATGTTATGAAGATTTCATGCATGACATTTAAGCAACATTTTAAATTTTGTTTGATTGCAGTTATAAAAAAAATAGATTTGGCTTCACACAAATATTTTTCCCTCTAAAATGTTGGTCAATGTTTTATTTTGCTCTCATATTTTAGATATGATTTCAGACCATACTTTTATGTTATTTGATTAGAGTTATAAAAAATTCAGCTTTGGCTCCAAGGAATTTGCTCTCCCTCCAAAAACTGGTCAAAAGTTTGACTTTTCCTTTTTATATTTTAAATTTGTGTTCAGACCATATTTATCTATTGTTTGAAGATGTATTCAAAAAAAATTACTTTTCGATTCGTTTCCACCTCTATGTTTTATCGTTTCCGTTGTTTGTTGGGGTTGTGAAAATATTACATGTTCAGATCCATATTATACTTTACTTTCCCACTCACCATTTTATTTTCCCTCTTCTTCTTCTTATTATTATTTTTCACTTTTTCTCTCTCGATAATCTCTCTGCCTCAAACCCCAATCGAACCCTAATCTTGATGATTCGTCAACGAAACCCTGATCTATGTGATAGTAAGGTAAACCCCAATTCTCTTGTATTTTTTATGGAATTATGACGAGAATTTGGTGATTGTTATCGGTTGTTATTGGTTGTTCTATTGTTGGGAAATTTGGCTATTGTGCTTACTGCCTGTTATTGTTCTTCTTATTGTTGGTTAGCGTACTCACTGATTACTTTTTTGGTGATCTTTTACTCTCCCCGCTTTCTCACTCTTTTCGTGCTCATCTTCTCCTTGTGCAACAACCCTAAATTTGCCTACTTTCAGAGTGAAATAATAACGAATCTACTCATCTAGAAACCCTAAATTCAACGATTCTCCCTCTTGAATTTATATGCTCAAATTTTAGAGTTTAATTACGAAGATTTACATTATTTGAGATTCTTTAGGTTCAGGAACTCTCAAAGTTGCTGAGCGCTAAAAGAAAAAATTTCCCCTTAAAGGTATGCATTTGATGATACACTATCCTTTTACTTTGATAATTTGATCTTTTGCTTGTATCTAGAATAAGTCATGCTTGCTTTTCTAACAAAAAAATTGTTTGTTAAACTAAACGAAATTTCTATTTTTCCCAATTTTGTTTTCTTTTCTATCAGCTACTCTCTATTTTTTGATTTGATTGTGGAATGCACATAATAATGGAATAAATGATTAATTCTGTTATGTTAGGTAATATATGGAAATATATTGTAGTAAATGATTTATCTAGTATGAAAATATATTATATACGTAAAATAATCAAAGTGATTGAACGAACTTATACTGAGTACCCAAGTGATTAAATGTATATATCACTGTATATTTGTTTTGACATTAAACTTATGTTCTAAACCTAGACACACACACACTTATATATATATATATATATATATGTATATGTATATATATATATATATACGTATACATATATATATATATATATATATATATGCATGTGTGTGTATGTTAATTGGGCTAAAAAATATAGTAGCATAATGCTTCATACTTTTCTTAAGATAAATAGTTTACATAGGTAGCTTAACGTTGGCCAAAAAGAAGATTGGGCTGAAAAATATATGACGTTTGGAAATTATGGGACATGAAATTCGAGATAAGTATAAGGCAAAGTTTACTTAGGTTGGATTGTTATGTTAAGTTGCATTCAATATGGTTTGCTGACATCAATGGAAAATCTTTTAATGTAACTGATGTCAAACAAGAGCTAAACCATTATCAAACATCTGCAAACAGGAAGTAAAAAACAAAAAGAATAGTTGATCACAGTGACTACCATGTGATTTGAAATAGCATAGTGAAAGTGAAACATTTAAGAATAAATCAAAATCAGAAACGACCCGTTTAATCTTTTGCCCGATTGAGTTTACCATGGCTACATTGTTAATTCATTTTACCAATTTCACTTATGACATTCATTTGAACATCCATAGAAGTTCAATAATGTAATATGTAGCAAAAGTAGGTTTTCTAATTCGGTAATATAAAGTTTCAGTACGTTTGAGTGAACTAGTTCAAATAGCATACATTTAGCATGCATGTTTTGTTAATTTGCAGGAATAAATTTACATATAAATTTCTAAGTGCTTTCACTATCAAACATTATTTCGTACAGTTTATGGTCAAACTACAAGATATTAAAATCTGGTAAATTAGTTAGGTAATGATATAATTTTAAACTAAATCAAATATTAGTGCGTTGCACATGCTTAAAATATTATTTCCAGCATCTTTGAAATAGTAGAGAGTATACCTTTCCCACTACATCATATCTTAGGTTAGCCTATGCTGCAATTAAGTAATGGTTCACACAAAGTTGAAGCTTTTCTCAAAAGTAATGTTTTTACATATTATTTATGCTAAATGGCATCGAAACACCGTCGTTTGCTTTTAGTGTCCAAATCTTGTATTTTTCAGCATCTTCTCTTGATTTTTTTATCCACCAACTCTCCACTTGCTCTGTCTCAAATTTACTGATGTTGCACACTATTGGTAAATTTTGATAAGAAAATAACAAACATAAATATCTAAATAGTACTTAAATAGTTTTCTAACGTACAGTGCAAAAACTGTGTTTGTGTTGGTCTTAGTTTTGTTTGATGGCCTAGAAATTTCAAAGGATGTTTCTTTGATTTCATGAATTTCTTTATATACTTCAATTTCATATTATAGTAAATATTTCAGAATAAAACGGGCGAATTAGCGTACTGTTAAACTTTTGATTTTTGTAATTCTTTTAATTAAAGAGTAACCATCTTCTTCCAAAGATTTACAGTACAGTTTGTAGTGAAATTGTCTTATGATAAACAATGGAAAATTATCTCTACTAGTTATGAAAGAAGAGTTCGTCGTATTTTAGAGTATATTTTGTACCACTCAGTTGTTTATTCTCAAAATTATGGTTTTAAGAGGTTAACATGCATTTTAAAAACCTTTCAACCCATGCATTGATAGGTCGTGTACCTCTTTGCGATGTAATTAACTTTTAGAATTTTATGTTTCATATTTTCCTTATATTAAGTTTCATGACCCGAGCATGGACTAGATCGAGCATGATGGGTTACGGAGACTGACTATCGTAGTGGAGATCAGGTCCACGGGCCAGTCCTTACCGTACAAGAGTCAGGATTTTGTATACTGGGTTCAAATCAAGGACAAGGTCGAGTATGCTAGTTGTAGAGGCCCGAAAATCCGTACCAATTTGAGCTGATGAATTACAACTCACGTCCAACCCGAATTGCATGAATTTACAAATCTTTAATAGAAACAAATTAGAGGATGAGATAGGAAAGATAGAACTATTAGAATAGAAGAATGAGAAGAACAACACATCAGAATCTCACAGGGGAATTTTTAACAACCTAAAATATATTACATATCAGAGTTTGTTACATTATAGAATACTTCATCACAGTATATCTTACATGGTTACTGGCCCAACAAATCTGCAATCTGGATACTTAGATGTAGATATAACTAATAGACTGGTTCTTGGACTCGTACTCTACACTAGTTCAAAAGGGTTCCATTAGATACCTGGATCACTTGTCTACCCATAACAACTGTTATGAGTACCCAAGAGTTTAGGAAAAACGCAGAAAGATAAATTCTGGGTCAGTCAGGGGACTGGTGTGAGTAAACAAAGTTAAATAGTTTAAAAGCACGATAATATGGCACGGGGTTTTCCTCTTATGAGAACATATTGATTTAACATTAGAAAACCTTTCGAAAGAAAAGATAATAGTAAGACCAGCCCACACATAAACATGGACGGTTTTTACCTTACTATAACCTAAACCATTTTTGAAATCAATACTATTCTGATATTATAATAGTGTCTATCAAATAAATAATCAATCTAGTAGAACGCTTGCATCTCACGCTCTACATACATAGTATACAAACAAAACTGTGGTCTCTTATTGGAGATTTGATTCCAAAAGACAAGGTATGGGATCACCTTCAGATCAGTGTACTCTAGAGGGGATACACCAGGGTTCAACAAGAACGTCTTGCAACCCTGCCACACATGACCGCCCACTCATTTAGCTTGAGTGTAGCGAATATATTATGCCAACGGTTGGGCTCAAACCACCATTTCCGAAAGTTGCAGCAGCGAAAAGAGATTAAGAAGACAAAAAGGAATTTCTCTAGATGGTGATAATACACCCTGCTTGGGTATGACCCAACTAGCCATGCTGCCTTCCCGATTTCAGTCTTTTCCTAGTTGTGAGGCTTGAGGCCAATTTCGTCTTTTTGATAGATCACTTCTTCAACTACTTTGGATGTCACACCATCATATTTGTCAGAACACTCATTTATTTCCCTAAATATATTACGGGCATAAAGCTAAGAGAAACGAATGTCTCCGCCACCAACAAAATATACTCACAAAAAGTCGATGTGTAAGAATGTAAAAACCCGTAACTTCCCCGTAAAGGAAAGCGACGGATAGTTCGAGAACAAGCCACAACAGAACGCATACGGAAGAACATTTCATTGTAGATTACAACAATGCATCAGATTACACAGAAATATCAGAGATATCAGATTACATTTAAATAAATTGCAGCAGAAAATAATACAATACACAACTAGAAGAGATATACGGATACAAAGCTTTCCGGATATCGTTCCAGCTGTAAACCAGGATCCTGCGAATATAAATCTGCAAAACAAAAACTACTAGCTGCCCGTGTCGAAAATAGGGGCACCCAGAGTTTAGGTTAAAACAATAAACTCCAGGTCAGTCATGTGACTGGTGTGAGAACTAAAACAGTTAATCTTTATTTTTAAAGTTAGGTAAATCAAGGGACCACGCCGTATAACACGGAACGGGTTTCCTCCCAAGAATACCAGTGCATAAAACAACAGCGCAATGCTAAATAAAGAAAAATTAAGCTGTTATAAGACCCAGGTCCTATCACACAATGCAACGCAAGCCGGGGGATAGGGTTTTCCCTTATAACAGCCAAAGAATGCTTGATACGTTTAAAACAGATTATTTGATACTATAATAAGTGCATAGTGTATAAAACAACTTCAAATCATAAGTATCAATCATAGGCGGCATGAGCGCCCCATCCCACTTTGTCGCCATATATAGGATTACAACTAAAACCGCAAGACCACGTATTTGGAAACTGGATTTCCGTCATGAACCAAGGTAAAAGATAGTCCTTACCGAATTCGAGACTGCCTAGCCCGAGTCTCAGGATCAGAACGCATCGACCCTTGGAGCGACAGGGCCGGTCCACACAGAGTGGATTAAAAATGCCTGAGCACTACGTTTCGCCGCCCTTTGGGGCATAAGCGAGCCAACAAGTGACTCCATCGGACCCGGATCGTCCGATCTAACCGAGGCGCCTCACAACAGCAACAACCACATAAGTCAAACTCGTCAGGGCGTGTAAAACCACTTACGCCACTTTTAGCTAGGAGGAAACGTAGGCCCTCCCTGAGGTCCTTTCTCCCGTTTCTGGTTCATACCGGGGTGTGAGGCTCGCGATTCAACGTTACACCAAGCTACGCCACAAAGGCCGTGCTTTGATCATCAACCACAAGACTTTGCTTTTCAACAGAAGCCTTGATCATTTGCCACTTAGGCATGCCACACAGGCAAACCATCCTATGCAACTGATATCAGTCACACAGAATGAAATCCGATGTCAGACATACAGTCCATTTACAAGTCCGTTCTGGGTCTGAACGAAACCGGAGGCACCTAGTACCCCGCATATCCATCGATCTCCAAGTACGTCTGGACGATCACCAACTGTTTCCATCTTCTTGGGTGTACAGCCCAATCAAGATCATCAGCAATCCCCCAAATGACGTGAAGACCTCCGGTCTTCCACCATCGTCTTCATCTTCGACTTATCGTCGTATCAGTTATTCAGAATGGGATAAACCCGGTCTTTCCGAATAACTCGCGTATATTTAAATAAGTGTTATATAAATACAACATACGCCTCATTCCAATTCATTAGTCACTAACCGTAAATTAATCAAGAGAATAATTCCCCAAATATTAACCCCGAAGGCCGAAACCAACATCAGATCAATATCCAGAAAACCATTCTGCTTAGCTAACCGACAGTTAGTTTCTAAATTTCACATTCATAGGGAAAGGTTCCCATTAATTTTATCCAAGATAAATCCCTGGAATTTATTCTTTAATCTTCTTTTGAATTTCAAATCAACTAGTCGGGGTTAACGAACCTTACCGAAGTAATCATTGGTTTTAATTTCTCAATCCCAACCTATTCATCCCATGTAGTAAAACTGGTTATACTTCATATCTAACACCACGGTGTTATTGGTAAATTCAATTACCATTTCACGTTCAAATCTAATTAAAGATTTAACTATCGCCTGGAGCAAAACTGGTGATACTCCATTGCGATTATTTCAATCTAATTAAAGATTCATTAAAACTCCACTTAGTTTTAATCTTCGACTGGGTTAAAGAATCAGTGTCATTTAAAACACGGTTCACGATAAACCCAAAATCACATTCCATTAATTATCGGGTTAAAGAACAAGTGTTATTTGAAACACTGTTCATGATAAGCCCAAAAATCATTCTGTTAATTATCGGGTTAAAGAACAAGTGTTATTTAAAACACTGTTCACGATAAACCCAAAAATCATTCCATTAATTATCGGGTTAAAGAACAAGTGTTATTTAAAACACTGTTCACGACAAACCCAAAAATCATTCCATTAATTATCGGGTTAAAGAACAAGTGTTATTTAAAACACTGTTCACGATAAACCCAAAAAATCATTCCATTAATTATCGGGTTAAAGAACAAGTGTTATTTAAAACACTGTTCACGATAAACCCAAAAATCAATACCAATTCAATTCCAATTAAATATCATTTAATTGGTACACTTCATTAAATCTAAATAAAAAGATTTAATCCTTTCTCAACTGGGTTCAAGAACAGTGTTAGTGAAGACACCATTCACGACAAACCCAAATCACATTTGATATTCAATATAAGGCTCTGAATAGAAAATATATCGGCTTATATTCAATATCAAATTCTACGATTAACAAATGTCATATTGGAAATAACGATATAAATATATATCTTTCAAATTTCCATAACAACATCTGTATAATCACGAATTCCAACATCGAAATATTCCGAAGACAATTTCGATTCAAATCCACTCCAATGCAATCATTGGAAATTCTGGTTATTCTTAAAACCCTTTTTAAATTCAATTTATTTATTTAAAAATAAATAGAATTATATTTCTAGTTCAAAACTAGTTCATTTCGATAAAAATCTATTTTTATCTTTTCAAATATGGAGTTTTTCATCCCAATTCTTTCTAAATCATTTCTTATGATTTTACACAAATTATTACTATTTTTAATAATTTTATCAAGGCCCGTACAGTCGATTTCCATCAACGGCCATCGAACTGCACTTATAGCGACCCTTTTCAAATTTGATTTGGACGTATCTCCAAATCCAACCGTTAGATTTTGAATTTCAAGTATTCGTTAGAAAGCTCTTTTCGATGCGAACCCAACGGTTCCGGTTTTAGGAGAATCCGACGGTCGGATCTCCCGTAATGTCCGTTTGAAATAAATGGTCGAAATTCGCGAACTGCCGCGGCGCGGCGCGTTCTATTCAGGCCATTATATTATATATATAATATATATATAATATATATTTCGTCGATTTCTATTTAAAACGAATTATATAAATAGTTTTAAATTCGTTTCAAAAGCAATTTCAACTTCCATTTCAATTCAAATCAAAATTGAATTCTTCTTTATAAATTCGTTTTAAAATTCATTTCTATTCAATTCAAATTTCAATTCAATTTGAATTCATTTCTATTCAATTTATTTCGAAATCGTTATATATTTAATTCATTTCGAAGTCGTTTTCAATTCAATTCATTTCTAAATCGTTATATATTCAATTCATTTCGAAATCGTTATATATTCAATTCATTTCGAAATCGTTATATATTCAATTCATTTCGAAATGAATAAAATCGATATAAATATCGTTCACGTCAAAATGGCGTCAATCTAATCAACACGGCTTCATAAATTTCTATTTTCAAATATTCTATTTCAAATATTTCCTTTTTCAAAATAGTTGTTATTATCAAAATATTTCGTTCAACACATGACCAATCTCAATGGATGACAACTGTCAACACATGAACCTTTATTTTATATTGATAAAGATGTAAATTTTATTACTAAAATATTTCGTTCAACACATGACCAATCTCAATGGATGAGTACTGTCAACACACGAACCTTTATTTTATATTGATAAAGATGTAAATTTTATTACTAAAATATTTCGTTCAACACATGACCAATCTCAATGGATGAGTACTGTCAACACATGAACCTTTATTTTATATTATTCTTTATTTTCTAAATTGGAATGAGGCCCAATCAATCACCATATAATGTTAATTATATGGATTTTCATACATCACACGTATATAATAGAATTGAAAAATAATCAACCATCAACCAAAGTGCACTACACTGTATAAGCATCAAATATAGATATCTAACGCTTATAACAGCCTGTCAATCAATCGATCGACATATTTAATCAATCAGGATGAGTGAACTTCAAATTTCATCCCAACACCCGTGTGGGGTTTCAAACAATCAAACACAGATTTTATTTGTGCAGTTGGGCGATGTGTAAAATTTATCGTCCCAATCAATGTCATTCAAATAGGTGTACATAAACAATCCGTCCGGTTTGTAAATGAATATTTTATTTTATTCACTTCACGTTAAAAATTATATTTTTAACGATAAAACATTTTATTTTAACATATGAATTTCTATTCAGTTCATTCTTTAAATAAAATGATATTCTTATTTTTCTAACATATTTTAGAAAATTTCGGCAGCATAACAGCCCGATACTAGAAACGGGACAAGGCCTAGCCTTATCCCCGGTCTAGTGAAGGCCCACGCCATTCACTCATCAATCAAATTCACCAAACAACCAATTCAAATCAAGTCATCAAATTAATTTATGTAACCAAACAAACAAGTCCATGGTCTGTGGACGATTGTGTCGGGTGCTACTAAGCACCGTCTGCATCCTAGTATATATATAACTAGAAAAAGAAATTGAAGAGTGAGAAGTTCTCACCGATAGCTATCCAATATCACGACTCTTCATTTATAGAAATCTTCGTCGTTCTTGCCCTTTTTCACTTTCTCGGCCCGTATTCTCTACATATGTAAAAATCACATTTTTACTTCGCTATTCAATATATAAAAAATCGAATTTTTTTCTTCGCTATTCAATATATAAAAATCGAATTTTTTTCTTCGCTATTCAATATATAAAAATCGAATTTTTACTTCGCTATTCAATATATAAAAATCGAATTTTTACTTCGCTATTCAATATATAAAAATCGAATTTTTACTTCGCTATTCAATATATAAAAAAATTGAATTTTTACTTCGCTATTCAATATATAAAAATCGAATTTTTTTCTTCGTTATTCAATATATAAAAATCGAATTTTTACTTCGCTATTCAATATATAAAAAATCGAATTTTTTTCTTCGTTATTTCAATAAAAATCATATTTTTATTCTGCGACTTCTATTTTTAAAAACAATGTATATTTTATATTTCAAAACAAAGCAAATTTTATAGTTCAAAAATCTCTATGTTAATTTTATTTCTAATGACAATGTATCTTTTTATTTTTAAAACATCGCTAATTTCTATTTTGAAAACAAAGCATATTTCTATTTTGAAGACAATATACTATTTTTATTTATGAAAACCATATGCTAATTTATATCTCATAAACAAACTGATTTTATTTATATAAACAAACTGATTTTATTTATATAAACAAACTGATTTTATTTATATAAACAAACTGATTTTTAAACAATCCTATTTGAAATAAAAATAAAAATAAAATAATAAAAGAAACTACCTTTCTTCTTCGTTGCCGATCTCTCGTCCATGCTTCTGCCAGGTCCAGAATAACACTGCTCCGCCCTTCTTCAAAATCGCACGTTGTACGATGGCTCCAGCTACCGATCCGACCACATCATCTCGTAGCCCCCAACGCCCTCAGCCATCACCTGAAATCGTTCGCGTCTTGATTGGTAGGGAGGGACGGGTTCGAGCGGAGAGGACAAGGAGGGAGGAAGGAGAAGGATCAGAGGAGGGAGGGGGGGTACGGCGGTCTCTGGCGCGGCGGAGGGAAGCGGCGCCTCCGATTAGGTCACGGTGGAATTTTTTGAAAAAAGGGGCTTCTGGGTTTGATCGATGTAAAGTGAACGGGGGGGGGGGGGGGGTTATATGTATATAAAAAAAACTTTATATTTAATTTATTTATATTTTTTTTTCCTATAAAAAGTTTACTTTTTATTTTGAACTCAAAATTGAGCCCACCGACTGTCGTCCATAGCGTTTTACCCCCATTCCGAACACAATGGGATATGTATCACAAGCTGATTTGATCGTTTCGATTAGTTTCCGTTGAATTTACATTTAAATCGCTATATTGAATTTTAAACGTACATTTCAAATTACCGGGGTCACATACTAACTCTAAATATTCCCAAAAAATATTTTCTAGCTTCGTATTGATGATACGGTCCTAACAAAACTAGTTTCGTCGAATTCTGATACCGTTTGAAAAATGGCCATTTTCCAGTCGATTAAAATCAACTGAAACTGGTCAAACGCGTTTTCCTTTGTCATGCTCACATATTGATTCGAAAAATTATGAAATTTGGAACCTAGCAATAATTTAACACTGCGGATCCAACAAAAGTGGTTTCGTCGAAATCCGAGGTCATTTGCAAAATTTCCATTTTTAAGGGCCTGAATTCCATAGCGACTATTCAGAATTTTCAACTGGACATATCTTTTGATTTCCGCTATGAAATTTCGATTGGTCGGATTCGTTGGAAAGATATTATCAATTAAATCCTAATGTTTTTGGTTTCACTAAAATCCGGATTGTTTTGCACCCGGTACATTCAATTGAAGTTTGAAATCGAATTATCGAACTACCGCGCCATTTTCAATTCCTTTTATAATTATATATGAATATATATATTCTAACGACGACGCGTATAAATATATACATTCTAATTATATTCAAAATAAATTTCTCGTCGATATTATTTAAAATGATTCATTTTAAATATTCAAAATTCGCTAAAATTGCCAAAATAAAAATTTTAAACTGGCCCAGATTTTCCGGGTTATTACAATCTCCCCCACTTAAAACTTTTCGTCCCCGAAAAGGAACAAAGTCGAAAGTGGTTTGATCAATCAACCCTACGTTCGATCTGGCTTCCATTCTCCAACTTTTCAGTTTCTGAGAATTTTCAAAATTTCAAAAATTTGGCTAACACCCTAAATTTTCGAAAAATTTCGCCATAACCTCCCCTGCACCGGGAGCATCGGGAAATTTCAAATAGCTTCCCCGGTCCTTCTAATATCAAAAAGAAAAAGAAAAAGCCAAGCGGCTAGCCAATAGGCTCATAAAATCATCATCACCCAAACAAAACAGTAAATTATATAGTAAACATGTACCTATTTGTCGGGCAAACAAATTTTATTCTTCGGCTCTAGCCTCTTTGCTATGACCTGTTCAATGTAAGTATATGTATATGCAAGCAAATGCGACCAATTCCCAATATAATTCAATATGTGATTCAATTAGGCTAAATGGCTAAAAATTAGCAAACAAATAAACAAACAACACAAACATCAATCAATTAGTGGATTAGAGTTTTCAAATTGATAACTTTGATACATATACAGAAAATCTGATTTTTGATGCCAAATCTCAACAATAGGCCCTATCTAATTTTTGGTTCTCACACCAGTCAATAGGAAATATATAGAAAGTCCACCTTCGTCACACGAACATAAATTCTAATGATGGAGCTCCATCATCAAAATCATCTCCGGGTGATTAGAGTGTAATTCTATATCTATCCAGTATACTAAAACTTCAAATACACGTTTGCAAGGCGTATATGCAAAATCTTTATATATTGGATTGTCCCGATCAATTAATATAAATAATCAAATACGAATAATTGATTTTAAATTTTCAAAATAAAATTGGTTTTCATTTTTATTTTAAAAATTTACTCTTCACACTCGTTCTAGGATACTACTGATCCCATCTCTAACGAGTCATCCTCGTTGGATATTACTAATCCAATATCCGATGAATTCTTTCGTACGGTTCTAATGTGCCTTGTTCTCTGAGCTTTGTAAACCAAAGCTCTGATACCAACTGTAAAAACCCGTAACTTCCCCGTAAAGGAAAGCGACGGATAGTTCGAGAACAAGCCACAACAGAACGCATACGGAAGAACATTTCATTGTAGATTACAACAATGCATCAGATTACACAGAAATATCAGAGATATCAGATTAGATTTAAATAAATTGCAGCGGAAAATAATACAATACACAACTAGAAGAGATATACGGATACAAAGCTTTCCGGATATCGTTCCAGCTGTAAACCAGGATCCTGCGAATATAAATCTGCAAAACCAAAACTACTAGCTGCCCGTGTCGAAAATAGGGGCACCCAGAGTTTAGGTTAAAACAATAAACTCCAGGTCAGTCATGTGACTGGTGTGAGAACTAAAACAGTTAATCTTTATTTTTAAAGTTAGGTAAATCATGGGACCACGCTGTATAACACGGAACGGGTTTCCTCCCAAGAATACCAGTGCATAAAACAACAGCGCAATGCTAAATAAAGAAAAATGAAGCTGTTATAAGACCCAGGTCCTATCACACAATGCAACGCAAGCCGGGGGATAGGGTTTTCCCTTATAACAGCCAAATAATGCTTGATACGTTTAAAACAGATTATTTGATACTATAATAAGTGCATAGTGTATAAAACAACTTCAAATCATAAGTATCAATCATAGGCGGCATGAGCGCCCCATCCCACTATGTCGCCATATATACGATTACAACTAAAACCGCAAGACCACGTATTTGGAAATTGGATTTCCGTCATGAACCAAGGCAAAAGATAGTCCTTACCGAATTCGAGACTGCCTAGCCCGAGTCTCAGGATCAGAACGCATCGACCCTTGGAGCGACAGGGCCGGTCCACACGGAGTGGATTAAAAATGCCTGAGCACTACGTTTCGCCGCCCTTTGGGGCGTAAGCGAGCCAACAAGTGACTCCATCGGACCCGGATCGTCCGATCTAACCGAGGCGCCTCGCAACAGCAACAACCACATAAGTCAAACTCGTCAGGGCGTGTAAAACCACTGACGCCACTTTTAGCTAGGAGGAAACGTAGGCCCTCCCTGAGGTCCTTTCTCCCGTTTCTGGTTCATACCGGGGTGTGAGGCTCGCGATTCAACGTTACACCAAGCTACGCCACAAAGGCCGTGCTTTGATCATCAACCACAAGACTTTGCTTTTCAACAAAAGCCTTGATCATTTGCCACTTAGGCATGCCACACAGGCAAACCATCCTATGCAACTGATATCAGTCACACAGAATGAAATCCGATGTCAGACATACAGTCCATTTACAAGTCCGTTCTGGGTCTGAATGAAACCGGAGGCACCTAGTACCCCGCATATCCATCGATCTCCAAGTACGTCTGGACGATCACCAACTGTTTCCATCTTCTTGGGTGTACAGCCCAATCAAGATCATCAGTAATCCCCCAAATGACGTGAAGACCTCCGGTCTTCGACCATCGTCTTCATCTTCGACTTATCGTCGTATCAGTTATTCAGAATGGGATAAACCCGGTCTTTCCGAATAACTCGCGTATATTTAAATAAGTGTTATACAAATACAACATACGCCTCATTCCAATTCATTAGTCACTAACCGTAAATTAATCAAGAGAATAATTCCCCAAATATTAACCCCGAAGGCCGAAACCAACATCAGATCAATATCCAGAAAACCATTCTGCTTAGCTAACCGACAGTTAGTTTCTAAATTTCACATTCATAGGGAAAGGTTCCCATTAATTTTATCCAAGATAAATCCCTGGAATTTATTCTTAAATCTTCTTTTGAATTTCAAATCAACTAGTCGGGGTTAACGAACCTTACCGAAGTAATCATTGGTTTTAATTTCTTAATCCCAACCTATTCATCCCATGAAGTAAAACTGGTTATACTTCATATCTAACACCACGGTGTTATTGGTAAATTCAATTACCATTTCATGTTCAAATCTAATTAAAGATTTAACTATCGCCTGTAGCAAAACTGGTGATACTCCATTTCGATTATTTCAATCTAATTAAAGATTCATTAAAACTCCACTTAGTTTTAATCTTCGACTAGGTTAAAGAATCAGTGTCATTTAAAACACGGTTCACGATAAACCCAAAATCACATTCCATTAATTATCGGGTTAAAGAACAAGTGTTATTTAAAACACTGTTCACGATAAACCCAAAAATCATTCTGTTAATTATCGGGTTAAAGAACAAGTGTTATTTAAAACACTGTTCACGATAAACCCAAAAATCATTCCATTAATTATCGGGTTAAAGAACAAGTGTTATTTAAAACACTGTTCACGACAAACCCAAAAATCATTCCATTAATTATCGGGTTAAAGAACAAGTGTTATTTAAAACACTGTTCACGATAAACCCAAAAAATCATTCCATTAATTATCGGGTTAAAGAACAAGTGTTATTTAAAACACTGTTCACGATAAACCCAAAAATCAATACCAATTCAATTCCAATTAAATATCATTTAATTGGTACACTTCATTAAATCTAAATAAAAAGATTTAATCCTTTCTCAACTGGGTTCAAGAACAGTGTTAGTGAAGACACCATTCACGACAAACCCAAATCACATTTGATATTCAATATAAGGCTCTGAATAGAAAATATATCGACTTATATTCAATATCAAATTCTACGATTAACAAATGTCATATTGGAAATAACGATATAAATATATATCTTTCAAATTTCCATAACAACATCTGTATAATCACGAATTCCAACATCGAAATATTCCGAAGACAATTTCGATTCAAATCCACTCCAATGCAATCATTGGAAATTCTGGTTATTCTTAAAACCCTTTTTAAATTCAATTTATTTATTTAAAAATAAATAGAATTATATTTCTAGTTCAAAACTAGTTCATTTCGATAAAAATCTATTTTTATCTTTTCAAATATGGAGTTTTTCATCCCAATTCTTTCTAAATCATTTCTTATGATTTTACACAAATTATTACTATTTTTAATAATTTTATCAAGGCCCGTACAGTCGATTTCCATCAACGGCCATCGAACTGCACTTATAGCGACCCTTTTCAAATTTGATTTGGACGTATCTCCAAATCCAACCGTTAGATTTTGAATTTCAAGTATTCGTTAGAAAGCTCTTTTCGATGCGAACCCAATGGTTCCGGTTTTAGGAGAATCGACGGTCGGATCTCCCGTAATGTCCGTTTGAAATAAATGGTCGAAATTCGCGAACTACCGCGGCGCGGCGCGTTCTATTCAGGCCATTATATTATATATATAATATATATTTCGTCGATTTCTATTTAAAACGAATTATATAAATAGTTTTAAATTCGTTTCAAAAGCAATTTCAACTTCCATTTCAATTCAAATCAAAATTGAATTCTTCTTTATAAATTCGTTTTAAAATTCATTTCTATTCAATTCAAATTTCAATTCAATTTGAATTCATTTCTATTCAATTTATTTCGAAATCGTTATATATTTAATTCATTCGAAGTCGTTTTCAATTCAATTCATTTCGAAATCGTTATATATTCAATTCATTTCGAAATCGTTATATATTCAATTCATTTCGAAATCGTTATATATTCAATTCATTTCGAAATGAATAAAATCGATATAAATATCGTTCACGTCAAAATGGCGTCAATCTAATCAACACGGCTTCATAAATTTCTATTTTCAAATATTCTATTTCAAATATTTCCTTTTTCAAAATAGTTGTTATTATCAAAATATTTCGTTCAACACATGACCAATCTCAATGGATGAGTACTGTCAACACATGAACCTTTATTTTATATTGATAAAGATGTAAATTTTATTACTAAAATATTTCGTTCAACACATGACCAATCTCAATGGATGAGTACTGTCAACACATGAACCTTTATTTTATATTGATAAAGATGTAAATTTTATTACTAAAATATTTCGTTCAACACATGACCAATCTCAATGGATGAGTACTGTCAACACATGAACCTTCATTTTATATTATTCTTTATTTTCTAAATTGGAATGAGGCCCAATCAATCACCATATAATGTTAATTATATGGATTTTCATACATCACACGTATATAATAGCATTGAAAAATAATCAACCATCAACCAAAGTGCACTACACTGTATAAGCATCAAATATAGATATCTAACGCTTATAACAGCCTGTCAATCAATCGATCGACATATTTAATCAATCAGGATGAGTGAACTTCAAATTTCATCCCAACACCCGTGTGGGGTTTCAAACAATCAAACACAGATTTTATTTCTGCAGTTGGGCGATGTGTAAAATTTATCGTCCCAATCAATGTCATTCAAATAGGTGTACATAAACAAACCGTCCGGTTTGTAAATGAATATTTTATTTTATTCACTTCACGTTAAAAATTATATTTTTAACGATAAAACATTTTATTTTAACATATGAATTTCTATTCAGTTCATTCTTTAAATAAAATGATATTCTTATTTTTCTAACATATTTTAGAAAATTTCGGCGGCATAACAGCCCGATACTAGAAACGGGACAAGGCCTAGCCTTATCCCCGGTCTAGTGAAGGCCCACGCCATTCACACATCAATCAAATTCACCAAACAACCAATTCAAATCAAGTCATCAAATTAATTTATGCAACCAAACAAACAAGTCCATGGTCTGTGGACGATTGTGTCGGGTGCTACTAAGCACCGTCTGCATCCTAGTATATATATAACTAGAAAAAGAAATTGAAGAGTGAGAAGTTCTCACCGATAGCTATCCAATATCACGACTCTTCATTTATAGAAATCTTTGTCGTTCTCGCCCTTTTTCACTTTCTCGGCCCGTATTCTCTACATATGTAAAAATCACATTTTTACTTCGCTATTCAATATATAAAAAAAATCGAATTTTTTTATTCGCTATTCAATATATAAAAATCGAATTTTTTTCTTCGCTATTCAATATATAAAAATCGAATTTTTACTTCGCTATTCAATATATAAAAATCGAATTTTTACTTCGCTATTCAATATATAAAAATCGAATTTTTACTTCGCTATTCAATATATAAAAAAAATCGAATTTTTACTTCGCTATTCAATATATAAAAATCGAATTTTTTTCTTCGTTATTCAATATATAAAAATCGAATTTTTACTTCGCTATTCAATATATAAAAAATCGAATTTTTTTCTTCGTTATTTCAATAAAAATCATATTTTTATTCTGCGACTTCTATTTTTAAAAACAATGTATATTTTATATTTCAAAACAAAGCAAATTTTATAGTTCAAAAATCTCTATGTTAATTTTATTTCTAATGACAATGTATCTTTTTATTTTAAAACATCGCTAATTTCTATTTTGAAAACAAAGCATATTTCTATTTTGAAGACAATATGCTATTTTTATTTATGAAAACCATATGCTAATTTATATCTCATAAACAAACTGATTTTATTTATATAAACAAACTGATTTTATTTATATAAACAAACTGATTTTATTTATATAAACAAACTGATTTTTAAACAATCCTATTTGAAATAAAAATAAAAATAAAATAATAAAAGAAACTACCTTTCTTCTTCGTTGCCGATCTCTCGTCCATGCTTCTGCCAGGTCCAGAATAACACTGCTCCGCCCTTCTTCAAAATCGCACGTTGTACGATGGCTCCAGCTACCGATCCGACCACATCACCTCGTAGCCCCCAACGCCCTCAGCCATCACCTGAAATCGTTCGCGTCTTGATTGGTAGGGAGGGACGGGTTCGAGCGGAGAGGACAAGGAGGGAGGAAGGAGAAGGATCAGAGGAGGGAGGGGGGTACGGCGGTCTCTGGCGCGGCGGAGGGAAGCGGCGCCTCCGATTAGGTCACGGTGGAATTTTTTGAAAAAGGGGCTTCTGGGTTTGATCGATGTAAAGTGAACGGGGGGGGGGGGGGGGGGTTATATGTATATAAAAAAAAACTTTATATTTAATTTATTTATAATTTTTTCCTATAAAAAGTTTACTTTTTATTTTGAACTCAAAATTGAGCCCACCGACTGTCGTCCATAGCGTTTTACCCCCATTCCGAACACAATGGGATATGTATCACAAGCTGATTTGATCGTTTCGATTAGTTTCCGTTGAATTTACATTTAAATCGCTATATTGAATTTTAAACGTACATTTCAAATTACCGGGGTCACATACTAACTCTAAATATTCCCGAAAAATATTTTCTAGCTTCGTATTGACGATACGGTCCTAACAAAACTAGTTTCGTCGAATTCTGAGACCGTTTGAAAAATGGCCATTTTCCAGTCGATTAAAATCAACTGAAACTGGTCAAACGCGTTTTCCTTTGCCACGCTCACATATTGATTCGAAAAATTATGAAATTTGGAACCTAGCAATAATTTAACACTGCGGATCCAACAAAAGTGGTTTCGTCGAAATCCGAGTTCATTTGCAAAATTTCCATTTTTAAGGGCCTGAATTCCATAGCGACTATTCAGAATTTTCAACTGGACATATCTTTTGATTTCCGCTATGAAATTTCGATTGGTCGGATTCGTTGGAAAGATATTATCAATTAGATCCTAATGTTTTTGGTTTCACTAAAATCCGGATTGTTTTGCACCCGGTACATTCAATTGAAGTTTGAAATCGAATTATCGAACTACCGCACCATTTTCAATTCCTTTTATAATTATATATAAATATATATATTCTAACGACGACGCGTATAAATATATACGTTCGAATTATATTCAAAATAAATTTCTCGTCGATATTATTTAAAATGATTCATTTTAAATATTCAAAATTCGCTAAAATTGCCAAAATAAAAATTTTAAACTGACCCAGATTTTCCGGGTTATTACAAAGATCTGATAGATATACGTTGTCAGACACTCGACCATGCAAGTTATCCTAAGACTGGACAAACCGAAGGCACTATTCTGTGAAACAAAATAGCCCTTGCATAACTCCGTCTTCAACTATCTTTAATAATCTATGACACGCGACGTATAAATCGAATCTAAGTGGAATATATAGTCAGAACTCTTCGAAACAGTCTACATATGTCTTTAAAAGTCAGACGATACTTACGGCAAACCGATTTAGTTAAAATCCTTATTTTATTCTGAATCATTTATGGTTTAGAAAGAAAATAAAAATTGACCTTAATCGATTGAATTGAATAACATGTTAAATCACCTTAGCTCAAAATAAATGAATTACACCAATAGCTGATCATTTGTCAATGATGTCAATTGTAATTCAACATCTTTGAATTATTATCCCATTTCATATATTTAAAATTTGAAATATATACTTTGATCAAAAACCATTGAATCCTTCTTTACTGATCACCATCACGGCATATACTATAGTTTAATGAATTTGATATTTATTTTCTATCTAATCATTTGAATACATCTCTTTTCTTAATTATTCAAATTACTCAAAACTACCAAGTTAATTACAACTATGATTATAGGCAAACTACTAATTCCATATTCAATTTTGACGACCTCTGTTCACAACTTTAACTCGTACTCAACACCTTTTGTCACACTTCATAAATATTTGAGCCGTTGTTTTGTTCTAAACCAACAACTACTATATTGAGTTATACAATTTTCTATTTTATATTATTTCCTTTGCTTTCTGTTTATTTTTCTTCTCTTATTTCCTATTTTCCTACCTTACTTTCTTATCTTCCTTTTATTTATTTTCTATTTATCTACTCAACTCAGTCTGGCCCAAACAGACCAGGTAGCTCGCGCGCCATTTCTTTTCTTCTGTTGGTTTACTTCTGCTGCTTTACCCACTTCTTTCCTTCGTTTACCCAATTGCGCCCCTTTCTTGTTTTAATTTTCTTTTCTTCTTAATTCAAACACTACATTTTTTCCTTTTTTACTTAAACACATTCGGCCCAATTAGCCCATTTGGCCTTGTTTTGTCACGCAACGTTCCCAGGCAACTGTGCCTTATTCACCAAAACATGAGCAGTCTTCCCTTCTTCATTTCTTGCGCCTTCCTTCATTTCTACTGCTAACACCATCTCTTATTTCATTTGTTGGATAACTGCAAACGCACCATTGCATTTCGCATGCAACACCATCTAGCCAATGAAACCATTTACATGTTGATTTCCTTCCACTTACTTGTTGCGCCCCCTTCATGAACCATCAATATCCAGGCATCAACGTGGTACATCAACTCAGTTTGTCTCTTCTTTTCTTTAGTTGCAGTTGCTTATTTTTCTTCTTACTAAGACGGCATGTTTCTATCCTTCATCTCCTCTGATTTCTTGACAAACACATCAGCAAGCCATGAATCATGCATCAATGTGAGGCAAAACCTGACCTAGCTTCTCTCTTTCTTCTTCTTTTCTTCAACCTATTGTCAGCTTATTTTCTCTTCAATCGTTCTTCACAATGCACAGCAATCGCGTGCACATGCACGATCGGTCGAGTCGCCAAGCATATGTTACACCCCTCCCCCCCACACACACAAAAATGTATCAATACCCCCTGAATCCATCGGTGAACTCAGATACTCCAGATTCGTTGATAGCGCATTCACCAGTGCCTTTAGTTCCTGCACCTAGAGACAACAACAGTCCAAGATTGTAAAGAACCACTTGTGCGCATTAAAACTGAACGAACTTGCCCCCTCTACCCCATCAATAAAACCCTTAAACTCCGGACATATACACGCCTCCCGGCCGCATCCATGTGCACCCACATCCCATACTCCTTCGCCACCTTGCACAGCTCCGGCAGTAAATCCTCCACAGTAGACGAGGCCCGATCGTCACACACAAAACCACGGTACTAATCCTGCATTAATGTCCGTCTGCACTTGCTCCCGTAGGGACTCGGCCCTGAGCCCGAACGCATCCGACATGCACATCATCATTGAGAAATACATTTAAATGGGGTTGAGGATTTCTCGCATGTTTATTCTGCCCTGTTTTGTTTCTTGTTTAAGCGTTCACTGCCAAAAAAATTCTTTTCTTAACATGGAACTTTACCCAATGTTTATTACTCAGCTACTGTGTAATTTTGTTTCCACCCATATATAACATCCCTCTCCTCATTACATAATTCACATCACAGACTTGCTCCCTGGAAACTGATCATACATCCTCTATATTATTAATCGTCATTTTAAATTATAAAATTAACCATGATAACGTTACTTCGAAATTCAGTATACTTCAAAGTGAAAGCACCATTACAACAAATGGGGAAAAGGGAATTAGAGACATGATCTATTTTATCTGCTTAATAGTCTTGTTGCATCGTTTTAAAAGGTTAAACAGGGAAGTGTTATTCACCACTGCTTCTGTCTATATATACAGGACCTCATTTTGCATTGTTTATGTCAACATTAGATTAGTATGAGGAGTAACTAGATTATGTCTACAAAACTAAACACTAGTAGCACTTAATAGCTATAGATTTAACAAAGATCTAAAAGTTAAGCTTACTCACATTATACACACTGCTATTATAATTTGCTCCTAGTTTTTGACATGAAGAAAAAGACAGCCACACAAACATATTCAACAACATATATACATATACTGTTCAAAATCAGTACTAGTTCTAAAAAGAGAAAGAAAGACTTTACTCACCTGCTTTAGCTTTCCTCTGTTCTAAGGAGTCTGCTACCCTTCATTTCTCAGTTTTAAGTGAAAATTTGTTTGTGAAAATATAGAACTTTAGGTTGATATTTATAGCCAAGTAAAACATTAAAATACTTTGGCTACATTAAATGTTTGCAAAATCTTTTTACTCAAATGGAAAGTTTGATATAAAATATCATTAGGCTTTAGAATTTTTTCCATATCCTAGTTCGATTTGTTTTCTAGAAATGTATGCAAGGACATACACTATAACTTGTAAAATTATGGCTTTTACTTAGCTTCTAGATGCCTTTTATCTTTTTCTAAAGGCATACTAGTTAATGAAGCTGAATGGTCACACCATTCCTTGGATTTGTTGCCATATAAAACAGATTTTTGTTGTAGTTACATATATTAGCTATAGTCTCTACTTGCATGACATTAACTAAAATATTTTACATACATTAAAATTGGTATTGTTAGGAAATGGCTTGCATTTATGTGCAGCCATACCTTTCCTTTGATTTTGTCCCTTTTCAAGTGTTAAATTATATTAGATGTTTGACTTGTTTTGTTTTGAGGCATTTCGACATACAAGTCCTGTTTATAAAAATACAATCTAGCTTTAGACCATTCATATTTCAAAAGTTGTATTAACTTAAACACATGTTTATGTAAAAATGTACGTGTACATTTCCAGTGCATAGGATAAAGATCGTATTGTCAAATATCAAGACATAAGCCAAAATGCATGTATAACTCCTTACATATATCTATCTTCATATATATTCACATATATATTTACATTCAAGTTTTTTTATTTGTTCAAGTTTGTTTTCTTTATAATTTAATTCCATTTAAATTTAATTAACTCATTAAAATCAATGTTTATTACTAAACAAAGTCGTTTAAAAACCGGGATATTACAATCAACTCCCTTAAAAGAATTTCGTCCCCGAAATTAAAGAGTGACGAATAGATTCCAGTTTATCTACAGTCAAATTATTCGTAATTATTTACCTCCCCTTCCGAATAGACTCCTTATTTATTCTTAATTTCTGAAATCCAAAATATGATTTTATTACAAAATGAATTTACTTTACTAACATGGGTCTATATTCAATAACTCAAGTCTGGTCTTTATTACCTGGAGAAACCAATTTTATTCACTGGATATTATTCTAAATTTAATTCAACTTTATTTCTTATATAAATTTTACCCGATACTCATCTAACTCAATTTAACTCCATTTAACTTATCCCGAGGTTGACGTTAATTCATTCAACTTCTTCCAGTTATAACTTGGATTCTTATTATTAATTTTTTTACATGATCGGGAGATAACTTAGAAGTAACTTTAGTTGATAACCCGAGTTGATCTATACTTAAGTATATAATTTTTTTATAGTTTAAATTTTCAAAATACGCTCTCTTAATACTTACTTTAACTCAATCTAGGGTGCTACTAACCCTATCTCTACTGAGTTACGCCATAGAGCCAAAGTTACTACTTAACCCATAGCTCTGATGCCAACTGTGAAGGCCCGAAAATCCGTACCAATTTGAGCTAACGAATTACAACTCACGTCCAATGCAAATTGCACGAATTTACGAATCTTTAATAGAAAGAAATTAGAGGATGAGATAGGAAAGATAGAAATATTAGAATAGACGAATGAGAAGAACAACACATCAGAATCACACAGCGGAATTTTTAACAACATACAATATATTACATATCATAGTTTGTTACATCATGAAATACTTCATCACAGTACATATTACATGGTTACTGGCCTAACAAACTTGCAATCTTGGACTCGTACTCCACATTACTTCAAAAGGGTTCCATTAGATACCTGGATCACTTGTCAACCCATAACAATTGTTATGAGTACCCAAGAGTTTAGGAAAAACATGGAAAGATAAACTCTGGGTCAGTCAGGGGACTGGTGTGAGTAAACAAAGTTAAACAGTTTAAAAGCACGATAATATGGCACGGGGTTTTCCTTTTATGAGCACATATTGATTAAACATTAGAAAAACTTTCGAAAGAAAAGATAATAGTAAGACCAGCCCACACATAAACATGGATGGTTTTTACCTTATTATAACCTAAACCATTTTTGAAATCAATACTATTCTGATATTATAATAGTGTCTATCAAATAAATAATCAATCCAGTAGAACGCTTACATCTCACGCTCTACGTACATAGTATACAAACAAAACCGTGAGCTCTTATTGGAGATTTGATTCCAATAGACAAGAAATGGGATCACCTTCCGATCAGTGTACTCTAAAGGGGATACACCAGGGTTTAATAAGAACGTCTTGCAACCTGGTTACACATGATCGTCCACTCATTTCGATTGAGTGTAGCGAATATATTACCTCCTTCGGTTGGGCTCAAACCACCGTTTCCGAAAGCTGCAGCAGCGAAAAGAGATTAAGATGACAAAAATGAATTTCTCTATATGGTGATAATACACCCTGCTTGGGTATGACCCAACTAGCCATGCTGCCTGCCCGATTTCTGTCTTTTCCTGGTTGTGAGGCTTGAGGTCAATTTCGTCTTTTTGACATATCACTTCTTCAATTGCTTTAGATGTCACACCGTCATATTTTTCAAAAAACTCATTTATTTCCCCAAATATATCACGGGCATAAAGCTAAGAGAAACAAATTTCTTCGCAACCCACAAAATATACTCACAAAAAGTCGATGTGTAAGATCTGATAGATATACGTTGTCAGACACTCGACCATACAAGTTGTCCTAGGACTGGACAAAGCGAAGGCACTATTCTGTAAAACAAAATAGCCCTTGCATATTTCCGTCTTCAATTATCTTCAATAATCTCTAACATGCGACATATAAATCGAATCGAAGTGGAATATGTAGTCCGGACTCTTCGAAACGATCCACGTATGTCTTTAAAAGTCGGACGATACTTACGGCAAGCTGATTTAGTTAAAATCTTTATTTTATTCTGAATCATTTCTGGTTTAGAAAGAAAACAAAAATTGACCTAAATCGATTGAATTGAATAACAAGTTAAATCACCTTGGCTCAAAACAAATGAAGTACACCGATAGCTGATCACTTGTCAATGATGTCAAATGTAATTCAACATCTTTGAATTATTATCCCATTTCATATATTTAAAATTTGAAATATAAACTTTGGTCAAGCAACATTGAATTTTGACGACCTTTATTCACTACTTTAACTTGTACTCAACTCCTTTTGTCACACTTCATAAATATTTAAGCCGTTGTTTTATTCTAAACCAACAACTACTAAATTGAGTTATACAATTTTCTATTTTATATTATTTCCTTTGCTTTCTATTTTTTTTTCTTCTCTTATTTCCTATTTTCCTACCTTACTTTCCTATCTTCCTTTTTGTTATTTTCTATTTTTCTACTCAACTCAGTCTGGCCCAAACAGACCCGGAAGCTCGTGCGCCATTTCTTTACTTCTGTTGGTTTACTTCTGATGCTTTACCCACTTCTTTCCTTCGTTCACCCAACTTCGCCCCCTTTCTTGTTTTAACATTCCTTTCTTCTTGTTTCAAACACTACATTTTTTCCCTTTTTTGTTTAAACACACTCGGCCCAATTAGCCCATTTGGCCTTGTTTTGTCATGCAACGTTCCCAGGCAACTGTGCCTTATTCACCAAAATATGCGCAGTCTTCGCTTCTTCATTTCTTGCGCCTTCCTTCTTTTCTACTGCTAACACCATCTCTTATTTCATTTGTTGGATAACTGCAAACGCACCATAGCATTTCGCATGCAACACCATCTAGCCAATGAAATCATTTACATGTTGATTGCCTTCCACTTACTTGTTGCGCCTCCTTTTCTTTTTATTTCGGTTGTCATACTTATTTCTTTTGCTTTAACATGCAACACCTCTTACTTTCTTTGTTCCAAACATTATTGAATGGCTAACTAACACAGTTCTCATTCTAAACACCCTGCGCTTTCTCTCTAGTTCATTTTAGTTCCATATATTATTTATGTATTTTATTTATATTATATTTTTTTTTCTTTTCTACAAGGTTAAGTTCGCACCGAGCCCCTTCATGAACCGTCAGTATCCAGGCATCAACGTGGTACATCAACTCAGTTTGTCTCTTCTTTTCTTTAATTGCATTTGCTTATTTTTCTTCTTACTAAGATTGCATGTTTCTATCCTTCATCTCCTCTGATTTCGTGATGAACCCATCAATAAGCCATGAATCATGCATCAATGTGAGGCAAAACCTGGCCAAGCTTCTCTCTTTCTTTTTCTTTTCTTCAACCTTTTGTCAGCTTATTTTCTCTTCAATCGTTCTTCACGCTGCACAACAATCGCGTGCACATGCATGAACGATCGAGTCACCTAGCATATGTTACAACCCCCTCCCCCCCCCCCCAAACGTATCAATACCACCTGAATCCATCGGTGAACTCAGATACTCCGGATTCGTCGACAGCGCATTCGCCAGTGCCATTGGTTCCTGCACCTAGAGACAGCAGCAGTCCAAGATTGTAAAGAACCACTTGTGTGCATTAAAACTGAACGAACTCGCCCCCTCTACCCCATCAATAAAACCCTAAACTCCGGGCATACACATGCCTCCTGGCACAGGCCGCATCCATGTGCACCCACATCCCGTACTCCTTCGCCACCTTGCACAGCTCTGGCAATAAATCCACCACAGTAGACGAGGCCCAATTGTCACACAAAAAAACTACGGTGCCAATCCTGCATTAATGTCCACCTGCACTTGCTCTTGTAGGGACTCGGTGTAACACCCCGTATTTTCTGTAAAAATTAAAGTAACGAATCAAAGAATATTTAATTTGAAATTGAGAAATAAGGGAAACAGGTTACGCCTTTGCGTTCGTCTCGGAATTCTACTTAGATAGAGTCCGAGTTTGCGTGAATTGGACTCCGTATGAAGAAGTTATGGCCTTCAGAAGTTTCAGAAATTTAAATAAATTAAAATAGCTCAGATCAGAAATTCAAAATTCAAACACAGAAGTGGGCTGGGCAGGAATTTTCCCGCCCTAGGCCAGGTCGACCAGGGGGTCGACCTCCCCCATACACGTCGACCAGGGGATCGACCTGGGGGTCGACCTACCCCCTCGGGTAGATCAGAAAATGTGACGATTCTGACTCTTTGCTGTGTCATTAGGGCTTATGTGGTTGTTCTATCTTGTCTGAATGGTCTTGATTTGCTCCTAGGTTGATCTAACGGCTTACATTGACTTAAAACTCTATAAAAGCAACCCCAACCCTCAACCCTAAATCACACAAATTCATTCCTGGTCAACCTAGAGTAGCCGTCATTCTCCTTCAACTAGAAAGCAAGATAGAAGCTACGAATCAAAATCAAATCAAATCTAAATTTGAAGAACAATTAGTCTACATCAAAGGAGAGCTATTCAGTTTCAGAAAACAGATCCCAGAAAACAAGATTTTCCTTTTGATTGTAAGTCTAGTTATCTTTTAGATGTGAACAAATTAAAGACATGATTTGTAATAAAATGAAAACTAGAATTGTACCAAGTTGTATGATAATAGTGATGCTGATTCATGTCTCTTTGTGTGATAATTCTATCATATATGCCTGTGATACTATTGTGGTTTATTGAACCTATGACGTTGTGTAGAATTTGGTGAATGAACCTATTATATTGTATAGGAATTTGGGAATGAAAAAAACTATCATGTTATATGCAAGTTTGGTGATTCTATCATGTTATGTTACATGTAAGTTTATAGGCTAAGTCATGATCATGTAAGCCTATATGTTTATATCTACAACCTTATATGTTTAGATCCATGTTAATTAGATCAAATCCAATGCAAGTTCACCTTTACATGGCTAATTGGAATTGTGTAGTTCTATGTAAACTCCCATTTATATGCTTATGGTTCATGTAGATTAGGTTCAAAATTGCAAGTTCATAATTAAATGTATCTATGCCAAATTTATGTGACATATGTTGGATCCATATTATACTTGTTTGAATGCTACATGTTTCTTCCTTTTCCCTTTTGATTTTGAGTTAGGCTAAATTGCGAAGCCTGACATTTTATGTAATTTATGCGAACGTTTAACGGGGGTAACGTTGGGAAAAACATGAAGTACATGTTATTGGCATATTTTAAATTATTAGTGACATTGAAATGGTACAATTTATATACCTAAAATTATGAACATGATTTAGAGGGAAATTGGGCATGACTTCAATTGATTGATAATTTTCATATAAACATGAAGGATAAATATGTAAATTTAGAAAAGATGAATATGCCTAACTCGAGGCTAGATTGAGTTACGGTGTAAGACTGCCTGGAACCGCCCGTCACATCCAGCAACCGTAACAATATAGATCTAATGTGGGAGGTTAGCGCATTGAGCCCAAAAGAACCCGTGGTTAGACTGAGTTGCGGTGTAAAACTGCCCGGAACCGACCGGCACATCCAGTGACCGCAACAATACCTGTCTAATGTGAGTGGTTGGTGCTTTAATGAATGAATTAAAGCTAAGACAGGAATGGTAGGTTAAGTTAATTAAGGTAACACTTAACCAATTCAACATGTTAACTAAACTGATGGGTGGGGTTAGGTTAATCTGGATACTTAACCAATTTAACATGTTGATTAGGAAACCCTAGTAACGGGGACCCATTTCAGCAGTAACCCACATAGATGTATCATGGTACCCTGAACTAGGCAGAGTGGGGAACGATTACTGGGCTGATTATAAGCGGTTAAAACAACAGCGGGTGGTGCGTCAGTGTAAGTTCTGACGGAGTACGGGCGTGCACGTACTCTGGAGTGGAAATAGCAGGCACTGGGCATCAGTAGTTATACACTATGCATCTTGAATCGTGTCGGTTTGCCACCATAGGGTTTGATATACCCCATGGTGGGACTAGCACAGGTATCTACAATCAAGCGGGGGCCAAATGACACACATGATAAATGCATGCGAGTAGGAGCCGATCGATAAAGGGGATCATTTTATCATGAACACGTGGTGCTAGTTGGAGCAAGTCTGAATAGGTGTAGAGAAATAGTTATGAGTGCGATAGTACATTTAGTTATCCTACCTTATCCTGTCTTATGATATCCTGTTATTTTTGGTACTATCCTATTTTCAGTTTATTTCTGTCATGATCTTTTTCCTTGTTCACACACTGAAATATCACTGGACTTACCAAACTTATGTCTGACCCATTTTTCTTTCGTCTTCTTTTCTTCCGTTTCCCCCGCCTCCTCCCCCAGGTTCGTAGGGAGGGAGTACTCCAGCTTAGATCAGACCATTTGCAAGCTTAAAGAAAGTAGATGTATTGGTTGGATTCTCTTCTCTTGGGCTATGGCTTTGGATACACTCTCAATGGGGATTTATGCTATTTTTTTGTTCTATGCTTCTTTATGTTTTAATCAAGATAGAGATTTTGATGTAATGATTTGGAAGTTGTTTTGAGACAGTTTGCTGTAATGTTTTTGTTATGAACCACGTATGAAATAAATTTCGTTTTTATGCTGGTTATATGTCTGTCTTGTAAATTATCTGTGTCTTTTACCTATAGCGCTCCACCAGAGTTAAGGCATTCCCTTTGTGAGTGACCTTAACGGAGGTGGGGTATCTCACTTGGTATCAGAGCAAAGGTTTACCAGATCAGAGACAAAATTTGAAACTGTTTTTCAAAAAAAGAAGTTTAAAGAAGCATTTTTCAAGAAAAAGTGTTGTTTTGATTTTAAAAAGGCATAGTCACCCCCAAAGCCATATGCATTATCTTTCTATCCCTTGTTTTGAATCTTTTCTTTCCTTTTCCGTTTCAGCATGTCTGGGGATCTTTACCTTCCAGAGGGCGTGCCGGTACCTGGCTGGTTCAAAAGGTACCTAGAGGCTAGGGCTAATGACACGAGCCCTGCAGACATTTCTCCTCCCCCAGCTGCAGCAGCTCCTCCTCCACCTCTTCGTGCAAATGCTTTCTCAAAGATATGTAGAGACTTCCGAGCCATGGGTGGAAAGAACTTTAATGGAACTGAATCATTCGTGGAAGAAAGGGACTAGCTCAAAGAAACTGAGGATTTGTTTGTTACCTTTGAAGTGGACGACTGGCAGAAGATATAGTTGGCGGTGTGGTTGCTTAAAGATGAAGCTTCTTATTGGTGGGAGGTTACCAATGCTGAGAGACCAGTTGAAACTAGGGGGGATTTCAGAATGAGTTTTGAAATGAAATTCCTCTCACAAGCTGATTGAAGCCTACAGGTGGCGAAGTTCTTATCTCTTAAGCTGGGAAGTATGTCGGTCAAGGAATACGTCAATCAATTCAACCAGCTGGCCAGATTCGGACTGGAGTTAGTAAACACTCCACATAAGAAGCCTCTTCGCTTTGTTAAAGGGTTGAATGAGCCACTACACGGCCTAGCTTTGACCCATGTACCCATGGGTGCGACTTATGAGAGATTGGTGGACATGGCACTGTTACACGAGGAAGATAAGGATGGCAAGAAAGAGATGAAGGTGGAAGCACCTCAGGATAAGAAAGTGGAGGGATCACAGAACAAGAAGACGGATTCAAAGAAGGGCGGGACGAACAACAAACCCCATGACAAGAGGAAGTGTAATTTTTGTGGCATTCCTAGACATCTGATTAAGGACTGCCGAAAGAAGAAGAGGAAGATGGGTGGTTGTTTTCATTACGGCGAGACATGACACATGGCTAAGGACTGCCCAAGAAAGCAAGGGCAAGGGCAGAGGACTGGATCTACTTCAGGAGGGCAGGTTCACGCTCTCATTGCACCTCCGCAAGAACGAGGTAGAAATATTTCTATTGAGAGTTTAGTTTATCTTTTTGATTATCCTGTTTGTACACTCTTTGATTCTGGCACATCGCACTCTTTTATATTTACTGCTTTAGTTGAATCTCTGCACCTAGATACTAGCATAGTAGAGGATCCCTTGGTTGTTTCAAATCCAAATGGGGGCTCAGCTTATTTGTCACTGACTTGTTTGGATTTGAAAATTTCTATACTAAGCATTGGGTTTAGATGTAATGCCTATGTTTTGGGCTTCACGGGCTATGGGTTGATTCTAGGCATGGACTGGCTATCCAGTAATGGTGCCGTCCTCGATTGTGAAAAGAGAGTGGTTAGATTCATGACTTCCCTTGGTAACACTCTCAAAATCTCTTGTAATCCCATGAACTCTATTATGCTTAGCTATCTAGAATCTCTTGATGCGTCTGTTGAGAATTTGTAGTCTGTTAGAATAGTCTGTGAATACTCGGATGTGTTTGAAGAGGTGAAGGGATTACCTCCGAAGCGGGAGATAGACTTCCGCATATACCTCATTGATAATGCAAAACTCGTTGCTTTACCCGTTAGACACATGGCTCCAAGGGAGAGGAAAGAGCTCAGCAAGCAAGTTAAAGAGTTGCTTTAGAAGGGGTTTATAAGGTGGAGTATTTCTGAATGGGGTGCTCTAGTAGTGTTCGCAACCAAAGCGGATGGTTCACTTCGCCTATGCGTTGATTATATGGAGCTAAACAAGCTGACCAAGAAGAATAGGCACCCACCTCCAAGAATAGACGACTTGTTCAATCAGCTTGTAGGTGCATCGATTTTCTCCCAACTCGATCTAGCACCGGGTTTCATCAGCTAAGAGTGGCTGAAGACAGCATTGATAAGGCTACGTTCATAACCCCAGATGGTTTCTTCGAATGGCTTGTCATGCCTTTCGGCTTGATAAACGCACCCGCTTATTTCGTTGACTTGATGAGCAGGGTGTTCAGGGAGTTCCATAATAAGTTTGTGGTGGTCTTCGTGGATGGTAGTTTGATTTTCTCGAAGAGTGAGGAAGAGCATGCTCTGCGTTTAAAAGAAGTCATGGATACTCTTCGTGCACATCAGCTAAAATACAAATTCTCCAAATGTCATTTCTGGAGAAAAGAAGTAAGATTCCTTGGACATGTGGTGTCCAAAGAGGGATTAGCTGTGGACCCCGCAAAAGTAGTTGCGGTGCAAGATTGGAAGTTCCCATGGAACGCAGCCGAAGTCCGAAGTTTTCTCGGGCTAGCGGGCTTTTACCGAAATTTCATCAAAGACTTTGCGAAAATCTCAGCTCCACTTACAAGGTTGACGAAGAAGAACCAAACTTTCACTTGGGATTTGAATTGCGATGTTGCTTTCCAACGTTTGAAACGGGCTCTAACAACAGCCCCAGTTCTGACATTGCCTAATGGGAGCAAGATGTTTACAGTATACACGGATGCATGCTGTACGGGACTAGGCGCTGTCTTGATGCAATATGGGAAGGTAGTAGCTTATGGTAGGAGATAGTTGAAAGTACATGAGAAAAAACTATCCAACCTACGATCTAGAGTTGGCTGCCATCGTTTTTGCGCTTAAGTCTTGGCACCATTATCTCCTAGGTGAGAAGTTTGAATTATATACTGACCATAAATCGTTGAAGTACCTTTTCTCGCAGAAAGATCTTAACTTGAGGCAACAAAGGTGGATGGAGTTGTTGGCATCCTGTGATTTTGAGATTTTCTATACCCTTGGTAAAGGCAATGTAGTAGCAGACGCCTTGAGTAGAAAGAAGCTTACCTTAAGCCCTCTCTTTGTAGAAAGGAAAAGCTTGGATTACATAGCCAACTTTGACTTTAGACCCTTGTACCTGGTTTGTTAGCATCGCTGGAGGTGTGGCCTACGCTTTTGGACTTAATAGGGACCGTGCAACGTGAAGACCCTCAGCTAGTTGATGTGATAGATAAGCTAATTAGGGGTGAGACTTCTAGTCACCTCAATAGGTACTCCATCGATGAGAAGGGCTGGTTGAGACGGGATGGAAGGCTATGCGTCCCACAAGCATGGGATTTAGTGAAGACAGTTCTTGAAGAAGCACACCATTCCAAGTTGACCATACAACCCGGTGGGGACAAGATGTATAAAGACATAAAAAGGGTTTTCTTTTGGAATGGCATGAAGAGGGATGTAGCTGAATATGTTTCTAAGTGCATGATATGCCAGCAAGTCAAGGCGGAGCAAAAGAAGCCTAGTGGTCTGCTTCATCCTCTAGATGTCCCACAGTGGAAGTTGGATAGCATTTCGATGGAATTTATTGATGGGTTGCCTAGGTCAAGAAGGGGCAATACCAGTATTTGGGTAATAGTGGACATGCTCACGAAAAGCACTCACTTTATACCTGTCAAGATTAGAAGGACTGCCTCATCTTTATCATCCCTTTATCTTAAGGAGATAGTTCGACTCCATGGGATAAACTCCAGCATAGTGAGTGATTGAGATCCTATCTTTACGAGCGAGTTTTGGAGGATTTTGCAAGAGGCTGTAGGCATACAGCTATGCTTAAGCATGGCCTATCACCCCCAAACCGATGGTCAGACGAAAAGGGTGAACAGAGTATTAGAAGACCTCTTGAGACTATGCATTCTTGACTTTGGAGGAACATGGGAGGATCATCTTCCTTTGGTGGAGTTCGCTTACAACAATAGCTACCAAGCCACCATAGGCATGGCACCTTTCGAAGCTTTAAATGGAAGACCATGCCGATCTCCAACTTGTTGGTGGGAGTCTACAGACAAGCTCATGCTTGGACCAGACATGATTAGAGAAACTTCAGAGAAAGTGGACTTGATTCGAAAAAGAATGAAGACTACCCAAGATAGACAGAAGTCCTACGCAGACAAAAGAAAAACCGACCTTGAGTTTGAGGTTGGAGACAGGGTTTTCCTTAAAGTATCTCCTTTAAGGAACGTCGTTCGCTTTGGATCCACAGGGAAGTTGGCACCAAGATTTTTAGGGTCGTTTCCTATCGTTGAGAAGATTGGGAAGAGGGCTTGTAGAGTAGAGCTGCCCGAAAGATTGGCTGGAGTTCATAATGTATTTCATGTTTCTCGCATATGGAAGTGCTTACATGAGTCTGCGGAAGTGGCGGAACCAAGCATACTAGAGGAAGTAGAAGTAGAATGAGAAGCAACTGTTGGGAGAGTTCCAACTCGTATCTTGGGAACAGAATTCAAAACGCTACGCAACCGTGAAGTCAAGCTTGTTAAAGTTCAATGAAGCGACGCCGAGGAAGACGCGACTTGGGAGACTGAGGCCAATATACACGCAGCCTACCCTTTTCTTTTTGAGGGTACATCCTTGATCTCTTTTCCATAAGCTTATGCATGTATCTACCTTTTTAGTATATCTCCTCGGTCCTACTCTTATCCTTAGGTAGAAACCAATGGATGTAAACATGTATTTGAAACATGTTATGATTGGTGGTTGCAAGTGGTTGCAAGTGGTTGCCGGTGGTTGCTCGTGGATGCATATACACACACATTAGGTGTTAGATCGGCTCAGTCACTTTCATGTTGCATATGCATTTATGTATTTGTATAAGGATTGTATTTGATGTGTTATCATATGGACGTTGCATTTGTATGAATGATTGTGCACTCATGTAGAAAGTATGATTAGGAATAATTGCATACATAATGGACTCATGGCACTAACATAATTCGCATTAAGGAGGTTAACTGAATCAGTAGACCGTCTGATTTTGCATTAGATAAGGACATGTACACACACTATGCATATGATCATCAAAGCATTAGAAGTCTTTTTAAGGACAATGAATGCCTATGTTTGATGGTTGAGTAGATGAACGATTGGATGGTAGGATATACATTCTTCTTGACTTGAAGATTTCCGGGACGAAATCCTTTAAGGAGGGGAGAGTGTTACACCCTGTATTTTCTGTAAACATTAAAGTAACGAATTAAAGAATACTTAATTTTAAATGTGAGAAATAAGGGAAACGGGTTACGCCATTGCGTTCGTCTCAGAATTCTGCTTGAGATAGAGTCCGAGTTTGTGTGAATTGAACTTCGTATGAAGAAGTTATGGCCTTCAGAAGTTTCAGGAATTTAAATAAATTAAAACAGCTTAGATCAGAAATTCAAAATTCAAAATTCAAAATTCAAACACAGAAGCGGGTGGGCAGGAATTTTCCCGCCCTAGGCCAGGTCGACCAGGGGATCGACCTCCCCCATACAGGTCGACCAGGGGATCGACCTGGGGGTCGACCTACCCCCTCGGGCAGATCTAAAAATGTGACGATTCTGACTCTTTGCTGAGTCATTAGGAGATCTGAAAATGTGACGATTCTGACTCTTTGCTGAGTCATTAGGGCTTATATGGCTGTTCTATCTTGTCTGGATGGTCTTGATTTGCTTCTTGGTTGATGTAACGGCTTACCTAAAATTTATATACCTAAAATTATGAACATGATTCAGAGGGAAATTAAGCATGACTTCAATTGATTGATAATTTACATATAAACATGAAGGATAAATATGTAAATTTAGAAAAAAGACGAATATGCCTAACCCGAAGTTAGATTGAGTCACGATATAAGACTGCCCGGAACCGCCCGGCACATCCAGTAACCATAACAATATAGATCTAATGTGGGAGGTTAGCGCATTGAGCCCAAAAGAACCCGAGGTTAGACTGAGTTGCGGTGTAAAACTGCCCAGAACCGACCGGCACATCCAGTGACCGCAACAATGCCTGTCTAATGTGAGTGGTTGGTGCTTTAATGAATGAATTAAAGCTAAGACAGGAATGGTAGGGTTAAGTTAATTAAGGTAACACTTAACCAATTCAACATGTTAACTAAACTGATGTGTGGGGTTAGGTTAATCTGGACACTTAACCAATTTAACATGTTGATTAGGAAACCCTAGTAATGGGGACCCATTTCAGCAATAACCCACATAGATGTATCATGGTACCCTGAACTAGGCAGGGTGGGGCACGATTACTGGGCTGATTATAAGCGGTCACAATAACGGCGGGTGGTGCGTCGGTGTAGGTTCCGACGGAGTACGGGCGTGCACATACTCCGGAGTGGAAAAAGTAGGCACTGGGCATCAGTAGTTATACACTGTGCATCTTTAATCGTGGCGGGTTGCCACCATAGGATTTGATACACCCCATGATGGGACCAGCACAGGTATCTACAATCAAGCGGAGGCCGAATGACACACGTGATAAATGCATGCAAGTAGGAGCCGATCGATAATGGGGATCATTTTATCATGAACACGTGGTGCTATCTGGAGCAAGTCTGAATAGGTGCAGAGAAATAGTTATGAGTGGATAGTACATTTAGTTGTCCTGCCTTATCATGTCTTATGATATCCTGTTATTTTTGGTATTGTCCTATTTTCAGTTTATTCCTGTCATGATCCTTTTCCTTGTTCACACACTGAAAAATCATTGGACTTACCAGACTTACATCTAACCCATTTTTCTTTCGTCTTCTTTTCTTCCATCCCCCCCCCCCCCCCCGCCCCAGGTCCGCAGGGAGGGAATACTCCAGCTTAGATCAGACCCTTTTCAAGCTTGAAGAAATTAGTTGTATTGCTTTGATTCTCTTCTTTTGGGCTATGGCTTTGGATACACTCTCAATGGGGATTTATGCTATTTTGTTTTTGTTCTATGCTTCTTTATGTTTTAATCAAGACAGAGATTTTGATGTAATGATTTGGAAGTTGTTTTGAGACAGTTTGCTGTAATGTTTTTGTTATGAGCCATGTATAAAATGAATTTCATTTTTCCGCTGCTTATATGTCTGTCTTGTAAATTATCTGTGTCTTTTACCTATAGCGCTCCACCGAAGTTAAGGCATTCCCTTTGTGAGTGACCTTAACGGAGGTGGTGTGTCTCACTCGGCCCTGAGTCCGAACGCATCTGACATGCACGTCATCATTGAGAGATACATTTAAATGGGGTTGAGGGTGAGGTTTTCTCACATATTTATTCTGCCCTTTTGTTTCTGGTTTAAGCGTTCACTGCCAATTTTTTTTTAACATGGAACTTTGCCCAATGTTTATTACTCAGCAACTGTGTAATTTTATTACCACCCATATATAACATCCCTCTCCTCATTACATAATTCACATCACAGACTTGCTCCCTGGAAAATGATCATACGTCCTCTATATTATTAATCGTCATTTTAAATTATAAAATTAACCGTGAGTTATGTTACTTCGAAATTCAGTATACTTCAAAGTGAAAGCACCATTACAACATATGGAGAAAAGGGAATTCGAGACCTGATCTATTTTATTTGCTTAATAGTCTTGTTGCATCGTTTTAAAAGGTTAAACAGGGAAATGCTATACACCAATGCTTCTATCTATATATACAGGAGCTCATTTTGCATTGTTTATGTCAACAACAGATCAGTATGCGGAGTAACTAGATTATGTCTACAAAACTAAACACTAGTAGCACTTAATAGTTATAGATTTAACAAAAATCTAAAAGTTAAGTTTACTCATATTATACACACTACTATCATAATTTGCTCCTAGTTTTTGACATGAAGAACAAAACAGGGAAGTGTTATACACCAATGCTTTAGCTTTCCTCTGTTCTAAAGAGTATGTTACCCTTCGTTTCGTAGTTTTAAGTGAAAATTTGTGTGTGAAAATATAGAACTTTAGGTTGATATTTATAGCCAAGTAAAACATTAAATGTTTGCAAGATCTTTTTACTCAGATGGAAAGTTTGATATAAAATATCATTAGGCTTTAGAGTTTTTTCCATATCCTAGTTCGATTTGTTTTCTAGAAATGTATGCATGGCCATACCCTATAGATTATAAAATTATGACTTTAACTTAGCTTCTAGATGCATTTTATCTTTTTCTAAGGTCAAACTAGTTAATGAAGCTGAATGGTCACACCATTCCTTGGATTTGTTGCCACATAAAACAGATTTTTGTTGTAGTTAAATATATTAGCTATAGTCTTTACTTGCATGACATTAACTAAAATATTTTCCAAACATTAAAATTGGTATTCCTAGGGAATGGCTTGCATTCATGTGCAACCATACCTTTCCTTTGATTTTGTCCCTTTTCAAGTGTTAAATTATATTAGATATTTAACTTCTTTTGTTTTGAGGCATTTCGACATACAAGTTCTGTTTATAAAAATACAATCTAGCTTTAGACCATTCATATTTCACAAGTTGTATTAACTTAAACACATGTTTATGTAAAAATGTACGTGTACATTTTCAGTGCATAGGAAAAAGATTGTATTGTCAAATATCAAGACATAAGCCAAAATGCATGTATAACTCCTTACATATATCTGTCTTCATATATATTCACATATATATTTACATTCAAGTTTTTTTTATTTGTTCAAGTTTGTTTTCTTTATAATTTAATTTCATTTAAATTTAATTAACTCGTTAAAATCAATGTTTATTACTAAACAAAGTCGTTTAAAAAATGGGGCATTACAATCCACCCCCTTACAAGAATTTCTTCCCCCGAAATTAAAGAGTGAGGAATAGATTCTAGTTTATCTAAAGTCAAATTATTCATAATTATTTACCTCCCCTTCCGGGTAGACTCCTTATTTATTCTTAATTTCTAAAATCCAAAATCTGATTTTATTACAAAATTAGTTTACTTTACTCACATGGGTTTATATTCAATAACTCAAGTCTGGTCTTTATTACCTGGAGAAACCAATTTTATTCACTGGATATTATTTTAAATTTAATTCAACTCTATTTCTTATATAAATTTTACCTGATACTCTTCTAACTCAATTTAACTCCATTTAACTTATCCCGAGGTTGACGCTAATTCATTCAACTTCTTCCAGTTATAACTTGGATTCTTATTATTAATATTTTACATGATCGGGAGATAAATTTGAAGTAACTCAAGTCGATAACTCGAGTTGATCTATACTTAAGTATATAATTTTTTTATAGTTTAAATTTTCAAAATACGCTCTCTTAATACTTACCTTAATTCAACATAGGGTATTACTAACCCTATCTCTACTTAGTTACGCCACAAAGCCAAGGTTACTACTCAACCAATAGCTCTGATACCAACTGTGAAGACCCGAAAATCCATACCAATTTAAGCTGACGAATTACAACTCACGCCCAACCCAAATTGCACGAATTTACGAATCTTTAATAGAAAAAAATTAGAGGATGAGATAGGAAAGATAGAACTATTAGAATAGAAGAATGAGAAGAACAACACATCATAATCTCACAGCGAAATTTTTAACAACATATAATATATTACATATTAGAGTTTGTTACATCATAGAATACTTCATCACAGTACATATTACATGGTTACTGGCCCAACAAACTTGCAATCTGGATACTTAGATGTAGATATAACTAATAGACTGGGTTTTGGACTAGTACTCCACATTACTTGAAAAGGGTTCCATTAGATACCTGGATCACTTGTCTACCCATAACAATTGTTATGAGTACCCAAGAGTTTAGAAAAAACACAGAAAGATAAACTTTGGGTCAGTCAGGGGACTGGTGCGAATAAACAAAGTTAAACATTTTAAAAGCACGATAATATGGCACGCGGTTTTTCTCTTATGAGAACATATTGATTTAACGTTAGAAAACCTTTCAAAAGAAAAGATAATAGTAAGACCAGCCCACACATAAACATGGACGGTATTTACCTTACTATAACCTAAACCATTTTTGAAATCAATACTATTCTGATATTATAATAGTGTCTATCAAATAAATAATCAATCCAGTAGAATGCTTACATCTCACGCTCTACATACATAGTATACAAACAAAACCGCAGGCTCTTATTGGAGATTGGATTTCAGAAGACAAGGTATGGGATCACCTTCCGATCAATGTACTATAGAGGGGATACACCAGGGTTCAACAAGAACGTCTTGCAACCCGACCACACATGACCGCCCACTCATTTAGCTTGAGTGTAGCGAATATATTACCACCAACGGTTGGGCTCAAACCACCGTTTCCGAAAGCTACAGCCACGGAAATAGATTACGAAGACAAAAAGGAATTTCTCTAGATTGTGATAATACACCCTGCTTGGGTATGACCCAAATAGCCATGCTGCCTGCACGATTTTTGTCTTTTCTTGGTTGTGAGGCTTGAGGTCAATTTCGTCTTTTTGACAGATCACTTCATCAATTACTTTGTATGTCACACCATCATATTTGTCAAAACACTCATTTATTTCCCCGAATATATTACGGGCATAAAGCAAAGAGAAACGAATTTCTCCGCCACCAATAAAATACACTCACAAATAGTCGATGTGTAAGATCTGATAGATATACGTTGTCAGACACCCGACCATACAAGTTGTCCTAGGACTGGACAAACCGAATGCACTATTCTGTAAAACAAAATAGCCCTTGCATATCTCCGTCTTCAATTATCTTCAATAATCTCCGACACGCGACGTATAAATCTAATCGAACTGGAATATATAGTCCGGACTCTTCGAAACGATCTATGTATTTCTTTAAAAGTCAGACGATACTTACGGCAAACCGATTTAGTTGAAATCTTTATTTTATTCTGAATCATTTTTGGTTTAGGAAGAAATCAAAAATTGACCTAAATCGATTGAATTGAATAACATGTTAAATCACCTTGGCTCAAAACAAATGAATTACACCGATAGCTGATCACTTGTCAATGATGTCAATTGTAATTCAACATCTTTGAATTATTATCCCATTTCATATATTTAAAATTTGAAATATAAACTTTGATCAAACAACATTGAATACTTCTGTACTGATCACCATCAAGGCATTTACTATCGTTCAATGAATTTGATATTTATTCTCTATCTAATCATTTAAATACGTCTCTTTTCTTAATTATTCAAATTACACAAAACTACCAAGTTAATTACTACTACGATTATAGGCAAACTACTAATTCCATATTCAATTTAGACGACCTTTATTCACTACTTTAACTCGTACTCAACACCTTTTGTCACACTTCATAAATATTTAAGCCGTTTTTTATTCTAAACCAACAACTACTAAATTGTGTTATACAATTTTCTATTTTATATTATTTCCTTTCTTTCTATTTATTTTTCTTCTCTTATTTCCTATTTTCCGACCTTACTTGTAAAGACCCGCAAATCCCCACCCTTTGAATCGACCATAAACCACACAGGTCTGACCCAAAAAGTGAAAATCTACGAATACTTTAACTTTGGGCATACAACACATTACAACAGATAACAGAAGACTTTTATAACACTATAATAAATGTTACATCAGAGTACAGAATATACATATCAGAGTAGATTGGAATATAATTACAGCGGAAGAATAAATTACAATAAATGAATACATTGCAGCGGAACTAATCTCAGTGGAAGGCTATCAACATTATGGCCACAGCTTCAGTCTTCAATCCAGGATCTTGTTTTATATATCTGTCAAATAAGCTACTCGACAGCCCGTGTGGAAAGAGGGCACCCGAGTTTGCAAAGTGAAACAAACTACAGGTCAGTCGTGGGACTGGTGTGAGAATTCTTAAACTAATCTTAATTAATAATAAGGCTAATCACAGGACCACGCCGCTAACGCGGAACGGGTTTACTCCATTGGATTGCCAGTGCATGACTAAAGTAAATCGTCAAAATAGCGCAATGCTTTTTAGAAAAATGAAACCATTATAAGATCCAAGTCCCATCACACAATGCAACGCAAACCGGAGGATAGGGTTTTACCTTATAATGATCAAAAGATGCTTGATACGATAAACACGGTATTATATAATAATAGTGTGCAACCAATTTGAAATACATCAAAGTAAATGTATTAATCCTAGACGGCATGAGTGCCCCATCCCACTATGTCGCCATATATACAATCAAAACCGCGTGATGTCGTATTGGAAATTTGGGTTTCCATCTGAGTCAAGGCTAGGGAGGAGATCCTTACCGATTCGAGACACTCCAGCAAATGCCCCAGGATTGGTACTCTGTCCAACCCTTGGATAGCTGCAGGGCCAGTCCACACTTGCTTTTGTGGATTAGTTATGCCTGAACACACGCTCCCCGGTCCTTTTGGACGTATAATACGGCCAGTGGCGACCGCATAACCCGAGGCCTCGAAAAATCCAACAACCACAATGAATAAATGCCAGCGCTGGTAGGTCCCTGGCACCACTCTAGCTAGAAAGAAACGTGTGCACTCCCTGCGTTCCCTTCTCCCGTTTTAGACTCTACCGGGCTGTGAGGCTCGCGAAGTCACGATATACACAAAGCTATGCCTAAATAGATTGCGCTTTGATCATCAACCACAAGGCCTGCTTTTCAACAAAGCCTTGATCAATTGCATCCTAGCATGCCACATTGTCAGACTCTATCATATCATTGATCATCTACCAATATATATATAACCTCTAAGCTTATACGTCTTAGAGAAGGGGGTTAAGTGAAGAATAAATTCTCCACCACCAAACAGAAATATATAATCAGTAGCGTTCAACAAATATAGTAGAAAAGAATACAATGTCAGACACGCAATCCATTTACAAGTCCGCTCTGGGTCTGAGTGAAACAACGTGTCCGTCGATCTCCAAATACGTTTGGACGATCATTACCAAATACCTTGCCTTGGAATGTACTGTCCCAATTCAAGATACCAGTCATCATCATCCCAACGATGTGAAAAACTTCGGTCTTCTACCACCGTCTTCATCTTCGACTCTCGATCGTCGTGATGATTATTCAGAATGGGTTAAACCCGGTCTTTCTGAATAACTCGCGTATTTTGTGATTAAAAATCAAATATTGGAAAATCACACATTATGTCACATTCCGACCTCGAATATTCTTTTAATAAGATATTCATATTAAAAGATTTTCATAAATTTTATCAAAGATAATTAATAAATTAAGTCATAAATCTTCCTTAAAAGATTTATTAAAAATTCTGAATTTGATTTAATATCAAAAATCATTTTTACAGATCATTTATTTTAAAGAATAAATCTTCTTTTAAACGGGTTAAAGAACTTTTGTCATTTAAAACACAGTTCACGATAAACCCACAAATCAATTTCCTAAATATGGAATTCCACAGAAATCAATCAGTACATAATCGATATAAATTTCTGTATCGGACTAACAATATACATGGAATAACGGCAAAGCCTCTTAAATTCCATATATAATATCGGTCTTCTATTACAGAAGCCCATCCCGATTATTACCAATAGAATTTCCACTTAATTCCAATTTAATATATATTAAATTGGAAAACTAGATTTTTAGAAAATGTTTTTGTTAAATCTATAAGTAGATTTACAAATTCCAAATAATAATTTCAATGTAAATTGGATTAAATTACAAATGTCATTTAAAAACACCATCCACGATAAATCCACTTCACATCTCAATATATCTCATATCATGAAATATAATTGCAAATTCTAATAATCTTAATTAAAGGATTTCCCTTTAAATATTAATTCGTTATTAAAAAAATATATTTTACAATAATCATTAAAATACTCTTTATACAAAAGATTCTAATTGGAAAGTATTCTTCATATTACATATTTTTATCTTTTACACATATTCTTATCTTAAAAATATATTTAACTAAAATATCTTTTTATGAAAATATATCCTTTATATAAAAAGAATTTCTAGTGTAAGAATACTCTTATTTAAAAGATCATCTGAATTGAAATGTGACTCAATCATTTACCATATAATTTGGATTATATGGATTTCACACACATCATATATATGACAATAACAATATAATCATCAAATCATCCATTTCATCCAAAGTGTAAATTCCACTGCGTAAGCGTTAAAATTAAATAATAACGCTCATCGCAGGCTGTCGATCTAACGATCAACATACAACTAAATATTGGGATTAGTGTATGTTAATTTTCATCCCAACACCCGTGTGGGGTTTCAACCAACAAACAAATAATAAATTATTTGTGCACTTGGGCGATGTGTGAAAATTATCGACTCAATCACATAAACAAGTTAGGTAACTTGCCTATGGCAGTGTAATACACAATATATAACACGATGATAAAAATATCTCTTTTATTCCTGTTCTTTTTATCGCATGTAAAATGTCAATAAAAATGTAATCTTTATTTCTATTCTTTTATCGCATAAAAAATAATGATAAAAATATAATCTTTATTTCAATTTCTTTCATTGTAAATAAATGAAAAGAAAAATGTAATCTTTTAATTCCATTCGTAATAGGGGATATAAATAATAACACAAAATATAACTATTCATTTCATGCTTTATTTGCAATAGAGAATGCAAATAAAGATTCAACCTTTTTTATTTGATGTTTATTTACACAGAGGAATGTAAATAAAAAAAATTGTAACTTTTCCATTTCATAATTTATTTGCATTAAGGATTGCAAATGAAAATATTTCTTTTATTCTCCTGTTTTATTTGCATTGAGTAAAGCAAATAAAAGTGTAATATTAAATTTCTAGTTTTATTTACATCAAGAAATGTAAATAAAAGAACAACTCTTTATTTTATGTTTATTTACATCAAGTGAAGTAAATAAATAATTAAAAATGTAACTTTTATTTTAATGCTTTGTTCACATTTAAAACATGCAACAAAAATGTATCTTTTGTTTTTAATAAATTTGTTTGCATCTAAATTTGCAAACAAAAATGCAATTTTTATATTCTTGTTTTTTTACAACTAAAGTTGCAAACAAAAATGTAATTTTATCTTCTTTGTTTTATTTGCATGATAGAATGCAAATAAAAATGCATATTCTATTTTCTACATTTTGTTTGCATTGTAGAATGCAAACAAAAATGTAATTTTTATTTTCATATATTGTTTGCATTCTGAAATGTTAACAAAAAATATGAACTTTTGATTTCATGAAATAAAAAAAAATGTACTACTTTAAAGTCATGTTATATTTGTGTTGGAGAACACAAAAAATGTTCTTTTATTTTTAATGTTTTATTTGTGTTTAAGAACACGAATAAAAAGACCATTTTAATTTTTTATGTTATATTTGTGTTTGAGAAAACAAACATAAAGGATCATTCATTTTCTATAATGTATTTGTGTTTGGGAACACAAATAAAAAGGTTCGTTCATTCTCAAAATGCATTTGCATAAGTGAATTCAAATAAAAGAATAAATTTTACTTTAATATATATATTTGTATTCGTAAATACAAGTAAGAGAACAAGTTTCATTTTTAAATATATATTTGCATTTTTAGATGCAAACAAAAGAACAAGTTTATTTTTAATGTATATTTACATTGGAAAATGAATATAAAAGAATAATTTTATTTTCAATATACCTTTGCATTGGCGAATGCAAATTGTTAGCCCACTTTGTGAACTGGGCAACACAAAGTCAAGATGTGAAATATTGAAGAGCTTGAAAAACACTGAAGCGGGTCGGATCGGAGCAGTGTAGCGGTTCGGATCAGATAAAGTCTGCTGTTCGGATCGGTAAGCTATGGTTGTTGGAATTAGAGAGGCACGTCTGTTCGGATCGGAGAGCAACCTATTTCCAGCTGGAGCGGAGAGCAATAGATCTGAGCGGAGCAGAGTAAACACAGGAATTAGTTCTAAGTCAATCCGGGTTGGATCGGGTACTCCGATCTGAACCCCTTGTGCATACCCCTCCGACCCGAGCCTGTCTTCCACGTCACTCTCCTGCATGAGCGCCTGGTTATTCGGATCGGCTGTGACCAGTTCCTACCCTCAACGTCCACTACTCTGATGCGTTGTCAACATAGAAATTCATCCGAACCCGAGGTTGATGGGATGGATGACACGTGGCTTCGATCCGGATCGGGTTCTGAGCAAATTCTCACCTATAAATACCTCGTCTGGAGGCAAAGAAAAGGATCTTTTTCTGGCACTTTGAAAGTTCAACTACCTTCATAACCCGAATTCCAGCAATCCCGGAAAATCCAAATCATCTTTCATTATTTTTTCTTAGACAATTGAGTGATTGTAAGTGAGTTGTGAGAGAACTCAAGTGAATATTTCATTGTATTTGCAACTAAATCATTGAAAATAGTGAAAGACAAGTGGACGTAGGCATTTCTTCGCCGAACCACTATAAATCCTGTGTGTTCTTTCTTATTTTTGATCTCATTTTATTCTGCTTTTAATCAATTTGGGTGTTAGAACCACTTTTTGGTCTAACATTTTGGTGCTTTCACTGAGAAATCATCTGAATTCTTTGTTTTTCGGGATTATTGTTTTACTTTTTGGACCATTGAGTTCAAAGAAGTTAATCCTCAAGTTTCAACGCCCTTGGATATTTATTGAAGTGATTGTCGAAAAATCATGGCCAAAGGAAAAGGCAAAGAAGTTCAATCTGGTCGAGGAAATGGAGCTGGCGAAGATCAGCAAAATGCGGTTGTAACAAGGTCTCGTGGGCAGAGTTCAACAGCAGGACGAACCGATGCAGGAAACCCGAACCGCCTTCAGGGGGAGAGCTCCGATCCGATCCGGGTAGGAGATTCTGAAGCAGTGCATTCCCCAACCTGAACCGACCCGAGCAGCTTGCCATGTACCGACCCGACCAGGCTCCCCAGCTCCGAACCGACCCGATCTCCCATCTCCGATCCGACCCGACACTTGGTGATGTTGGAACCTCTACTCGAGTCCCTACGAATGCTCCAATTCCAGCCACCAGGGTCAATGATCAGGTCAATCCATCTGCGCCCATTACTCAAGGAGATTTCTCGCGCCTACTTGACGTGCTTGAGAGTACTAGGGAGGCTATGAAAGTCCATGAGCGCACCAATCTCATGATGCAGGAGAATATGAGACTCATGAGCAGGGAGATTAGCGAACTCCGTAGACAGAGAACCCCCTCACCGGTTCGTCACACACCAGTGGATCAATCTTCTTCTTCCGAGGAAGAGCGGCCCCGTGAACGAAGGCCGCTCGAACGACCTCAGAATTTGGAGCAGCTGACATTCGGATCTTTGGGGTCTCGCGAGGATATTACACGAGCACTAGAAAACAATGATCCCACTCAGGGGCAAAGGCTCCAGTCCCCTCCTCCCGAGATCGACCGGGAGCGTAGGGAACGGAATAGAGCAGAAGCAGCTCGAAGAAGAAGGGCATCTCCTGAACAAGAGCCCAGAAGGAACCCAGATACCAGAGCCAGGGAACCTGAACGGCCCCTAACTAATGCTGATGTACAGGCAATGGTGCGCCAGATTATGTCCTAAAGCCGGAACTATACCAATGGAGATTATGGCATTGAGCGAAGCCATACTCCTTTCACTGACGATATCCTCGACTTTCAGTTTCCCCGGCGTTTTAACCTGCCGCAGATGGACAAGTACAATGGGAGAACTGATCCGGGACAACATTTGATGCGATACTCGTGGCTCATGAATGCTGCTGCTGCCCCTGATGCAGTGAAGTGTAAATCGTTCCCGATCTATTTAGAAGATGTGGCGTTGTTCTGGTTTACCCGACTTCCCCCTCGTTCGGTTTCGAATTATAGGGAACTGAGCGAACGTTTTATGAATCAGTTCCGACTCCATACCCGAAAGTCCAAAAGTGTTATTGAATTATCAAGGATTAAGCAGGCACCAGGAGAGTCTTTGAGGTCATATCTTGACCGTTTTAACTTAGCTGTGACCGAAGTTAGTGACCCGCAGGAGCCCACCATTCTGATGGCATTAAAGGAAGGAGTCGATCCTGAATCCGAGTTCAGGGATTACCTTTCTGGGAAGACACCCTCCACAAGAGAGATATTCTATGAAAAAGCCGATATTTATTTAAGACGAGAGGAGGCCAGGGCAAACCGAAAGAGAAAGTCTGAAGCGGCTTCAAAAGAAAATGTGCAGAGTAACGTCGCCGTGAAGCGGTCTGGGGAAAGTTCCGGAAAGGTTGAAGTAAATGTGGGAAACAAGGGTGGAAACAACAATGCTGGAAACGGGGGCAACAACAATAACCGTAATGCGAACGGTAACAGAAGAAATAGAAATAGGGGAAGTGATCCTAGCAAAAGGCCCCGATTCCAGACTTATGAGAATTATACACCGTTGAACGACACTCTTGAGAATATTTACCTGGATACATACAATGTTTTGCAATACAAAAGACCGCCACCTCGTGATTCGACCGAGAAAGAAATGGCAACTGGGAAGTTTTGTTTGTTTCATGGAACTCATGGGCATTCAACCAATGAATGTCGGCATTTGAGAGATGTGATTGAGAAGCTGCTGCGTGAAGGGAAACTGGATAAATATAAAGTTGCCCCGAGGGACAGAGGGCAAGGAGAATAGGCTCCAAAACAGATTCTACCTGCTCCCAAGCCTACAGCGCAGCAGAAAGGCAAGGGAATTGTTATCAACTCCATGGTGGGTGGACCTCACCCGACAATCTGTAGCTTTAGAGCAATGGATCAATATGTAAATGCTGCCAAACACGCAGATGTGAATGAAGGTGATGATTTGGAAGATATCGCCCCCATAAAACAACAGAAGACAATGTTTGACGACGTGGTATTCCGCAGCAGAGATAATACTGGGATTCAATCACCCACTGATGATCCGTTGGTCATTACTACCACCATTGGGCCGGCCTTGGTTCATAAGGTGTTAGTAGACAACGGAAGTTCCGTCAATATTTTGTTTAAAAAGTCTTTCGATTAGATGAAGCTTGAATCTGAAGATTTGAAGCCATGTGAAGGATGGATCAGAGGCTTCAACGGGGCGTCAACAGCTCCCATGGGATACATAGAATTGCCCGTGACCTTGGGGCAAGGAGAACGCAGAAGAGTGTGGATGCTTCAGTTCGTAGTGTTGGACGTAGATTCTCCCTATAATGCATTTTTGTGGAGGCCTGCCCTTGCTGAGTTCAGAGCTTGTATCGCCCCTTGGTGTTTATTGCTTAAGTTCCCAACCGAAGACGAAACTGGAGTAATGAGAGGGGATCAAGTTTCCGGACGGGCCTGCTATGTTGCCGAATTAAAGATGTTGATGAAGGGACTTAACATCGAGAGTAAAGATGCCTCGCCTCCCCCAAAGGGGGGCTCGGCGTAGCAATTAGAGAAATCGACCCCGAAGGAGTTGCCCAAAGGAACGCCTGAAGACCTGGATCCCAGAAAAGACGAGGAACCAGAGACTAGAAATGCAACTCCTAATGAAGCGACAGTGGAAATTCCCATTGATGAAGCTGATCCAACAAGAGTTTTGAAGATTGGATCTCAATTGGATCCACGTCGAGCCAAAGAACTAATGGACTTCTTGAAGGCAAACTTGGACGTGTTTGCCCGGACCCACGCTGACATGTGTGGGATATCGCCATCCATTATAAGTCACAAATTAAATGTAAACCCGAAACATCCGCCTGTGAAGCAAAAGAGACGTATGTTGGGCCCAGAGAGGTCGGTTGCTCTCAAAGAGGAAGTGGAGAAGCTGAAGCAGAACGGGTTTATTCGAGATTCGACATATCCCGACTGGATATCGAATCCCGTCTTGGTAAAGAAGCCAAATGGAAAGTGGCGGACGTGCATTGATTTTTCAGATCTGAACAAAGCTTGCCCAAAAGATAGTTTCCCACTTCCCAGGATTGACCAGCTTGTATATTCGACAGCAGGTCATGAACTTTTCTCTTTCATGGACGCATATTCCGGATACAATCAAATTCCTATGCACGTACCAGATCAAGAGCATACGAGCTTCATTACGAATTTGGGGTTATATTGTTATGTTGTAATGCCATTCGGATTGAAAAACGCCGGAGCCACTTATCAGCGCTTGGGGAACAGAATGTTTTATAATCAAATAGGGAAGACCATGGAAGTTTACGTGGATGATATGCTTGTCAAATCGAAACAGTCCTCCAGCCATATGCAAGACCTGGCGGAAATGTTTGGTATCTTGCGAAGGTATCAGATGAAGTTGAATCCTTTGAAATGCTCATTTGGAGTGGCATCGGGAAAGTTCCTAGGCTTCATTGTGAGCTCCCGAGGAATTGAAATCAATCCTATCCAAATAGCAGCGATTAGAAACATTGAAGAGCCGAGGAGAATTAAAGACGTCCAAAGTCTTGCGGGGAAAGTAGCTGCGTTGAGTAGATTTATCTCTAAAGCCACAGATAAATGCGTTCCGTTTTTTGATTTGATTAAAAGAGGAAAGAAGAACTTCGAGTGGACTCCGGACTGTGTTGAGGCCTTTCGAAATTTATTGGAACTACTAGAAAAACCGCCGATTTTGTCAAAGCAGTGGATCACGAAGAATTGTTTGTTTACTTAGCAGTCTCAGCTCACGCCGTTAGCACAGCCTTGGTCCGAGAAGAAGACAAAGTGCAAAAGCCAGTATATTATGTAAGCAAGAAATTAGCAACGGCAAAGCGCAACTACCCAAAGATTGAGAAGCTCGCTTACAGCCTCCTAATCGCATCCCGAAAACTTCGTCATTATTTCCAAGCTCATCCAATAACCATATACACTGACCATCCCCTGAGGCAGGTGTTGCAGAGACCCGAAGCATCGGGAAGGTTGATCAATGGAATATAGAATTAAGTCAGTTTGATTTAAATTTTCAACCACGAAAGTCGATCAGGGGGCAAGCTCTGGCAGACTTTATAGTAGAATTCACCATCCCAGAGGAGGAAGTAATCGATGACAGAGTGGTTAAGTCCGAGGATGAGTTAAAGATAGATCATTGGAAGCTATACACAGATGGAGCCAAGAACGACCGAAGGTCCGGAGCTGGAATCGTCTTAGTCACTCCTGAAGGACGGTCGTTATATTACGCTCTACGATTAGAATTTTCGGCGACTAACAATGACTCTGAATATGAAGCCCTGATTGCCGGGCTGAAGCTTGCTAAAGACCTCGGAGTAAAAATGTTGGACATATTCTGTGACTCTAAAATCGTTGTTTGCCAAGTGCGAGAGGAATTTGCGGCTCGGGGACCTCGACTTATCGCCTACCTCGGGAAAGTGAGAGAGCTATTGAGCAACTTGGAGCGGTACAACATAACACATATCCCAAGGGCCGAAAACCAGAAGGCAGACAGGTTGGCAAAGCTAGCTAGTTCCGACAATCCAGAAGAAACTGAAATAATTCCAATTGAAACATTGGAATCGCCAAGCTTTGAGTCAATGGAAATTGAGTTCGCTTTCGAAGCGGAACCGGAGAAGGAGTCGTGGATGACCCCAATTAAGAACTTCCTTAAGAATGGAACACTCCCATCAAAGAAGAGTGAGAAAAGGGCTATAGTTCGCAAGGCTACCAGATATGTCATACAAGATGATATTCTTTATAGACAAGGATTTTCTATGCCCCTGTTACGATGTATTGCACACGACGACATCAAACGTGTATTAAAAGAAGTGCACGAAGGTGAGTGTGGAGATCATACAGGAGGTCAGACTTTAGCAAAAAAGATATTGCGATATGGATACTTCTGGCCCATAATTAATAAAGATGCAGCTGATTATTCACGACGCTGCGATAGGTGCCAAAGATTCGCCAAAATCCCCAGAGCACCGTCGACCCAACTCAAGTCAATGGTGAGTCCTTGGCCATTTGCCACGTGGGGAACTGATATCATTGGATATCTACCGATTGCTAAAGGAGGAGCGAAATATGCAATAGTCGTTGTGGACTATTTTACGAAGTGGGTGGAAGCTGAGCCCTTGACCAAAATCACGGCAAGAAAAGTGATAAGTTTCGTGGTTAGAAATATTATATGCCGATTTGGGATCCCAAGGACCATTATAACTGACAACGGAACCCAGTTTGATGGTACTGAATTCAGAAATTTCTGCCAGAAATATAAGATCGACAAGCGATACACTGCGGTTGCTTATCCGCAGTCGAATGGGCAAGTTGAGGCAATAAACAAAGTAATAAAATCCATCCTCAAGAAACGGTTAGAGCGCGCAAAGACAAAATGGGTTGACGAGTTACCCCTAGCTTTGTGGGCATATCGGACAACATTTAAGACGGCTACTGGTCACACCCCTTTCTCTCTCTCCTTTGGCTCAGAAGCAGTAATTCCAGTTGAGCTGGAAGTTCCTTCCCACAGGGTGACGTATTATGACCCGATGACGAATCGGGCACTCTTACTTGAGTCTCTTTATGAAGTCGAAAAAAAAAGGGACGAAGCAGATTTGCGTGCGGCAAGACATCGACGTCAGATGGCACGCTATTACGACAAAAAAGTTCGCCTTAGGACTTTTGAACCAGGAGATTTGGTGCTAAAGAGAGTCTTTCCATCCCTTCCTCACCTCGGTCCAAAGTGGGAAGGACCCTTTGTCATCCAACGGAAACTTGAAAAAGGAACCTTCAAGTTAACGACCATAAATGGCAAAGAAGTCCCTAGAGCATGGAATGCCCAACACTTAATGCGATATTTGGATTAGAAATGTTGTACTTTTTGTTATTTTTCTTATGAACTCTGTAATAAGGCACGACTTGCCTTGGGAAAATCTGATGATATGAATAAAGGACTATAAAGTGGATGTAGGCTACGACTTAGCCGAACCACTATAAAAATATCGTGTGTTATTTACTTTTATGCATTATATATATACATACATTGACTATTCTGTTGTGATTATGGAATACAAGATGATTCAAAACCTGAAAAGGTTGAAGACAGTTTAAACAAAAGAAAAAGTACAACGACTATTTGTGCGACAAGACATAAAAGAATGAGAAAACGACATTCTTAACTCTAATTCTCCAGAGAGAGAGAGAGTATAAAAGCGTCTCCGACTGAGCGCTGAGAAAGAGATCCTTCCCCGCTGAAAGACCGGGGAATGAATAGATTGCTGAGCTCGAACTCTAACTCTCCAGAGAGAGAGAGTATAAAAGCGTCTCCGACTGAGCGCTGAGAAAGAGATCCTTTCCCGCTGAAAGACCAGGGAATGAATAGATTGCTGAACTCGAACTCTAACTTTCCAGAGAGGCAGGAGAGTATAAAAGAAATGCCAGAAAAAACGACAGGCATTGACGACACAGAAAATGCTATCCCGTCAGAAAATCGGGAGCATTCAGATTGCTTGATTAAGCCTTAAATAATTTGTGAGAATCGACTGGGGGCATATATGTATACACATATTTCCTCCCTCCGTAGCTTCATTTCATAACTATAGTAAGACATGCATTTTTGCATAAGTACAGAACTACTGACAAACAGACATTGCAGAGAATGATTTTTTTTTATTTACAAATGAATGAATTTGTACAGGAAAATAGCTAAAAAAGAAGGTACAAGAGCCACTCTTGTAGCAGCAATTGTTGGTTCACTAAATGCTAAAGCGACACAAGGCAACCCACTATTTAGATTTCGAGTGAGCCTTGGACTTCTTGGCGGCTTTCTCCGCATCCTTTGCCTCTTTCTCGGCCTCTGTCAAGATTCATTTTGATTTCTTCTTTCCTGAAGATGCGGTGCTGGAACCGGTTGACTTCTTCCCGGAGGGCGGAGCGCTGGAATCAAGAGAAGATTTTTTAGCGAGTTCCTCTGTAATAGATCTAGTTGAGAGCTTAACAACTAACTTTGATCCCACATCCACAACTGCGAGAGGCTTGAGAGCTTCAGGGTCTAGTTCTTCGGCTTTTAATTGCAAGCGTTTATCTTGATCATCTTTCATGGCAGCCAAAGTAACATCCTCAACATTTTTTGACTCCCCGACTATTGCTACCTCTGGATCTTCCTCATGTCCTCCGTCATCGCCATCATCCTTTAAAGCTGCTATCATTTCTTCATCATGGGGAATGTCAGCCTTAGATGGCTCGCTTCCTTCTCCCAAGTCTATAGGAGCAGCTTTGTCCTTCCCTCCTTTTGCCTTTTCCGTAGGCTCTGCCCCAGAGGCGGCTCCTTGAGTCACATCAGTCTTTTCAGATGGCTCAATACCTACAGAGTGAGAAGCAACAGTTATCAACTCAGGCGAAAATAATGGGTTTTTCATCGATTGCTCAATCACATGGCGAAAGGTAGAAATAGCCTTGGCAAATTGAGGAGAAAAGGTAGGGATACCTTCCGAAGACTTCTCAGCAGGGGTAACCGCTGTCTCTGATGCCATTTCAGGGATTGGGGATAGCAGAGTTGTTTGAGGGAGTCCCGGGTGTTCAGGATCATATCCCTCTACTTCTGGAGTTGCGGGGGCAGCAAAAGAGGAACCAGTCTCGGGAATGTTTTTCTGTTTAGTCCTCCGCCTCTCTTCTTCCATAGCCTCAGCAATGAGGCGGCGCCCTTCAGCTAGGCATTCTGGCTCATCATCCCTCAAGTATTTTTCCATTAGCTTATCTCCATCGATGGAATCGACCTTGAGCTCCTCTTTTTCCCACTCGACGATCTGATTCCATACTTGAACTAGAGTGGATGGATAATCCTCGATCCAAGAAATGTTTCAGCGACGGATGATTATGTGCGAAGAATTCAATCATTAATTCGCCAAAACCCTGAATATCAGCCTCCGCCTCTGACAATTTTTTGCGGGCTTCCTCCGCAGATTTGATATCACACTCAACATTGCCCTCCACCAGGGCAGCTCTGTTCTCTGCCTCCAATAGCTTTGAAGCCAAGTCAGCATTCTTCTTTTCTAGCTCAGCATTCCTCTTTGCTAACTCGGCATTTTTCCGTTCCAGGTCAGTATAAGCAAGGCGCGTCTTAGCAGCTTCTGACTTAGCCTCATCAGCTTGCTTTTTTAACTCAGAACGCTCTTGAGTGTGAGATTCAAGCAAGTCATGATAGCGTTTTTGCATATCCTCAAATTGTTGTTTGAAGTTGGTAGCGTCCCTCTGAGCAATAGCAAGCTGGGCCTGTGTGTCCTCCAAATCTTTACCTAAGTTCTTTAAGGCCTTAGCATCTTCTTCCGCGGTTTTTTGCATTGAATCAGCATTCATGATTAAAGTACGGATAATTCTAGAAAGGTTGCGGGAATATTTAAACATCTCAGAATACTGTTTTTCAACTGCGTCTATCTTTGCTTTGGCCTCGTCTGCCCATCTGGAAGAAATAGGTTCGAGGGCAGGTAAAAAAGTCAAAGTCTCGAAGTAATGTTCAGGAAATTGCTCCTCCAAATACGCCAGCTTGATTGCAGCCTCCGCATCTAGTGGTGGAGGAGCGGGGATCGTTAATTCAGTGTCCCTCTGTGTGGAGGATTCAATAGTTTCTTTGTCTGTCCTAGGTCGTTTAGTAGCAGGGACCTTGCGTTTGCTTCGAGACTCAGTATCTTTTGGAGGACTTCTCTCTCTGCTACGCTTTTCGTGGGAAGAGGTGGAGTCTTTCAATTGTGGCCTGTCCTCTTCCCTACGGCTTTGATAACCTTTGTATTTCTCTTGATCCGACCGAACGGGAGAGCGAGAACGTGAGGGTCGAGAGCGATAGGGATCATAAGGCCTTCTCTCCTCCCTACCGCGATCATCGCGGCGATCATACTCGATATCCTGAGGTGGATTAGACATGCTGCGGCGAAGCTTCCTGATATCATAGTAAGATCGAGACATCGTGCCTGCACAATAAGACAAACGAAATTCAGAATCAATGGATTCACAGAGAAAGAGGTGCAATGAATGCTAATGTTGTTGTATAAAGTGTGTCCTAAGTGGTGTGTTTCCCCCCAACCAACCCGAGTCTGAAGCTAGACTAGTACGGGCAGGCTCTTTGGCCTTAGCAGGAGTGGTCTCTTCAGCAGAGGTGAAGACTAAAGGATCCTTCCTAAAATCCTATGAATTGTATATAGTTTCAGGTAAGGGGAGATCCCCCAAACCCTAAAATATTTGGTCATCAGTACTAGGGACATCTCCCTCGGAAGCATTAAGTGGCGACTCTTTGGAGGATGTTGACTTTTCCAGAGAAGTAGCCTCCTCGGGGGCAGTATATCCTTCACGATGCTTTTCGGCCAGGTTAGCCAATTCGTCATCTTGAGTAGAAGATGGAGAAGGTGAAGTTTGAAGAGGCACTGTAGGAACTCCCGAGCCTTCTCCTGTCTCTGGAACTACATCCACTAGAGGAATATATACGTATGGAGTCGTCCCATGACCAATACTACGAAAAACGGATAACAGCCCATGAAAGTGAAGATATTCGTCCTTAAGGACTTCATCGATAGTCAAGAATTTTTTATCGCCATTAAGGAGTTGGTGCATCCGGTCAAAGAACACCTGATCTGATATTTGTTTTGGATTGTCGACTGCAAACAAAAAGGAAAACAAGTTAAGGTGATGACTCGAGTGTATAGAGCCCGGATTTAGAAAATCAGTGCTTTACTTGATTTCGTCCACCTCCTGGCACATCCAGGCTGTCGCTTCACATAGAACCATTCCAGTCTGGAATCTCCAGCTTTACTGCTGAATGGCGCCGAGATTATCTTCCTCTTAGGAACAGACTCAAAATAACAGAAAGATGGAGTCTCTCGAGTCCGATGCTTGAAGTTATAGAAGAAATGAACGTCATCGAACGTGAGCTCTATGCCTAAGATCTCACGGTATGCTATGTACAAAGTGTGCAAGTAGGCATAAGAATTGGGATGCAGCTGCATGGGGGCAATCCGCATTTGTCTTAGAAAGTCAACGATGAAGGGAGAAAATGGAGGGATAGCGCCGACCATACACATCAACCGAGTGACCGCCATATATCCTTCTGGAGGGTTGTGGGGACGGTTAGAGCTCGAAGGCACTAGAGTGTCCCTTTTCATTATCCCATATTTCAAACAAATTCGGATAAGTCGATCATTGTCGATTGTTGATTCAACGGAATCTGGAGGTGATTCCAATATGACGGCCGATTCAAACTCATCAGGAGCCCGGTCGTCGCCAACCCCTCCTTCCTCTTCAAAACCTAAAGAAACTTCAATCTCTGAAGACACTTCGTCACTTTTACGATTTCCGACGTCGTAGTCTGAACCCTTATTGTCCCATTCTGGATCCGACGGAGAAGATATGTCCTCGAGAGTAATCTTGTTAGAGGTTTCCGGGGCTTCTTTCCTCTCAGCTAGTCTGGAAGAGCGTCTGGGTCTCATGGTCATAAAACTATTGAAGAAGCAACAGCACAAATTAGAGCAAATTAGCCCGTATCCCCCCGTGCATGTGTGCAAACTAAAGTGTAAACAGTGTATACGGAAAGTGCAAAGTAAATGTTTAAAAGTGCGACGAAAAAGTTTGGCAAAATATAAAGAGTTGAAGTAATTCTTGATGTCCATTTACGTTCGCAAGGCACTATCCTAACTGTCCATTAAATTGAAGATTATGCCGAAAGTTGATTGGGCCAGTTAGATGAGTTTTTATGCGTTAAGGTAGACTGTGCTTCGGTTCGGTTCGGATGCATTCATTGGGATCGGATCGGGGGCGTGGCCTTAGGCTTGGATATCTCATTGAAACTCAGAAATCAAAACCGGATCGGATCGGAGGCAAGGTCCCCTAACGGTTCGGATCGGATCATGTAGTTATTCTCCTACTCCGTCATCTTACGGTCCGACCCGATCCGGTTAGGAAGGCTCCTTTCCCCCTTCTTTAAATACTTGCTCCGACCCGATCCGATCTCCTGGATTTCTTTTCTTTTTTCTTTTTTTTTACTTGCCCCGACTCGGTCCGACCTCCTGAATTTCCTTCCTTCTTCCCTTGTTTTTTCACCTTCCATATCCCTCCGAACCGAACCGATTCCCTATTATCTTCTTCTTCTCCTTCACCCTCTTTCTTCCCTAACCGACCCCAAGGCCAATTTCGTGCCAGTCACTCAAATCAAAACCAATTAATTATATGCTGGTTCACTCAACTACGGATTCTCATCCCCTCCGTTCCAACCTCAAGATGGCGACGAGTCTACTAGCGACGATGACGAGGGGGGTCACGGTGGCAAAGTCATCATAGTTTCATACTCAAATCATCCTAATCGCTCACGAATCCGAATCGAGAATGATTAAAGAAGGAATTGTTCAAAGTTTTATAACCTACCGATGTAATTACTTCGAGAATTAAAAGGAATTTTGATGCTTCACGAATTAGTTTTTTTTCTCTCGTTTTGCAGAACTTCGGGAGTAAAACAGTAAAAATGAAAGGAGGAAGAAGGCAGTGTTTATATAGAAGAGAAGAGTGTCTATTCGTCTCCCCATTCGGATCGGCAGCCCAGTAGAAGAATTCTCGTTCAGATCGGATGGACAGCCCAGAAGCGAAGCTTGGCCCAACAGTCCAGTGAAAAATAGAAAGGAGAAGGGATCTGTTCGGATCGGAATCCGAACCGAGCCGAGTTCTTTAGCTCAGCAATGAATTAAATTGAAATCTGAAGAAAAAGATGAAAATACAAGGAAAATCAAAAGAAAAATCACCTCGAAGAGCGCTGTGCAATGATAATCAAAGCATGCTCCGTCTCCAACAGAAGCATCCTTTGAGGGGGCAAAATGTTAGCCCACTTTGTGAACTGGGCAACACAAAGTCAAGATGTGAAATATTGAAGAGCTTGAAAAACACTGAAGCGGGTCAGATCGGAGCAGTGTAGCGGTTCGGATCGGATAAAGTCTGCTGTTCGGATCGGTAAGCTATGGTTGTTGGAATTAGAGAGGCACGTCTGTTCGGATCGGAGAGCAACCTATTTCCAGCTGGAGCGGAGAGCAATAGATCTGAGCGGAGCGGAGTAAACATAGGAATTAGTTCTAAGTCAATCCGGGTCGGAACGGGTACTCCGATCCGAACCCCTTGTGCATACCCCTCCGACCCGAGCCTGTCTTCCACGTCACTCTCCTGCATGAGCGCCTGGTTATTCGGATCGGCTGTGACCAGTTCCTACCCTCAACGTCCACTACTCTGATGCGTTGTCAACATAGAAATTCATCCGAACCCGAGGTTGATGGGATGGATGACACGTGGCTCCGATCCGGATCGGGTTCTGAGCAAATTCTCACCTATAAATACCCCGTCTGGAGGCAAAGAAAAGGATCTTTTTCTGGCACTTTGAAAGTTCAACTACCTTCATAACCCGAATTCCAGCAATCCCGGAAAATCCAAATCATCTTTCATTATTTGTTCTTAGACAATTGAGTGATTGTAAGTGAGTTGTGAGAGAACTCAAGTGAATATTTCATTGTATTTGCAACTAAATCATTGAAAATAGTGAAAGACAAGTGGACGTAGGCATTTCTTCGCCGAACCACTATAAATCCTGTGTGTTCTTTCTTATTTTTGATCTCATTTTATTCTGCTTTTAATCAATTTGGGTGTTAGAACCACTTTTTGGTCTAACACAAATAAAAGAACAACTTTTTATTTAAAAAATATATTTACAAATATAATGTAACTTCTGAAAATAATTTCTTATTTACATATAAAAATGTAAAAAAACATTGTGATTTCCAAAACATGTCTTTTTTTTTATACATAAAAATGTAAACAAAAGTTTTACTTCTAAAATGGATTTTTAGATTACATATGATATGTAAACCAAAATGTGATTCTTAATCTTTGATTACATTAAAAATGTAATCCTTTTCTGTTCATTTTTCCTTACATATAAATGTAATCTTTTTTTTCTCATTACACATATGGATGCGATCTTTTCTATTCATTACAATGAACAAAATTTCAATAAAAATGCAATTTTAATTTATAAACTTTCCATTGCCAAAAATGAAAATAAAAATAAAAATAAAAATCCATTTTATCTTCATCTTTACAATGAAATCTAAATCACATTAAAAATGTGATTTTTTTTATGCAAAGTCTTTCTATTGAAAACAATGGACACATAAAATATGATCTTTTTACGTTGCTTCTTTTTTATTGAAAACACTTATTACATTAAAAATGAAATTTTAATGTTACTACATTTATTGAAAACAATATAACATAAAAATGAGATTTATAATGTTGCAACTTTTATTGAACATCAAAGTGACAAATAAATTATGACTTTTGATTGAAAACCATTTTTATATAAAAATTGAAATCCTTTGTTTTCATTCTTTTTGATGAAACAACCTCATTTCAATTTTATTTTTTTTAAACATTCTCTTTAATGTAAACCCGTAAAGATATATTTTATTCGTTGTGCCAATTTCTATTATAAAATCAACAAATAAAAATAAGTATTTATTGTCGACCAAATTCCATTGTTAGTTCAACAAATAAAAATAAATATTTATTTGTCGATCAATTTCTATTGTTGAATTCAGAATAATAAAAATATTATTTTAATAACATAAAATAAACTTTTCCAACTAGATCTGAATAAATGGTTTTTTTCTCTTCTTTTGAATAAAATATGTTTTGATCTAATTTTAGATCCCATTTTCCAACCGCAGATAAAATATATACAATTCAAAGCGGATTTAGCATATCATGAACAACTAGCATTCAACAAGCAACAATTATCAATCCAAACCACACATGACATCCAGATCTGAATTTATATGACAATACAATTTTCTTTAATGCGAGAAAATAATTAATAATTAATTAATGATTAAAATTAGAATTCTCACATTGAAATTTGGCTGAAATTCGACTGTCTCAGAATCAGTTCTAGTTTGCGCCATCGCGAAGCTCTTAATTTTGTGATTCCAACGCAATTTACGGTTTGTCAAACGGACCTCGTATGAAGAAGTTACAGATTTTTAAAGATCGGACAAATTAAATATAAAATAAATAAAATAATAATTAAAAAATGTTCGAACCTTCTTCTTCAAAGTGAATTGGCCGCAACCGTAACCCATTCCACCATTCAAACCCTTCTACACGCATGCCACCAAAAGCACCCGGACCACGATCAGAAGCCACCACCTCGTCGGCCACCTCGAGACACACCCGCGCCGAGACCCAGGCCCCACTCGCACCCCCTAGGACCCACAAATAACCCTAAACGCAGCACCTTCTCAGTCAAAATCCGCAAAATCCGTGCGCCAAAACCCGATCTTAACCGTATAGATTTGTAGCTCTCTGAATTCTCTTCGATTTGGTAGGTCATACGTCAATTTTCGTTGAACGGTTTGAGAGATATTAGCATTTGAATTTGGGTGATTTCTGGCCTTCGGTTTGGACATGGCGGCTGGCCAAAATTAGGGTTAGGGTTTTCGGATTTAATAATATTTTAATATTTAATTCCGAATTTCGTGAAATAAAGTGGATTTTTGGACTTTCTCGGATTTGGGTTTGCTTACTGTCGATTTTAACGTTTTGAGGCCTTCTGAACGCGATGGGCTATGTCCCGGGCTCCAATTCTGACATCTGTACGTTTTTTTTTCGGTTTTAATTGAAAAATACAATATTAAATAAATATTTTAATTTCTACCGTACATTTAAATATGCCGGGGTCACACACGACCTCAGAAAATTCTAAAAAAAATATTTTTAGCTTTCTTATGACGATACGGTTCTAACGAGACTAATTTCATCGAATTCTGAGACTGTTTGAAAAATGTCTATTTTTAAGGCGCTTAAATTTAACTAGAATAGTCAAAACACATTTTCTTTTCCCACGCTCACATATTAATTCGAAAAATTCTGAAAATTGAAACCTAGCAATAATTTGACATTCCGGTTCCAAAAAAAGTGATTTCGTCGAAAACCGAGGTCGTTTGAAAAATGACTATTTTTAAGGCCAATATATTTAATATTAAAAATATATTTTTAAACAAATAAATCCCAAAACTCAAAATATATAAGTGTTTACTGTTTTTCAATGTAGAAACATCATTCTGAACTCAATGGAAGTGGTTTCGAGTTCAAATTCCTTCGTATGCAAAAAATAGCATTTTGACCTTTATAAATTTCATAGCGACCTTTCTAAATATTGAATTGGCCATAACTTTTGATTTCCGCTATGAAATTTCAATTTTTCGGATTCGTTGGAAAGATATTTTTAAATAGATTCTAATATTTTTGGTTTCACTAAAATCCGTTAAATTTTGCATCCTGTACGGTCAGTCAAAGTTCAAGTTTGACTTTTCAAACTACCGCGTTATTTCTAACTCTTTTTATAATTAAAATCAAATCATTCATTCTAACTTCGATTTAAATCAAATTTGTGATCATTATTATTTAAATAAATTATTTTATATTGTCAAAATTCATTAAAATTTTCTAAAATAAAAATTTTAAATTGGTTCTGGTTTTTGCGGGTTGTTACAATCGCCCCCACTTAAAAACTTTTCGTCCTCGAAAAGGAACGTAGCTAAAAATTGTAAAATTAACTATCTTAATTTTAAATTTTAATGGTTAATTATCTTTTCAAAATATACATAACTTTATATATATAAAAATCATATTTCAAAGAATAGATTATAAATATCAAAAATGCGTTAATTATAAATTCGTAACTCTGAACTCATTCTAAGGCATTACTAACCCCATCTCTAACGAGTTTACTCATTCTAGGATACTGCTGATCCTATCTCTAATGAGTATTCTTATTGGACATTACTAATCCAATCTCTGATGAGTCTTTTGTCCAGTTCTAATGAGTTGTACCCCCAAAGATTTGAGCTAACCAGAGCTCTAATACCAACTGTAAAGACCCGCAAATCCCCACCCTTTGAATCGACCATAAACCACACAGGTCTGACCCAAAAAGTGAAAATCTACGAATACTTTAACTTTGGGCATACAACACATTACAACAGATAACAGAAGACTTTTATAACACAATAATAAATGTTACATCAGAGTACAAAATATACATATCAGAGTACATTGGAATATAATTACAGCGGAAGAATAAATTACAATAAATGAATACATTGCAGCGGAACTAATCTCAGTGGAAGGCTATCCACATTATGGCCACAACTTCAGTCTTCAATCCAGGATCTTGTTTTATATATCTGTCAAATAAGCTACTCGACTGCCCGTGTGGAAAGAGGGCACCCGAGTTTGCAAAGTGAAACAAACTACAGGTCAGTCGTGGGACTGGTGTGAGAATTCTTAAACTAATCTTAATTAATAATAAGGCTAATCACAGGACCACGCCGCTAACGCGGAACGGGTTTACTCCATTGGATTGCCAGTGCATGACTAAAGTAAATCGTCAAAATAGCGCAATGCTTTTTAGAAAAATGAAACCATTATAAGACCCAAGTCCCATCACACAATGCAACGCAAACCGGAGGATAGGGTTTTACCTTATAATGATCAAAAGATGCTTGATACGATAAACACGGTATTATATAATAATAGTGTGCAACCAATTTGAAATACATCAAAGTAAATGTATTAATCCTAGACGGCATGAGTGCCCCATCCCACTATGTCGCCATATATACAATCAAAACCGCGTGATGTCGTATTGGAAATTTGGGTTTCCATCTGAGTCAAGGCTAGGGAGGAGATCCTTACCGATTCGAGACACTCCAGCAAATGCCCCAGGATTGGTACTCTGTCCAACCCTTGGATAGCTGCAAGGCCGGTCCACACTTGCTTTTGTGGATTAGTTATGCCTGAACACACGCTCCCCGGTCCTTTTGGACGTATAATACGGCCGGTGGCGACCGCATAACCCGAGGCCTCGAAAAATCCAACAACCACAATGAATAAATGCCAGCGCTGGTAGGTCCCTGGCACCACTCTAGCTAGAAAGAAATGTGTGCACTCCCTGCGTTCCCTTCTCCTGTTTTAGACTCTACCGGGCTGTGAGGCTCGCGAAGTCACGATATACACAAAGCTATGCCTAAATAGACTGTGCTTTGATCATCAACCACAAGGCCTGCTTTTCAACAAAGCCTTGATCAATTGCATCCTAGCATGCCACATTGTCAGACTCTACCATATCATTGATCATCTACCAATATATATATAACCTCTAAGCTCATACGTCATAGAGAAGGGGGTTAAGTGAAGAATAAATTCTCCACCACCAAACAGAAATATATAATCAGTAGCGTTCAACAAATACAGTAGAAAAGAATACAATGTCAGACATGCAATCCATTTACAAGTCCGCTCTGGGTCTGAGCGAAACAACGTGTCTGTCGATCTCCAAATACGTTTGGACGATCATTACCAAATACCTTGCCTTGGAATGTACTGTCCCAATTCAAGATACCAGTCATCATCATCCCAACGATGTGAAAACCTTCGGTCTTCTACCACCGTCTTCATCTTCGACTCTCGATCGTCGTGATGATTATTCAGAATGGGTTAAACCTGGTCTTTCTAAATAACTCGCGTATTTTGTGATTAAAAATCAAATATTGGAAAATCACACATTATGTCACATTCCGACCCCGAATATTATTTTAATAAGATATTCATATTAAAAGATTTTCATAAATTTTATCAAAGATAATTAATAAATTAAATCATAAATCTTCCTTAAAAGATTTATTAAAAATTCTGAATTTGATTTAATATCAAAAATCATTTTTACAGATCATTTATTTTAAAGAATAAATCTTCTTTTAAACGGGTTAAAGAACTCGTGTCATTTAAAACACAGTTCACGATAAACCCACAAATCAATTTCCTAAATATGGAATTCCACAGAAATCAATCAGTACATAATCGATATAAATTTCTGTATCGGACTAACAATATACGTGGAATAACGGCAAAGCCTCTTAAATTCCATATATAATATCGGTCTTCTATTACAGAAGCCCATCTCGATTATTACCAATAGAATTTCCACTTAATTCCAATTTAATATATATTAAATTGGAAAATTAGATTTTTAGAAAATGTTTTTGTTAAATCTATAAGTAGATTTACAAATTCCAAATAATAATTTCAATGTAAATTGGATTAAAGGACAAATGTCATTTAAAAACACCATCCACGATAAATCCACTTCACATCTCAATATATCTCATATCATGAAATATAATTGCAAATTCTAATAATCTTAATTAAAGGATTTCCCTTTAAATATTAATTCGTTATTAAAAAATATATTTTAAAATAATCATTAAAATACTCTTTATACAAAAGATTCTAATTGGAAAGTATTCTTCATATTACATATTTTTATCTTTTACACATATTCTTATCTTAAAAATATATTTAACTAAAATATCTTTTTATGAAAATATATCCTTTATATAAAAAGAATTTCTAGTGTAAGAATACTCTTATTTAAAAGATCATCTGAATCGAAATGCGACTCAATCATTTACCATATAATTTGGATTATATGGATTTCACACACATCATATATATGACAATAACAATATAATCATCAAATCATCCATTTCATCCAAAGTGTAAATTCCACTGCGTAAGCGTTAAAATTAAATAATAACGCTCATCGCAGCCTGTCGATCTAACGATCAACATACAACTAAATATTGGGATTAGTGTATGTTAATTTTCATCCCAACACCCGTGTGGGGTTTCAACCAACAAACAAATAATAAATTATTTGTGCACTTGGGCGATGTGTGAAAATTATCGACCCAATCACATAAACAAGTCAGGTAACTTGCCTATGGCAGTGTAATACAAAAATATATAACACGATGATAAAAATATCTCTTTTATTCCTGTTCTTTTTATCGCATGTAAAATGTCAATAAAAATGTAATCTTTATTTCTATTCTTTGATCGCATCAAAAATGATGATAAAAATATAATCTTTATTTCAATTTCTTTCATTGTAAATAAATGAAAAGAAAATTGTAATCTTTTAATTCCATTCGTAATAGGGGATATAAATAATAACACAAAATATAACTATTCATTTCATGCTTTATTTGCAATAGAGAATGCAAATAAAGATTCAACCTTTTTATTTGATGTTTATTTACACAGAGGAATGTAAATAAAAAAAATTGTAACTTTTTCATTTCATAATTTATTTGCATTAAGGATTGCAAATGAAAATATTTCTTTTATTCTCCTGTTTTATTTGCGTTGAGTAAAGCAAATAAAAGTGTAATATTAAATTTCTAGTTTTATTTACATCAAGAAATGTAAATAAAAGAACAACTCTTTATTTTATGTTTATTTACATCAAGTGAAGTAAATAAATAATTAAAAATGTAACTTTTATTTTAATGCTTTGTTCACATTTAAAACATGCAACAAAAATGTATCTTTTGTTTTTAATAAATTTGTTTGCATCTAAATTTGCAAACAAAAATGCAATTTTTATATTCTTGTTTGTTTGCAACTAAAGTTGCAAACAAAAATGTAATTTTATCTTCTTTGTTTTATTTGCATGATAGAATGCAAATAAAAATGCATATTCTATTTTCTACATTTCGTTTGCATTGTAGAATGCAAACAAAAATGTAATTTTTATTTTCATATATTGTTTGCATTCTGAAATGTTAACAAAAAATATGAACTTTTGATTTCATGAAATATTTGCATTGAAAATGCAAATAAAAATAAAAATGTACTACTTTAAAATCATGTTATATTTGTGTTGGAGAACACAAAAAATGTTCTTTTATTTTTAATGTTTTATTTGTGTTTAAGAACACGAATAAAAAGGCCATTTTAATTTTCTATGTTATATTTGTGTTTGAGAACACAAACATAAAGGATCATTCATTTTCTATAATGTATTTGTGTTTGGGAAACACAAATAAAAAGGTTCGTTCATTTTCAAAATGCATTTGCATAAGTGAATGCAAATAAAAGAATAAATTTTACTTTAATATATATATTTGTATTCGTATATACAAATAAGAGAACAAGTTTCATTTTTAAATATATATTTGCATTTTTAGATGCAAACAAAAGAACAAGTTTATTTTTAATGTATATTTACATTGGAAAATGAATATAAAAGAATAATTTTATTTTCAATATACCTTTGCATTGGCGAATGCAAATAAAAGAACAACTTTTTATTTACAAAATATAGTTACAAATATAATGTAACTTCTGAAAATAATTTCTTATTTACATATAAAAATGTAAACAAACATTGTGATTTCCAAAACATGTCTTTTTTTTATACATAAAAATGTAAACAAAAGTTTTACTTCTAAAATGAATTTTAATTTACATATGATATGTAAACCAAAATGTGATTCTTAATCTTTGATTACATTAAAAATGTAATCCTTTTCTGTTCATTTTTCCTTACATATAAATGTAATCTTTTTTTTTTCTCATTACACATATGGATGCGATCTTTTCTATTCATTACAATGAACAAAATTTCAATAAAAATGCAATTTTAATTTATAAACTTTCCATTGCCAAAAATGAAAATAAAAATAAAAATCCATTTTATCTTCATCTTTACAATGAAATCTAAATCACATTAAAAATGTGATTTTTTTATGCAAAGTCTTTCTATTGAAAACAATGGACACATAAAATATGATCTTTTTACGTTGCTTCTTTTTTATTGAAAACGCTTATTACATTAAAAATGAAATTTTAATGTTACTACATTTATTGAAAACAATATAACATAAAAATGAGATTTATAATGTTGCAACTTTTATTGAACATCAAAGTGACAAATAAATTATGACTTTTGATTGAAAACCATTTTTATATAAAAATTGAAATCCTTTGTTTTCATTCTTTTTAATGAAACAACCTCATATCAATTTTTTTTTTTTAAACATTCTCTTTAATGTAAACCCGTAAAGATATATTTTATTCGTTGTGCCAATTTCTATTATAAAATCAACAAATAAAAATAAGTATTTATTGTCGACCAAATTCCATTGTTAGTTCAACAAATAAAAATAAATATTTATTTGTCGATCAATTTCTATTGTTGAATTCAGAATAATAAAAATATTATTTTAATAACATAAAATAAACTTTTCCAACTAGATCTGAATAAATGGTTTTTTTCTCTTCTTTTGAATAAAATATGTTTTGATCTAATTTTAGATCCTATTTTCCAACCGCAGATAAAATATATACAATTCAAAGCGGATTTAGCATATCATGAACAACCAGCATTCAACAAGCAACAATTATCAATCCAAACCACACATGACATCCAGATCTGAATTTATATGACAATACAATTTTCTTTAATGCGAGAAAATAATTAATTAAATGATTAAAATTAGAATTCTCACATTGAAATTTGGCTGAAATTCGACTGTCTCAGAATCAGCTCTAGTTTGCGCCATCGCGAAGCTCTTAATTTTGTGATTCCAACGCAATTTACGATTTGTCAAACGGACCTCGTATGAAGAAGTTACGTATTTTTAAAGATCGGACAAATTAAATATAAAATAAATAAAATAATAATTAAAAAATGTTTGGACCTTCTTCTTCAACGTGAATTGGCTGCAACCGTAACCCATTCCACCGTTCAAACCCTTCTACACGCACGCCACCACAAGCACCCGGACCACGATCAGAAGCCACCACCTCGTCGGCCACCTCGAGACACACCCGCGTCGAGACCCGGGCCCCACTTGCACCCCCCTAGGACCCACAAATAACTCATAAACGCAGCACCTTCTCAGCCAAAATCCGCAAAATCCGTGCGCCAAAACCCGATCTTAACCGTATAGATTTGTAGCTCTCTGAATTCTCTTCGATTTGGTCGTCATACGTCAATTTTCGTTGAACGGATTGAGAGATATTAGCGTTTGAATTTGGGTGATTTCTGGCCTTCGGTTTGGACATGGCGGCTGGCCAAAATTAGGGTTAGGGTTTTCGGATTTAATAATATTTTAATATTTAATTCCGAATTTCGTGAAATAAAGTGGATTTTTGGACTTTCTCGGATTTGGGCCTGCTTACTGTCGATCCTAACGTTTTGAGGCCTTCTGAATGCGATGGGCTATGTCCCGGGCCCCAATTCTGACATCTGTACGTTTTATTTTCGGTTTTAATTGAAAAATACAATATTAAATAAATATTTTAATTTCTACCGTACATTTAAATATGCCGGGGTCACATACGACCTCAGAAAATTCTAAAAAAAAATATTTTTAGCTTTCTTATGACGATACGGTTCTAACGAGACTAATTTCATCGAATTCTGAGACTGTTTGAAAAATGTCTATTTTTAAGGCGCTTAAATTTAACTAGAATAGTCAAAACACATTTTCTTTTCACACGCTCACATATTAATTCGAAAAATTCTGAAAATTGAAACCTAGCAATAATTTGACATTTCGGTTCCAACAAAAGTGATTTCGTCGAAAACCGAGGTCGTTTGAAAATTGACTATTTTTAAGGCCAATATATTTAATATTAAAAATATATTTTTAAACAAATAAATCCCGATACTCAAAATATATAAGTGTTTAATGTTTTTCAATGTAGAAACATCATTCTGAACTCAATGGAAGTGGTTTCGAGTTCAAATTCCTTCGTATGCAAAAAGTAGCATTTTGACCTTTATAAATTTCATAGCGACCATTCTAAATATTGAATTGGCCATAACTTTTGATTTCCGCTATGAAATTTCAATTTTTCGAATTCGTTGGAAAGATATTTTTAAATAGATTCTAATATTTTTGGTTTCACTAAAATCCGTTAAATTTTGCATCCTGTACGGTCAGTCAAAGTTCAAGTTTGACTTTTCAAACTACCGCGCTATTTCTAACTCTTTTTATAATTAAAATCAAATCATTCATTCTAACTTCGATTTAAATCAAATTTGTGATCATTATTATTTAAATAAATTATTTTATATTGTCAAAATTCATTAAAATTTTCTAAAATAAAATTTTAAATTGGTTCTGATTTTTGCGGGTTGTTACATTACTTTCTTATCTTCCTTTTATTTATTTTCTACTCAACTCAGTCTGGCCCAAACAGACCCCTAGCTCGCGCGCCATTTCTTTTCTTCTGTTGGTTTACTTCTACTGCTTTACCCACTTCTTTCCTTCGTTTACCCAACTGTGCCCCCCTTTCTTGTTTTAACTTTCCTTTCTTCTTGTTTCAAACACTACTTTTTTTCCCTTTTTTTATTTAAACACACTCGGCCCAATTAGCCCATTTGGCCTTGTTTTGTCATGCAACGATCCCAGGCAATTGTGCCTTATTCACCAAAACATGCACAAACTTCCCTTCTTCATTTCTTGCGCCTTCCTTCTTTTCTACTGTTAACACCATCTCTTATTTCATTTGTTGGATAACTGCAAATGCACCATAGCATTTCGCATGCAACACCATCTAGCCAATGAAACCATGTACATGTTGATTTCCTTCCACTTACTTGTTGCGCCCCCTTTTCTTTTTATTTCTGGTGTCTTACTTCTTTCTTTTGCTTTAACATGCAACACCTCTTCCTTTCTTTGTTTCAAACATTATTGAATGGCTATCGAACACAATTCTCATTCTAAACACCATGCGCTCTCTCTCCAATTCATTTTAGTTCCTTATACTATTTATGTATTTTATTTATATTATATTTTTTTCTTTTCTATAAGGTTAAGTTTGCACTGAGCCCCACTACAACAAAAAAAGCTTTTTAACAGCGGTTCAAAAACGCTGTTAAAAGTTATAACAGCGTTAGTACAAACGCTGTATGACTACATGTTGTGGTAGACCCCTAATTTTCAACAGCAAGAAATAAACGCTGTTAAAAAGAGGGTTTCACAGCGTTTTTTCTGAGATGTTCATACTTCACGCACAGCGTTTTCACTAAGCTGTTAATAATTTATGCACAACATTTATAATGAGTTGTTAATAGTTTTCAAGTGTGTGTTGCTTCCGTTTTCAACAGCGGATTATAAACGCTGTTACTTTTATTACACAGCGTTTTTCTTATGCTGTTATACTAAATATACTTTGTTTTTACATAGAACTAACAGCATTATATAAACGCTGTCGTTGATTCCTGATAATTCCACTCCACCATTGTCACGTTCCATTGCAATATCTATACTCATTTCATCATATATCAACTAAACAATATACATAACATCGTATCAAACTAGAAACTACCATATGAAAATATAATTATTAATCATCATTTTCATAAAGTAATATGAATACAATATCCGTATACAAAATTTATATAAATTCATAAAAAAACGTCATACAACATTAGATAAACTTATGAAAATATACCTATTTATGATGCATGTTAAAAACATACATATTTATCCCTTAACCTTTGGTTCTGGCACATACTGCTTAAGCATGTCGTTTATTGCTTCCTTTTAGTTCACACTGCCGATTGCTCCATTGTTCGTCTCTTTAATGCTTCAAGTCCACTTGAGCTTCAACCCTGCAGGATTGGGCAATCTCAATATAATGAAAGAAACATAAGATATAACAATGGTGTTTTTCATCTTGTATATAGTTCCAAAGGATAATAAAATGTTTGGAACCTAGCATAGCCTTATTTAATTCCATCTCACCCCAGTAATTCACACATCTGTTATAACATTTCACCAGCTAGGAAAATAACATCTCTCTGCAAACATAACATGCAATTATTTATAAATCTGAGCTTTGACCATTGTTATTTTGTAAACTAATACAACCCCAACAATCAAAATCTATATGTCCATGAAATTGTCCCTCCTCCAAAAGGCATAGCTCAACTAAAGCATATACGAGAGACATAAGCAGAAAGGGAACATACTGCAGCCTTCGCAGGTGCTTTGACAACCTAATAAATATATTTAATTAATTTTATATTACGATCATCGTCATCGTCATCATCACCATATAAGATTCTAATTTATTTCACATTTTTATATGTTTAGTCAATTTTTATAAAACTTAGTTAACTTTATTAAATGTTTATAACTTATTATTGTTATAAATCTTAGTTTATTATTATTAATGTTATTATATAAAATTTAGTTATATTTTATAGTTTTATATACTTCGTTAACTTTTATAAACTAAACTTGCTGATTTTTTTTTAAATTAGTTGACTTGTCTAATTTTGGTAATACTTAGCTAACTATACAAAGTTGTTTAATATTTATAAATCTTAGTTACTTTAGTATTATTATTATAAATATAAATATAATAATAATAATTTGTATTATTACAACATAAGATTTACTTATATTTTACATTTTAAGATAGTTAATTTTTATAAAAAATAACTAGTTTATTTAAATTTTTAGTACTTAATTAATTTGAATAAGATTATTAATATTTATAAATCTTAATTAACTTATTATTATACATCTTAGTTAACAATCATTATTATTAGTATTATTATTGTAAAATATTTGGTTATATTTTATACTCTTATGAACTTTTGTTAATTTTTATAAACTAACATTATCTATTTTTATAAATATACTTAACTTGGTTAATTTTTTATAATAGTTAGTTAATTTCTATGAACTTATTTAATATTTATAAATCTTAGTTAATTATTATTATTATTATTCCTATTATTATTATTATAAAATATTTGAGTATATTTTATATTTTTGTATACTTTAGTTATGGATATGTGATGCAGTTGAAATATGATAAAACTACATCGCATACTTGTAATTTTACAATCAGCTGCATCACATACTTTAGTTATGGATATGAAGCACCATAAGGAAAATGAAAATCATTTATTTGAAGTATGTACTCAGAGATCATATATTCCCATGCCAGTTAAATACTCAAACACGTCAGCTACTCCATATTAGTTTCGATCCCCAAAAATATTGCGACCACCAAAAGAATTTATCACAACCATTGCCCTTAGGCTTGCAAACCATTGTTGTTCCGAACTGCAAGCTTTTAGGCTTGCTGTCTCGGAACAGCAAGCCTGCGCAATTACTGTTCCAAACAACAAGCTCTTAGGCTTGTTGTTTCGGAACAACAAGCCAGAGCTTGCTGTTCCGAAGCAACAAGCCCGTGCTTGCTGTTCCGAAGCAACGAGCCCACGCTTGCTGTTCCGAAGCAGTAAACACGCACTTGTTGTTCCGAAACAGCAAGCAAGCACGGGCTTGCTGCTTTGAAACGACAAACTCATATTCTCTATATAAAATTATAGAAAAAATATTCGAGAAATCGTGATATCGAACAAATTCGGAACATGTATACGTAATGAGAATTCGGGTTACCTTTGCGCCATCTTTCTCCATGGCCTCAATGAGCACTTTCTTCTTAGGGGTCCTTGGAATTTCAATCTTAAAATCCGTAATGGACAGGCTTTCTTCTTGTGGATAGTAATGTGTCGTCTACTCCCTCCCCGACGTAGAAATCATCCATTGATAAACAGTCAAGTACACTGCTATAAACAAAAAATATCATCAGAAGCGTATGATGTGTGAATTTTGGAAGCAGCTTTTCATGAAACTGAAACCGCAACTCCACATTTCTGAACAATCAAATCTACAAATCCAGATTGTACACCATCCCATTTATCCATTCATCGATACCATCATGCACAGCTATGACCAAATTTGATATATTTGCTTCAATTTTTGCCTTCATTCCAGAGTTGTTCTTGTCTAAACCTGCGTAAATAATATAAATTCATACAAAAATATTTATTACTATAACTAAAAATAAGGAGAAAAATAATTGTTCACAAGAAAATAATTAAAATGCCTCCTTTAAATGCCCTTTTATTAACACAATAATGAATTCTCCTTTCATCAAATATTCTTCCCTGTCCCTTTCATATGCTACTTGCTCATATATATTTTGCTAGAGAAGCAACATGATGTGGAAAAGAATTAAGTAAGCAAACTAAAGCTTCGTTAATTTCCTTGTTGTAGCATCAGTAGCTACAAGAGGAAGAATAGTGCTTCAGTCCAATAAGCACTAGCAGCTATCCATTGGTTATTTGACACATATTCTCAGAGTCAAAGCAGACAATGCAGCGACTTTCCTTGCTGTAGCAACTAGAAATCTTCGTTAATTTCAGAAAATGCAGTCCATGCGTTATGAATCCATCAAAGTTTATGTTTATTTCCAGCATTTATTTTAACAGTATTACGATTCAGGCTTGAAAATTTTGAAATAAATATGTGATGGATAGTGTATAATTTTATACTTACTCACTAGCACATTTTTTGCAGAATCAGGCAGCTGAGACTTTCCTTTAAAGTCGCCGAAGACAGAGGCGACAATTCTCCATCCATCGAATAATTCCATTGGATGTATTGGAAGCAATTTTGAGCCTGTGTGGATTCCAAGGACTACCGTCAGTCCCCATCCTTGTTTATCATTTGAATACATGTATGGTTAGACAGTTCATACTTCATTGTTCTCCCTTTAAGATCATTTCTATGCCATCCAAAAATTATGTTTTATTTGCACAAAAAATCATAAAATATTACAAAATTTGTACTGAAAAATGAGAAGAGGAGCAATGTAACTGCTGATTTATTTTTATGGTACGATATTTATATACAACTATTTTAGTTAACTAGATTAAGGATATTTTATTCTTAAAGTTTTGTCTTTGGCTTAAGTTTATATCCAGTATTATTTCAAATCCACGTACGTATTGATTTTAGACTATACAGAAACATAACGCGCACAAACCAAAATTTATTTTAGACTATACAGCACTTCTTCTTCCATTATTCCTCTGGTAAGCTGTTATAACTAATTAACAATTAGTTTTCCTGTCTAGTTCAATCAATTGCACATTTGAATTTTTGGATTACATCCATTAGTAAGCCATCTACTGTACATTCAAGAACACCATATAGATCTACTGCATTTACTACTCATTGACTCTGCATAGAAAAATTAGAAACGATTGATTTTCAAAACAAATGAGAAATTCAATAGCAGATGCTTTTTGCAACTGAAGGGAATTGACTATAAATAAGTTCATTTATTGTCACTGTTCATATGTGCGTAGAAGGGAGTCGATTCTACATCTATCCATGCGTTGTGGACATACTAGTATGGTCAAAGAGGAAAAGGAAAAACAAAAGATTAAGGCAGTAAAATTTTGTACCCTTCCAACATGTCTTATTCTGAATAAATCAAACTGACTCCTCAGATCCTGAATCTCGTCATTGAGACTTTTCAAAAGAGGGTTCCTAATATGCCATTTCCCTCTGACCTGTTTTAATGGAAAAAAGGTAGTACAACCCATAGTAAGTGACAAACCCTGAAAAAAAGACACTATATATATTTTGAGTAATACAAACATATATGGACTTATTGTCATCCAATAATAAATACTAGCCATACATTGTTTAAACAAACACTATTAACTTAAGTGGGAACAGTTTTTAGGATTTGCTCATGCTTTGTAAATTGTAATATGTCATGAATTGGTTTGCTAATATTAAGCCATATTAAGCCCAGGCAAAGAATTGGTTTCCTAATATTAAACGATACAGAAGTTATGTTTGGTCCATACGCTTTTGCCATGAAGTCAGTGATTATCGAAGAATCCATGAATTTATCTATTACCCAATTGATATACCTTATAGAAGTTTGTTACGCCGTCCACATATAATTCTTTTCATCAAATAAGTGAAAACTATCCAAACAAAATTGTGAACGTACCAACCATTCAACAACGTGACATTTGGGCCACACATACCTTGCTACCAGCTAATAAAACAACTCATATTCCAATCCTATTTGTATAAGGACCAAACTAATGAACTGTTCAAGATTTAAAAGACACACCATTTTGCATACATGTCGACATCCTAACATTTTGCATGCAACAAAACAAAAACGGTTAACAATAACATAAATCCTTTCACTGAAAAATTACCTGAACTTTTCAGTATGTGCAACCTTAGCTGTATCATACCCATTCAATTTCATAGCATCAGAAGGATATTCCAGTTTCCACTTCTTCTAAGCATTGCAAACAACTCTCCATATAACGGTAAAAGGGTGTTGTGGAGGAATTTTGATTCAAGACCGCTCAAATCAAAAATCCCCAACGCCGCGGAAAACGAGATCGTGGTAATAGTGCAAAAACAACCAATCGAACAATCTCAATCTTATCCAAGCCAATCACAATCACCAAATAATGGAAATAATAGAGCAATAACGAGAAACTAAATCACACAGGGATTTATAGTGGTTCCACCAACGTCTTGTCAGTGTACGTCCACTTTGAGAGAGAAACCTTTATTAATATCAATAGAAGAGTACAAGAGATTGATTACAATGATCAAATTTACTAGAAAAATTTGATTTTGTGGAGAAAAGAATTGAAGAAGATTAGGATTGCCAAAACCCTAATTAGAATAAATCTTGATCTAATCTCTTGATTTGTTCATCTCTCCTTTTGGATTTGATGTAGCTTATATAGGCATAGAGAAGTATAAGGAAATTCCCAAAATTTCCTCTAGATCCGAAATATTGTCCAGATCCAAAATATCCTCCAGATCCGAAATATTGTCCAGATCCAAAATATCCTCCAGATTCAAAATATTCTCCAGATCCAAAATATCCTCCAGATCCAAAATATTCTCCAGATCCAAAATATTCTCTACAATAGTATCACATACTTCAACACTCCACCTCGATACTATATCCATCTACATCACAACCTTCAATGCACCCAAGCATTTCCTTCTATCTTCAATCAAGAAAGCTTGAGTGTTTCCCCAATGAACTCCGGCATAGCCACCGTCCATTGCACTTCACTAACGAGTTCAGGCATAGCCCCCACCTGTCAATAAAGTGTTGAAACATCCAACTCCTAAACCAGTCCCACCGAAAGACAATGTACTCGGGAGTGAAAACGAGTACTTACCATGAAGATAGAACAACAACCTCTCACCGATACTCTTCTACACCCAAGTTTCTCTCTCAACTGTGCCACCTCGTGGCACCTAGCATCTCTCCAAGCGAATTAAGTTCGAGCAATGCTCGAACTTCCCAACCGGCAATGTCTTAGTGAACATGTCCGCCGCGTTATCCTTTGTGTGCACTTTCCGAAGGCATACTTGCTTGTCTTCATCCATGGCTACTAGAAATGACTCTCTCACTTCAATATGCTTCGTTAGTGAGCTAAACGCCAAATTCTCCACCAAATGTATAGCACTTTGGCTATCACATCGAACATCAATACTCTCATGTTCTAAACCCAAGTCACACAATAGTCGCTTCAAATAGAGTGCCTCCTTTGCCGCTTCCACAGCGGCTGTCAACTCCGCCTCCGTAGTGGACAAAGCAACTACGGTCTGCAATCTCGATCTCCAACTAATGGCCGTACCAGCAAGTGTGAAGACATATCCAGAAGTTGATTTCCTCCGATCCCTATCACCGGCGTAGTCCGAGTCACAATAACCAACTAACTTGCAACTCAATCCATCACTACCACCAAAAACAGGACCATGAGATGTTGTGCCTTTCAAGTATCTCAATATAGCCTTCACGGCTTCCCAATGTTATTTCCCCGGATTAGCCATATACCGACTAACCACCCCGACGGCATTTGCAATATCGGGCCTTGTACACACCATGGCATACATTAAGCTACCAACCGCACTTGCATATGGCACCTTTGCCATATAAGCCTTGTCTTTCTCTCCGATAGGTGATCCCTTATCTGAAAGCTTCATATGTAAAGGTAAAGGTGTATTTAACGCATTTGCATTCTCCATGTTAAACCGGCAAAGCACCTTCTTAATGTACTCCTTTTGAGTCAATCTCAACTCAAAACGCTTTCGGTCCCTTACAATCTCCATGCCCAAGATCTTCTTTGCTTCTCCAAGGTCTTTCATCTCGAACTCCGCCTTTAATTTCTCTTTCAACTTGTTGATTTCTGCCTTGTCCTTAGAAGCAATGAGCATATCGTCCACATACAAGAGTAAATACACCCAACAATCATTTCCTAACCTCTTGAAGTAAACGCAAGCATCCTTGATGCTTCGATGGAAGCCACTTTCAAGCATGAAATGATCAAATCTCTTATACCATTGCCTAGGTGATTGCTTCAAACCATATAGTGATTTCTTCAACTTGCAAACTAGTTCTGACTTACCTTCAACAACAAACCCTTCCGGTTGCTCCATGTAGATGTCTTCATCCAAGTCTCCATGCAAGAAGGCGGTTTTCACATCTAGTTGCTCCAACTCCAAGTCGTAAATAGCAACTAATGCAAGTAGTATCCGGATAGAAGTATGCCTCACAACCGGTGCGAAGATCTCATCATACTCCTTTCCTTTCCTCTGTGCAAACCCCTTAGCCACTAGCCTAGCTTTGTATCTTCCATCATCCTTCACCTTATATATCCATTTTCACCCAATAGCATGGTTTCCTTGAGGAAGTGGAACCAACTCCCAAGTCTGGCTCTTCATCAACGATTGCATCTCTTCCTCCATGGCGCAAATCCACTTCGAGCTATCACTCGAACCCATGACGTCATCAAGGTCCATCGGCTCATTTTGGACTACATGAAGAGCATAGTCCAAATTCTCACAAAAGCTAAGATAGTTCCAATCACCATATCTTTCGGGTGGCCTTATAGCACGCCGACCAACCCGAGTAGCAATACCATCACCCGGTCTTCCTTCAGCTCTACCTTGAGCTGAATCTTCTCTAGGCTCGTGCACATCGCCAACACTACTAGAGGAATCCTGTGGACTATGTGATGTAACATCAACCGCATTCACCTCGCAAGCACCTCCAACAACTCTACTCTCTCTAGGTCTGAAAGTGGGAATAACTTCCTTCTCCTTTGATTCACCATGAACCAAATCCGGAACATCCGATGAGCCTTCGTTCTCCTTGAACATAGCCGACTCATCAAAAGTAACATGACGAGAAACCATAGCCTTCTTCATTTCCGGATTCCAAATCCGATAGCCTTTGACGCCATCCATATATCCGAGAAAAATCCCTTTGAAAGCTCTAGGCGAGAGCTTATCATTCCCCGGATCATGCACATAAACAGGACTGCCAAATACACGAAGATAACTCAAGTCAATGCTCTTCCCTTTCCACACTTCCTCTGGAATTTTGTTATCAATAGCCGAGCACGGAATTCGATTAATAATACGCACCGCGGTTGACAAAGCTTCGGCCCAAAATCCCATAGACAAACCCGATGTCAATCTCAAGCATCGAGCTTTCTCTAGTAGAGTTCGGTTCATTCTCTCCGCTACTCCATTAGATTGCGGATCTCCCGGTGTAGTAAAATGCCTCCGAATACCATGATGCTTGCAAAAATTCAGAAACTCTCCGGAAACATACTCGCCGCCATTATCGGACCTAAGAACCTCTAAAGATTTTCCACTCTCATTCTCAACAAGAGCCTTCCATTCTTTGAATCTTGCAAATGCCTCCGACTTGGCCTTCATTACAAACACCCAAACCTTCCGAGAAAAATCATCAATGAAAGAAATATAATATCTTGCTCCTCCCAAAGAAGCTACAGGCGCTGGTCCCCAAACATCCGTGTGCACATACTCAAGAATCCCTCTTGAATCATGTTTTCCTTCACCGAATGATACTCTAGTTTGCTTCCCCATGACACATTCCTCGCAAAACTCCAACTTGCTGAAACTCTCACCATCAATCATCTCCCTTCGACGAAGAACATTTAAACTCTTCTCCGAGACATGACCCAATCTCAAATGCCACAGCCGTGTCGCATCTAAGCCACGGGAACTATCAACACTGACACAAGTTTCGCCTTCCACGGTCACTCCTTGAAGCAAATAGATACCATGAGTTCTAGCACCCTTCATAACCACAAGCGCACCCTTCGAAACCCTCAAGCTATCACTCTCAATGGTGATCTTGTAACCTAGAGAATCCAACTGTCCCAAAGAGATAAGTGACTTCCGTAGTCCCGGAACATAGTGCACATTAGTGAGAGTACGAACCACTCCGTCAAACATTCGAATTTGCACGGATCCAATGCCTTTCGACTTGCAAACTGCACCATTTCCCATAAAAATTGAATTTCCTTCTCGATCAACATAAGAAGAAAAACAATTCCTATTAGGCGTCATGTGATATGAAGCCCCCGAATCAAGCACCCAATCGCTGCCCGAAACATCTGATGCTACTACCGACAAAACATCTACGTCTCCCTCACCAACATCTCTCTCCACCTCAACTGATGAAGATGCTACTTCCTTCTTCCCCTTCTCTGGACAATCATTCTTCCAGTGACCAGGTTTCTTACATATAAAGCACTTGCCATTTCTTTCCTTTGACTTTCTTCTTCCACCGGGCTTCTTAGACTTAGAACGCCCCCGGTTTCCCTTCTTCTCTGACTTTTCTTTCTCCGCAAATAAACCTTGACCATTACCAGCACCACTACTACCATCACTCAGCTCCTTCATCTGATCTCGCAATTCCTCACTAAGAAGACCCGTCTTGACATCATTTAGAGTCAATGTATCCCGGCCATAGATCAAACTGTTTGAGAACTCAGTATAGCGCTCAGGCAACGAACATAGCAATATCATCGCCTTCTGCTCCTCCTCACTCTTCAAATCTACCGCCTTCATCTTCATTAGCAAATCATCAAACACATTTAAGTGCGCCTTTAGCGAAGTTCCTTCCTTCATCTTGTAGGTAAAGAAAGTCCGCAACAAGATCAGTTGATTTGTGAGTGATTTCTTCATATACAACTCCTCCAACTTGTTCCAAATACCTTTAGCAGTCGTCTCACCACTAATTTCGGAAATAACATTCTCTCCCATGGCAAGTTGAAGTGTAGTGAATGCCCACTCTTCCATTTCTTCTCTCTCCACATCTGAGATGTCCTCTGGCAATAAATGTGTATCAAACACTACGCGATGTACCCGATTCCGCCTAAGAACCTCTTTCATCTTCCACTGCCACTTTTCGAAATCATTATCGCCATTCCACTTGTCGATAACCAATTGTGAACCAGCAGCTGCATACGATCCACGTACATAAGGAGCTACACCACTTGGACCACCTGTTGATGGATTATTTGAACCTGATTCCGGCATTTCTACAACTATCTACCAACACCAATGCTCTGATACCAAATGTTGTGGAGGAATTTTGATTCAAGATCGCTCAAATCAAAAATCCCCAACGCCGCGGAAAACGAGATCGTGGTAATAGTGCAAAACCAACCAATCGAACAATCTCAATCTTATCCAAGCCAATCACAATCACCAAATAATGGAAATAATAGAGCAATAACGAGAAACTAAATCACACAGGGATTTATAGTGGTTCCACCGACGTCTTGTCAGTGTACGTACACTTTGAGAGGGAAACCTTTATTAATATCAATAGAAGAGTACAAAAGATTGATTACAATGATCAAATTTACTAGAAAATTTTGATTTTGTGGAGAAAAGAATTGAAGAAGATTAGGATTTCCAAAACCCTAATTAGAATAAATCTTGATCTAATCTCTTGATTTGTTCATCTCTCCTTTTGGATTTGATGTAGCTTATATAGGCATAGAGAAGTATATGGAAATTCCCAAAATTTCCTCTAGATCCGAAATATTCTCCAGATCCAAAATATCCTCCAGATCCAAAATATCCTCCAGATCCAAAATATTCTCCAGATCCAAAACATTCTCTACAATAGTATCGCATACTTCAACAAAGGGCTCCCTTGTGGCTTTCTGTAAGGATAGAGCGGCGTTCCGATTATCAGTATAACTACTGCCACGACCATCGTACCAGCAGAAATACCGTATCCCCACCCTCTTCCTATGTTATATTGACTGTACACTAAAACAGTACAGGACCAAGGGAGGCACAGAAGTATAAACAGTTGAAGAAGAAGACCACTGCTTTTCTCTCTTTTGGATCTCGAACATCAAACTGGTCCGACCCAAAACACGAAACGTTTGATTTGATGCCACCTCCACCCAAGGCTATGGTGTATAGAGCTATGTATATTTAAGCGAGTTGGCTTCCACTTGCGGTGATGCATTCATGTTGCTTCTTACAGAAGTCGGAGCAGACTAGTGGCGTCATTGCAGGAATCAATGCTGCCACTGTCAGCAGACTCACTCCTTGCAAAATTTTGAATTTGAATTTGTCTTACAGAAAAAAGTTCATTTTAACACTTAATTTAAACCACCTACCAAACCCATAACACAATTTTCAGTTATTCAAAACCATTTACGTCAGTGCTTACGCTAGATGAATAGTATAGCAAGCGTTGATTATGTTTTGAACAATTGAGTTACTCAATATAGAATGGAAGGACTCTAATCTTCAGATGAACAAGCTAATACTATACAGACTAATTATTCAAGAAATCAGCTAAAAACATGGTAATTGTCCATTAAATTTGTGTACGTGGTGTATACCATAGCGGCGATAGCAGCAGAGATGGCTACGGTAAGATATCGACCGAGCTTGGCATCAGCCAAGAAGCCTCCCAAAAGAGCTAGTAGATTGAGTGTTCACAAGAAGTTTGTGACAATGTTGCAGATTTTGTAGAAGATAGATGCAAGTCACCAACCAGGTAAGTTACCAAATTCATTGATATCCCCATCACACAAATTCTTTCTGATAGTTCACTTCCTGTGACAAAAAAAATTCAATCTAAATTAAGCATTTACTTGAAAAAATAGGGTGAAAAGGTCATTCTAAAAAGGGAACATGAACCATGGTACCTAATATTAAACCAGCACCAAGCCAACCCCCAGTCTTTGATTTATCAGCATTACCCATATTACCTAATATTAAACCCCCACTAGACTCCTCATTTGCTTCCGACAATGTATTTGGTAAACAAACAGAATAAGGGAATTAAAAGAAAAAGTAACTAAACGTGGGATGCTCTCATATAAATCACGCCTTACCAAGCACGCTACAACTAAATTCAAATAACACAAATATTGTAACATAAAATGACACAGATCTTTTCACCCGCGCTACCAAAATTTTCTAACAAAAATAAGGGAACCTATTACGAACCTGCATCTTTGAATGATGTTACAACTGAATTCTTTCTACTGAACACTCGACCCTTTCATCAACTTCTCTTCTTTCACAATCACATTCAACTGAATCGCGAGCATGGCCTGTTGCATATGATCTCCATCCGATAAAACCATTTTGTATCTCTCGGTACAGCTTTGCGGAGTGTTGACTAACTTCACATCATTTACTTGATGCATTGGTTTCACTACATCAACGCTGCTCGAGATCATAGCGATTGCGTTTTTCGTTAGATTCATGATGGGCTTGTCCTAATTTTCCCCGGAGTTACCATTGTAGTTATGCCGACACCATCAAAACTTGCAACAAACATAAAACATTAACCATATCTGAAATTAGGAATAAATAAAATATAAACTAAATAATACAAGTTAATTGACTTAATTCTTACATAAGAACCACAAAACTGCTGTAAATTTCAAAAAATAGTACCTTTAACTAGGATGTAGGAGCTCTTGCAAATGGTCTGGCTGGTCTTTACTTATCAAGCATCCACTCAACATATCATCCTTTAAAACATCTATAAACTATTTTTGTCAAATAAATTTTTGGATTCACTGCACGTCATTTTTTTTTTTAGATGAATATATGCACTACTAGATTAAACAGTTATAATCTACTTTTACCTTTTATCCGTCCAATGTGAAGAATGATCAGTTGTAAAGGAATAACTAATGCTGCATCTATTAGTTTAACAGCTGCTACGACGTCGAACATCCACAAGAATCAAGGCCACAAACAGGGGCTGGGGTAAGTGATAGCTATCTATGGCTAGTGTTGTATCTAAAATTTTACAATCCCTCATTAAAAAACACAAACTGGAAACATGCACTATCTGAGATGAATCGATACTCTTTTAAGCCAATTGGAACTAATTTTCATTCCACGATCAGTTATCCAATTGCAGTTTTGACTTTCTTTTATATTGAGTTGTCGAATGTTGTATATTATAACGCATTTTCACTGCTCAAGCATGTTAATATATTATAAAATTCAATTACCCTATCTGAAATCATTTGCTACCTCCACCACTGGCCACAAACCAAAATGGATTTAACATAAACTATAGACACAAGCAAGTATGATACTTTGCGGTTTCAAGCTCAATTAAAAACTAGGGTTAAGAATAAAAGAGCTCACCAGTTTCGATAAGTTTAGGGCAATCAGACGCGGACTCAATACGAAAAAGCCAATGAGGGAGACGCTCAATCGAGATTAGCAATAGACTAAGAAGAAAGAGCGATTCCTGGAGTAGGCGAATTGAAATCGAAATGAATGGGAGAGGAAATGAAAACAGATGAAGAGGGAAATGAATTATTAGCAGAGGGAAAACCAGACCTTTTTTTCATTTGAGTTGGCGGTAATGAAAATAATTGTGATTGACTTGTTTTTTCAGCGTTTCACCCTACGAATACATCTCTTCAAAATGTATTGGACAGCAATTCATATATGAACGCTGATAGTATATGCCGTGAAAACATAGTTTTCTTGTAGTGCCCCTTCATGAACCATCAGTATCCAGGCATCAACGTGGTACATCAACTCGGTTTGTCTCTTCTTTTCTTTAGTTACAGTTGCTTATTTTTCTTCTTACTAAGACTGCATGTTTCTATCCCTCCTCTCCTCTGATTTCGTGACGAACCCATCAGCAAGCCATGGATCATGCATCAATGTAAGGCAAAACCCGGACTAGCTTCTCTCTTTCTTCTTCTGTTCTTCAACCTATTATCAGCTTATTTTCTCTTCAAACGTTCTTCACAGTTCACAGCAATCGCATGCACATGCACGAACGATCGAGTCACCAAGCATATGTTACAACCCCCCCAAACAAACGTATCAATACCCCCTTGAATCCATCAGTGAACTCAGATACTCCGGATTCATCGACAGCTCATTCACCAGTGCCTTTGGTTCCTTCACCTAGAGACAGCAGCAGTCCAAGATTGTAAAGAACCACTTGTGCGCATTAAAACTGAATCAACTCGCCCCTCTAACCCATCAATAAAACCCCTAAACTCCGGACATATACACGCCTCCCGGCATAGGCCGCATGCATGTGCACCCACATCTCGTACTCCTTCGCCACCTTGCACAGCTCCGGCAGTAAATCCACTTCAGTAGACGAGGCCCGATCATTGCACGCAAAAACCGCGCACTACTAATTTTGTAGTTTTTGGAGACGCTTAATTAAGGGCACTAAAAACGATTAGCCTTTAATAATAATTAATTGAGGCAAATTTCATGCCATCCCCTATTAATAATTAAGAAGACACTTAAAACAGCCTTAACCCTTATATTAGTGGCAAAGTTAAAAACAGCCCCTAGTTGACAATTTCTGAGATGCATGTTACCGCCTCCTCTTGTTTATAGGGACAAAAGGCAAATTCGCCTCTCATTCTTATCGCTAGGAAATTAAAGTGCCTCTCATAAATCGAGATATACAACAACGGGATGATTTTCTTTCTTCCAGTTTGTCTGCTTCATCGCAACTTCACCAGCGTCCTTCCTGATTGTCTTATTTATCAAAATCCAAGGTATATTCAATTTATCTAATGATTCAATCTCGTATTCTGTTCGAAACCCTAATTACAATGTCTTTTCAAAATCCAAGGTATATTTGATTTATCTAACGATTCAATCTTGTATTCTGTTCGAAACCCTAATTACATTCAGTGACAAGAAATCTTAGATTCGATCTCGTATTAGGGTTTGATTTTCAATATTTATGAGTATTCTGATTATTCAATTAACGTATGTTGTTAACCTCGTTCCTCAGTCTTCCCTCTTATTTTGATACTTATTCCGCATTCCTCAATTCTTACTACATTAAACGTATTTTACAACAGACAGTATTTCTTTGAACTTGGAATTATTACTGATTTAATTAATTTTTGATGGTGTATGTGGAAACTTAGAACCGTTTTTAAGAATGTTGCATGTATTTCATATTAATCTTCTGATGAGAATGCGGTTGTGTAACTTTACTTGGATTGTTGCATTTATGTACTGCACATAAAGAACACTATTTAATACTGCTATGATTCAAATTTTCATTAGTATCTTGATTTTTGGATTGGATGATGGATGCCAGGGTATTAGTCATGCAAGAAGAGTTGTTCATATTGCATATAATTATATAAATATTGACAATCTTGATTTCATAGATCATGTAAATGGCCATATCCTGTCTACATGTATAGGAAGTAATGAATAAACATCATATTAATACAGTAATAAAAATGAAAAAGGTAAGTAAAAATAATTTGGCTATAAGAAATTTTTGTTTTGTGATCTTTTTTGCCTTCCTTACACAGTTTACGCCTACATCCGCAATGACGAAGATGCTTTTATTCTTATTTTTTAATGCATAACACAGGTGGTTCAGTACCTATTTTACAGTTTGTTTTTTGCCTTCTATTGTGCTGATGAACTATTTTATTTTTATTTTTATTGCATGTTTAAAAAAAGGAGTTATGTATATCATAAATGCAAGAAGCTCAGGAATAAGGAAGGAAGAACACATGAAAACCTCAAACACTATCTTGTTGAAAATAGGACCATTGACATATATAAATCGATAACTTTACAACTACTTGAGGTTGATCAAAGTAATTAATTGGTTTATATCTTTATTAGGTTAAATAAAAATTGGTCTTATATCTTTTTGTTAAGCATGCAAAGAGATATGGTAAATTGGATATGATAAAATGCTTCTCTGTTAAGATTAAAACATGAACTCTGTACCGTCAGAATTCAATCTAATGTTGTGCATTTTCGCCCAAGGTCATCAACTAGAAAATATTGTAAAATTTCTTCCATTATATTTTAAAAATAGTCTCTCCCGTCAAGCATGTTGATAGCAGCTGTTAAATTACAGCGGGCATAGATAATAATGTGAATATTTTATAAGAGTGAATATGCAAATCAACTTTATAAGCTAGTTCATCACAATAAATTATGATTTTTAAACTGAGTTCACGATTTTTAGTATAGTACATTATTACCATAAGTACGGGGATGAATGGTTTGGGGTAGAAAATTCATTTTCTGGTGATGTAATTAGTCGAAGGCAGAACTGTGGAAGATGGGGGAGGACTGAGGTGAGGGGATGTTTTTCTTTTGATCGCTAATATTTCCAATGGTCAAAGGTGATCAGAACGGTGACATTTACAGTTATGACTGCTATTTAAATGGTGTTCGAATTTGGGGTTTCCACTTGAAGCAAGGAATCTTACCATTGGTAGTGGCATACTTGTCTTTTTTTTCATCTTAATTATGTGTGATTTACATGCATATATGTTTCCCTTTTCTAATTTCTCAAGCATGCATCTCACGTAAAAATGGGTTTTTGCTTCCAATTTAGCTTATTAAAGCCATTCATGTGATTAATTGATGAAGACTAGTTCTTACCTGAATCATGTACTTTGGATAATCTTGAACAAGTTTGCACACTTCTTCATTACTTAGAATGCTACGTGGCTTTAAAAGTAATAGCTATATTTGCTCTAAAAATATACTTATCAAATCCAAAACAATCATTTTGGTGCAAAAATTGACAATGATGATTTCCTACTAAGTTATTTTACCATCAAATTTTAATGGAAGTATTCTACTGAATCCATATAAACAAGTAAAAAAAAAATAGTAGGTGTACTCCATCTAGAAAGCAACATAGGAAAACCACATATTGTCCATAGTAATGATGCAAACGTTATTAGCAAATTAAATTTCATAGTAAATTAGCAAATTGTAATATGAATTAATTAGTCTTAAAATTTGGTATGAGTATTTAGCTTTTTTGGAAGTTACATTGTAAAATGTTATATAAAAGTAATTTTGCTATCGTTAAATTTGAAATATTATAGTTGTGAACACTTTGATAATTATATGGTCTATTAGGCATGTCAAACATTCTTGCTATAAAAGTGATGTAAATATAATGCTAAACTAACAGTTCATATGCTTAATTCCTTTATAGGAAATATCTAGAACTATGGATAAAAGTTGGGTAGATCTTGATCGGAGTTCGGATGAATATAGATATAAACTGGATTTATTTTTGGATTATGCATTTGCTAGATCTACAAGAAAAGAAAAAATATTATGACCTTGTAAGAAATGTTGCAATCGATATTTTAATGATAGAAAAACCATTGAAGGTTGTCTTCTTTGGCAAGGAATGGATATCTTATATAAAACAACTTGTTGGACACATCATGATGAGCTTTTTATGGATCAAGACAATGAACTAGGAAATGATACTAACCATACGGGTAATACGGAAACATATATCGATAGCAATGAAGATGGGGGTGAGATGCGTAGTTTTCTCGATGAAGCACTTGTGCATCCCTTGACTAGACAAAATGCTGGTTCGTCAAGCCAGCCTCCTATTTTTGAGAGTCAAGATCCCGAACAAGAAAGATTTCAAAGGTTGCTAGATGAAGCTAACAAAAATTTGTACCATGGTAGTAAGCATAAGAAACTAGATGCAATTGTGAGGTTATACCATATTAAGTGCTAAGGAAATGTGAGCAATGCAACTTTTTCTATGTTTTTGGAAGCATTTAAGCAGATATTGCCTGATGATAATTGTTTGCCAAAGTCGACTGCAAAAGCTAAAAAAATTATTGATGATTTGGGTCTAACATATGAAAAAATAGATGCATGCCCAAATGATTGCATGCTATTTTGGAAGCATACATCACACTTGACTGCGTGCTCTCGTTGTGGTACTTCAAGATATAATGTCAACGATGTAGATGAGGATGGTCGTAAGAAAGTTTCAGCTAAGGTGCTTCGTTATTTTCCTTTAGTTCCTCGATTAAAAAGGTTATATATGTCGAAATATACTGCAGAACATATGATATGGAATTCATCATGTTCTACATCTAACGACGGTGTTATGAAGCATCCAGTTGATTCGAAGGCTTGGAAACACTTAGATTCCTGATTTCGCGAAGGAAATTCGCAATGTGCGTTTGGGCATTGCAAGCGATGGGTTCAATCCTTTTTCCAGCATGGACCATAAACTTAGTACTTGGCCAATCATATTGGCCATTTACAATCTTCCTCCTTGGATGTGCATGAAGCAACCTTTTATGTTTATGTCTTTGTTAATTCCGGGACCTCGTGAGGCTGGAAACGATATTGATGTGTATATGCAGCCTTTAGTCGAGGAGTTAAGAGAATTGTGGGAGATTGGCGTTAATGCATATGATGCTTTCTCTAATCAAACCTTTAATATGAGAGCAGCTGTTTTATGGACTATAAATGACTTGCCTGCATATGCAAACTTGTCGGGATGGAGTACATGTGGAAAGCTTGCATGTCCGCATTGCAATCACCAAACATATTCAATACGTTTACCCAACAGTAAGAAGCAAAGTTTTTTGGGTAGTCGCAAGTTCTTACCTATCAAACATAGGTTTTGATATGATGCTTGCTCATTCAATGGAAAGCATGAGACCGATCTTCCACCTAAACCATTGTATGGATTGGAGTGTTTAAGACAATTATCTGATTTGAGATTTACATTTGGTAAAATCCCGATAGTGGAACCTAATATCGGGCAGAAAAAGCGTAGGAGTTCAAGTTCTAGTAGAGAATTCAAAGTTACTGGACCATGGAAGAAGAAAAGCATATTTTTTAGTCTACCATATTGGCAACATCATTTAATACGCCATAACATCGACTTCATGCATCTTGAAAAAAATGTTAGTGAAAATATTTTAGGAACATTACTTGGAACTTCAAAAAAAGGAAAAGATGGAATTGAAGCTCGAGCTAACCTTGAAATTTTAAAAATCAGAGAAGCACTCCAACCAATTCGTGAAGGGAATAAAACATATATACCTCCATCGATTTTCTTTATGACCAATGAAGAAAAAATATTATTTTGTAAAGTACTTAAAAATGTACGTGTTCCCGATGGATATTCAGCTAACATTCGATGTGTGGATGTGAAGGAAAAAAAGATACGTGGTTTAAAAAGTCATGACCACCATGTGCTTATGCAACACTTGCTTCCTCTTGCAATTCCTCGAGTTTTACCTAGGCCTATCACACTTGTATTGCTCGAATTATGTTCAATATTTCGACAATTATGTAGTAAGAAGCTACACGTTGCATCAATCGAGCAATTGAAACACAGGATTGTACTAGCCTTGTGCATGATGGAGAAAATGTTTCCACCTTCATTTTTTACCATATCTGTTCACTTAATAATCCATTTAGCTCATGAAGCAGCAATTGCAGGGCCGGTTCAATATCGTTGGATGTATCCAATCGAAAGGCAAATTTTAAAATTTTAATATTAATTTAAGAAGATGTTATTGATTACTTTAGCAAATAATAATATTTATTTTCTATAGGTATCTACAAACATTAAAGAGGTATGTTCGAAACAAAAGCTATCCAGAAGGATGTATCGCGGTAGGATATATTGCAGAAGAGTGTGTTTCTTTTTGTTCGATGTACTTAACAAACATTGAGAATCGTCAAAATCGACGAGTTCGCAACGCTGATACTTCTTTGCCCCGCGATGTTGTTGGTGGTCTTCCAATATTTGCAAACGTTGGTCATCATTTGGGTAAATGTACGGAAATTGATTTAGAAAAAAAAAAATTGGGAACAATGTCACTCTTGTGTCTTATTCAACCGCAATGAAGTAACACCTTATTTAGAGTAAGATTATTCTTTTAAATATCTAGATTTACTTCTTAACCACACAATTTAGTTCCCATATTGAATTATATTTTATGACTTGTAATTTAAACTAAATAGTCTAACTTGTGTTTTGATAGAAAAAGATTGGAGGAGTTACAGAAAATTCATCGGCGAAAAACTGTTTGAGAAGTAGAGATTTTGAGGAACAAACACTTTCCGACTTGGTTTAGAAATCATGTTTGTATTATTTTCTGATATGCATGAGCGATAATGTGCAATCATGTGATAGATTATAATTTGAATTTCAAATAACATAAGATAATATGCTTATTTCTGTATATTTGGTTAGGTAAGTAGCCTTCGTAACACTGGCGATTTATCAATATCTGAAGATTTAATTCGGTTAGCAAATGGTCCAAGTAGGACTGTAAAGCATTATAAGAAGTATGTCATCAATGGCTACAGGTTTCGATCTTATCCGATAGATGAAAGATACAAAAATCAAAATTGTGGTGTCTTTGTGAATGCTGAAACGTCAAGTTATTCAAGCGTAAGAGATTGTAATCCTATTACAGGCAATGTTGACTATTATGGCATGCTAAAGAATGTTTATGAGCTTGATTATAGATTTCCAGGAGAAAGTGATGATCGAGCATATAAAATAGTATTGTTTTAGTGTGACTGGATGAGCAATTCAGGGAAGAAAAATGACCAATTCGGTTTAGTGAATTTCAATCGAGTGGCACAAAATGATGATAAGTTTATATTGGCTTCACAGGCGATTCAAGTTTTATATGTTGTTGATCCAAAGGAGCCAGACTGGAGTGTTGTAGTTAAAACGAAACCTAGAGATCTTTATGATGTAATGTATGATAATGATGGATTTGACATGGATGATTACTATTCAACATCTAATCTTGATGATCACAGTTTAGACAGTCAAGAACTACAAATAAGGACTGATGTTCGTGGTGTATATGTTAACAAAATACTACCATTGCATGCTGTGGACGATAACATGCCAAGAGAGGATGACGATGACGATGACAATGACGATGAGGCTGATAGTGGTGATGAAATTTAGTATTTATGTTTTTGATAAATTTGTGTTAAACTTGCTACATTTATGTTGTGGAAACTATGTCAAACTTTCTAGAGTTCTGTTGAAAATGGTAGTAGAATTTTTTCTTTTGTCTTCATTTTATTGTGCATGATTTTGTGTAATTACCATTTTTCATGCATGGATGTGTGTGTATATATCCATATGCATGTGTATACTTTAAATGTTGTTTATTAATTAGTGGTTAATAACAACAATATTTGTTACACTAGTTACATGCATTCTTTTATTTATCTCATTTGAAAATAAGCTTGTTATGTTGAGTTCACATTGAATGCACCCATTTTAAATTAATATTTATATAGAACATCTGAAACATATTTTTACATGAAATGTCTAAAACATAATTCATATTGAATTTTTAGTTCATAGCTTATACTAAGTGCTTAAGACGTAGTTTATTTTTCCAGAAATTTTAATATAGATGGATTTCTAGAAATTATAAATTGTTTAAAGTGCATAGTGTTATATTTTACTTTTAATCAATGAGCATTATGAGTGTTTTCTTTTTGTAATTGTTTAGATGAGTAGCTCTGGACATTCAGATTCTAACCAAGAGGATCATGCAGACGATGATATACTGGAAAATGACAACTCTAGAAAAATTGGTATGCTTATGGATTGTTATATTGAATTTTATATGATAATCGATATCAAATTTTTTTGGATTTTTTTTATATTAGTTTTGTGAATAAACTAAATATTGTGTTGCTTATAAACAGTTAGCTCCCAAATCTTTCTCCGGATGCTATTGCGATTTTATTGATTAAATATGGAGGAAAGTAGGGGCAAGCACGTCTTTAATCACAGGACATGAAAAGGATGAGCTTTGAAGGTAGGTAGTCAAAGGAGGGAGGCATGCACAAAGCGCTTGCCGATTCAGACGAAGTAGACAAACATACGTTTGGTGGGGTCGTAGGGTGGATTGCGCTATTGGTTGTAATGTGCGTACGTGATTTCAGAGGTTGAATACTTGATTGATTTCGATGTAGTCGATCTTAAGGAAACCATCTCATGCTAACACCATATCCCAGTTATCACAAATCTTTTCATTATCCCCTTCAAAGTTTACTTCTCTTCACCATCCCTCAACGTACTCACCGAACACTCCTCCATCCTCCCTGCCTTTAACAAACTACATGCCTAGTTGGTAACCAAAGCCATATTCTAAAGACATATTTATTGCCTTTCTACCTTTCATTATCTATAGTACCACCACTCCAAAGTAATACATGTCATTTTTCTCTGTCAGCTACCCACAATTCATACTCGATCCAATGCCAAATACTCATGTGTAATCCATATGCATGTAGTATGATGCGATTGTCCTTTTACGAGTTTGTCTACCCAACCCAAAATCAACTTCCCTTTTCCCATTTCACTATCAAGCAAGTATATTAGTATACCACAATGACATGTTGCTATTTTTATTCAAGGTTTATATATATATATATATATATATATATATATATATATATATATATATATATATATATATATATAGACACATGATTTTGATTTCTGTATGCATATGATTCTGTGATCAACTGTCGTTTGAAAATTCCATGAGTTTGAAAAATGCCATGTTTTTTTTCCTTCTTCAACCTTTGCCTTCTCCCCTTGCTTTGCTAAGCATATCTTCACATGATCATTTAAACGACTACTATGTATGTATAGTTTACTTTTATAATTTAACTTTCCAGGTTTCGCTTTTATTTAGTAAATGAATTCATTAATGTACGTAAGATAAAATGATTGATTGTTTCATGTCGCTGTACACCCCCATTAAGATAATCTTTTCTTTTATCAGTTACATGCTAATCACACCAAAAAATGCAGGGTTATAAAGATCCTTCATTGCATGTTATTCACGTCTGAACAAAACTATGAGTATGTTCATACCAGAAAATGACATGAACGAATAATTTTAATTTTGATCACTGTTCATATAACCATATATCATAGTTTTTTATGTATAAGCATTTTATAGAAGGGCAACTAATCTTAGTTTCTATGAACTTTGGATACCTTAAGGTCAGGTTGAGATTATACTAATTTGGATAGTCTATGACTGGTAGTGTAGTTAGGAACTGGACAATAATGGTTAAATTTGGAAATTAAGTAGGAGGTTAGCATAGGTTGGCTCGGCTTGCATGACCGTTACATTTCTATGAACTTTTTGCATGTGAGTGGATTTATACATAAATACATCATGTTATTTTGTCAATGTGTTGGATGTAAGAGATTTTTTTTGATGTTTGGCTAATTTTGGGTTGATGTTGTCCAAGTTTAAAATGTGTAAGCCTTGTTTAAGTGAAGAATTCAGACTTAATGAATGACTGACATTTCCACTACTTTCTGTCGATTACCTTAAAATGCTCACAACCTAGTTATTTCATGTGACTAAGCTTTTGGTTTGCACATCAACTCCATATGTTATAGCCCAAAACAACTATTTCCTATTTAATTTTGATGTACTTCGAATGCTAGACTTGTAGAATGATTTCATGTCATCAAAGTTTCCACCCACCATGACACACTGATTGGACTTGTAAAATGGTTTCATGTCACCAAAGTTTCCATCCACCATGACACACTGATTTGAATGCTTCCTATAGTCGTCCACATAAATTCAATTCGGCAGCTGGGATCAATCGATGCAATTTGATCAGCTACTACTGAAAATGAACCTTACGACATAATATTTTCTTTTAGAGGCATGTATATATGTTATTATGAACAATGTGGATAATTAGTTTATTTATGTTTCCAATTTTAAGACTGAAGATAACTGCTCTCAAGATAGAGGGAAGTTTTCTAATACAATTTGATCAGAATATACAAGAAACTATTTCATAGTATTTTTATGAATTATCGTTTCAATCTCTATTTTTAGGATTACGAAGAAGACGTGGACGTGGCTTTAACAAACACAAATGGGGTAAATCGGGTAAGGAAAGCATAGAATTCACCGAAGATGGGTTATGTATTATTCCTAAAGACTCCCATTTATTTAGATTCTTAGGTAGCTTAGCAAGGAACTACAATCTAATACCATTATCACCAACGGATTGGCGAAAACTTGATGGACCAGAAGTGAAAAAAATATGGAAAATCATAAAGGTAAGTTTATGTATATTTTTTTGTTACATGAGCCCACACCTGAATACAATTTGCATGTAATAAATCTTATAGCACCAAGCAAGGACTATAATTTTATAACAAAATCTTATAGCACCATGCCAGGACTGACATGAATATTAATTGCTATAAGTTTACATTAAGAACTGTATTACATTGAATAGGATGTGCTCAAGTTTTAGTGGGTAACAGTTTCAGATTATTAGCCCAGAAGCTGTTGAGGCTCAAACAGGCTAAACTAACCGGAACTGAGGTAAATTTATGTTTGTAAAGATATCAAAGGAAGACAAATGGACATTAAAGAAGAATACAAAAATATAAGAAACTCGTACAACAGAATAAGTGGGTTATTATCAAAGCCTTCTCTGCGCAATAAATATAGCAGTTCACCGTCCGATTGCTTTTGTCAAAACTTAAAGATTGTAGACAACCAACACGTGACGTGCTAGTGGATTATCTGCTTTACACCTAAAATAAGTAACTCCAGACATATTTGGTCATCCTTTGCTTTTGTTATCTGTCTAGACAATTAAATGCTTTTATTAATAATATTAACAGAAAAAAATTATGTTAACTGGTTCGTTGGAAAAAAAAATGATTCCATGTTGTTGAGCTATGAATGGTGTACAACCCCATTAAAATATGGGAGCCAACAAACTTTGCCCGAAAACTAAAGATTTAATACTGCAACATTCTGAGCTCAATTAAAAAGACCAGTATTTGATGTTTTCATATTTTATTTCAGGTCCAATGGGGAAAATGAAGTGGTTAATTTCAGTTGATTTTATTTGAATCCTTATTCTGTTTACAGCATTTGGGATTCTTTTAATCAAGTATTCCAAGTAGTTATATCAAAATATGGCACTTAATTGAGTTAATTTATAGGCATTTAAGTTAGGTTATGTCATTGGTATACTGAAAACATGGCTAATTAAAACTAATGTATTTGTCAGCATGTACATGAAAAAGATTCAACTAACTCAATCTGCAAAACATCAAATCATATGTTAGCTGAAATGTTTGGAGGATTCTTTACAGTATTTTAATTTTAAGATTTGTCCCCTCCCAACGCCCAATTCTGTCTACCTAAATATAGTTTTATATCTCTAAGTACTTAATATAATAAGTGAGCAGGTTCATGGTTATTTTTCATAATATTATGTGAAAAAGAAACCAAACCAAAGGCATAATGTGAAGAAAAATGAGTGGAGATAAATGTAAACGAAGACTGCTACCACTTAAAACCTATACGACGAGGTAAGTTTATATATTCGAGGTGGGAAAGAAAACAAGGGCAATGGGCAAACCTTCGCGTGCAAAGGCGTTGGCTTCAACTTGTCAGTCCTAAGTTTGATGGACATGTAAACACGATATATGTTAAACACGTAATTGCTGAAATGTTGTTTCATCAAGTTGTTTGCTGGTTATTAGGTACAATGTGATTGCTGAATTAGTCTTCAAGCTGGGGATTAAAACGAACTTATAGACTATATATGTTTTTCTTGAAATTCTACTTATAGTTTAACTTATCCTTTTTTTTATTTCAAGAATACTATTGATTGGCGCGCTGAAGATATTCCTCAAAAGCTTACAATTAAGTATACGCTTCTGAAAAGACTCTCTAAAAGGGTCAGGAACAATAGATCCGAGTTGAAAAAGAAATATTACACTCCATGTGTGGGTTTACCATCACGTTTCACATGTGGAGATGATCGCGTGGATAATGAACAATGGAGGAATATAGTCAACTATTGGGATAACGATGAAAAAAATAAACTAGGTCGTCTTATGTTTCTTGTTCTTTCTTCATAATATTTTTTTTCCACGGTTTCTTTTTTATTTGCATTATTAACTGAAATGGAAGTGTCTTATTCATTGTAGGTTAAAGTTGAAAGAAACATTGCAAACCGTAAGAAGTTGAAAACTAGTCACACGGGTGGGTCAAGACCTTTGTTAGACACATACCTTATTATGTAAGTACCGATACTTCCGTTTTAATAAATATTTTTTCCTTACTCTTAGAGTCAAATCTGCTGATTTTATACCATGCACTTGTTAACAGCATTACAATTAATATACATACAATTGAATTTATATTGTGCATCAACAGAGCATTTCATACGACCATTTCATACAGTTGAATTTATACCGTGTACCGCTACACTGAATTTTGCTTAGCTACTATTAGATAAATGAACTTGTACTTGGTGACGTGTAAATTTTTACATATGGCCAGGCTTTGAATCAAAATCTTGTACATAAGAACTTGGATATACAATATTATTTTAAACTAAATATTTTAATCCGGTCATGTGTTTTATTCAATTAATTGATATTCAATGTATCCTTGAATGTTTATCCTGATTAAAAGTGTGTTTGTTCACCTTGCTGCAATTTGGGTTTGGGCTATGTTAACAGGTTGTCGATGGTTATATTTAAGTGTTGTATATATGTGTATAAACTTTGGTTTCTTTTTAATAAAGCAAGTACCCTGTTAAAAAAAAGAATCAGGTGTATTTTAGAAGGGTCATAAGCTAATTACAGTCCAATATATTTGAATCTAGACTTGCTTTTTCTAATGTTGCTCATCCAACATGGGTTCCTTTTTCTAATTTTTGAGTTTTGGGTCTGGGCCATGTCAACTTTGACACTACTTTATTTTGGTTTTCTTTGTTCTGAGTCTTGACGTTCATTTATCATTTTTTTTATAAATATGATACATCACTTCATTTCAGTTTCTATGTTTGCTGGTTCGGTTCTGAGTTTCAAGTTTCACATTTCATGCATATATCACTTTATTTGGGTTTCGCTATAGCCTCGTGATTTTGTAATCACATCATAGTTGATTTACATAGTAACAATACTCATGATAATCATCCACTGTTTCCACTTACATAGCATTAAAAACATTTAGAGAAGTTGAACATAAAATTACCATGTTTCCACATTTATATATATATATATATATGTATATATATGTGTGTATATATATATATATATATGTTGGTTCATCAATATTTTGTCTGAGCCGAGATACATTTTTCCTTTGCTTTAAAAAAGTAGTCGCATGAGCAAGTTTTCTGGCTTTTAAATTTTTGTATGTACCTTACATTTGCAAACATAAACAAGCATGAAACATGCAAACACTAAAAATTTCCAAAGGAAGCAAGTGTACAATCTACACTGTGACTTATACACGATCAACTACTTCTTGAATTTCATGTACCTATATTTTGTGTTGGAGTAGATATACATTGTATAATTATTTTTATTTTTTTTCTTAATAGAAGGAAAAATATGGTCGTGAACCTGATCCTATTGAAGCATACGAGTTGCTTCACAAAAGAAGGGACAAACACCGAACTTAGGTGAACGTTGGATCAGAGCAAGTGGCGGTATTTTATTCACATTTTGAAACTTATATTATACCATTTATATTATATTCATATGCATCATAGGCTAAATTTGATGTTTGATGACTGTCAAACAGTCATTACTGGTTGCATGGTTGGGTTCTTTGGCTCTGTTGGGGTCAATAACTAGGTTACTTAAAATATCAACCTTAGTCATGTACCATGCTTGTTGCATATGAATCAACCTTAGTTTGGTATGACTTCGGCTCTACTATTTGTTGTGTATACGTTGATGTTCGTAATAAGAGGCAAGCTATTCATAGGATCACATTCTGTTAATATCCAACTTAAAATAAACAAAACTATCTATGTTATTTTCAGTCCAAATATTAATATGTAATCTTAATGGAGACAAATAAGATAAACCATCGATGAAAAAGTGAAGATCATAACTGCGAAACATTTATTAAACAAAACTTGGTAGTCATTAAACAAAACTATATATGAACTTGTTGATTAAGCAAAACTAGGGTTTGAGACCAAGTCTTTGCAGTAGCTAAGTCTGCAATACTTTGGTAGTCATTAAACAAAACTTGGGTGAACTTGTTGATCGAGCAAAGCTTTAGGACAAAAATGTTTATTTGTTTGCATTGACTATTTGATAACTCTTGATGTTCGATGCTCAGTCTACACTTTAACATTTATTATACATTCAGTGATTTACTTAGTTTATAGTATTTTACATTGAATCATACTCATTTGGAAAATAAAAAATTTGCAGACTAGAATATCACGTGAATTAAACCAACTTGTAGCCACCCATGGTGAAGAGAATCTGGAACTGAGGTTGAAGGCTTATGTAGAAGTGATGGGGCATGAGACTAGAAATAGAGTTCGTTGTTATGGTGATCTTGTGACTCCGAGCATGGTACCTTGGGTACAACAGACTCAACCAGTATCGTCGATTCGTAAATCACGCAAAGGACGAGAATATGCGTATTTGGAGTCAAAATATTTAAAGATGCAGCATATGTGTGAAAAGCAGAGTAAGGAGATAGAAGAGTTAAAACTTATGGTTATATCTTCACAATGTCAGTCATCAGATTTCGTGTCACCAGAGCCAGCATTCCGACGTTGCTCATCTTCAGATCATCAATCACAACAGCCTCCTACTCAACAACCACCACAGTTTCCCACTGTTCAACTTCAGTCAATCCCACAGCCACTGTAGCGACCCAGGGTTTTCGGCCTCGAAAATCGACATAAATACAATTACCGTACCTCATGCCAACCTTCCAAACACCGAAAACACCGGAACGTTATGAGAAAGAAGTTAGAAGGTGAGATAAGAAAGAAAGAAATATAAGAATAGAAGAAGAAGAAGAACACAACACAGAGTCTCACATCGCAGCGGAACAAAATATAATATAGAAATAAACCTTTATTGAGAATTTTAAAACTTACAATCATCAGAGTATATCAACACACCTGGACAGTTATAATAATCTGCCCTCATACAACACAGCGAAATACACTAAATATGTCTGGACTTCTCCAGCACGCCTTTCGTAGTGTTCAATAACCTGAACCTGCAAACCCGGGCTAACCCGAGCATTTACAAAATACCGGGTCAGTCTGGTGAACCAGAGTGAGATAAACTCGCACAGTATTAGGGTAAATCATCCAACATGATTTTAAAGTTTGAAATCTTTTCAAAGGAAAGGATAATCGTAAGACCGAATCCACACATAAACACGGACGGTTTTTACCTTACGATAACCCAAAACAGTTTTTGAAATCATAACTTGATCTGATATTATGATAATGTCTAAATACAAATATAATAACAATCTAGAGGAACGCTTGCATCTCACGCTCCCCATATATAGTATATAACCAAAATCGCAGGCGCTTATTGGATATTGGATTCCAACTTGACAAGGTATGGGACCACCTTCCGCACGTGTATCTCTAGAGGCAAATACACTGGGTTCAACAAGAACGTCTTGCAACCCGGCCTTCACATGACCGACCACTCATTTCGCTTGAGTGTATCGAATGTATATCACCGGTGGTTGGGATCAGCAACCGCCTGCCCGAAAAGGGACAGCATCGAACATAGATTAAAGAAGCAAATGGAATTTCTCTAGATAGGTGATCATACACCCTAATGGGAGCGACCCACATAGCCATGCTGCCTGCCCGATTTTTGTCATCTCCCGGTTGATGAGGCTTGAGGCTAGAATCTCTTTTTGAACAGTTGGCCACCATTCACTTTGAATGCCACATCGTCAGATCCTCTGGATATTACTAATTGATGTCCACCAAAAATACTCTAGTTATTTGGCTAGAGAAAACCATTTCTCCGCCATCAACTATGGCACGTTTGAAGAAATCAACGTACGCGATCCCTTTGGAAATACTCTGTCAGACATCCGTCCATACAAGTCATCCAGGAACAGGATGAACCGAAGGCACCCTCCTACTGCATCCCAGGAATCACCCTACAGATCAGTAGCGAGTAGTCCTTGCAACCCGTAGATCCCAGCCACGACAGAACCACAGTTTATCTTTGGTTGCAATCCCAGATATTCTTAGCGGTTCTTCCGTTTATGAAGATCCACGGTCTTCAATGCTCTATCTCGCTTACCGCTTGATATTATCACGTATTTGTTGGTCGGAATGGTTTTCGAATATAAATTCGATCCCGGTCTTTCCGTACCAACAATCGTATTGGTCAAGTTTGATAGTCGGTGATTTAACTATCAAAAGGATCAGTGTTTCAATCATGACAATCCAATGGGCCCACTGGTTGGGTATTCAACATCACCTGGCCCTTTCTTTATTAAAACGGTTAACGATACTAAATCTCAAATTCTTTACCGTTCCAATATTTCAATTATAACATATGGTCATCACTTTCATATCTAAGAAAAATATTCAATAATCATACTCAATTCTTCATTCTGCTATAGTTTCAAACCCCTTTCCTTGTTTTATTTCTAATTAACCATATTTGGAAAACGACTCATCTTATTTCAAATGAAACAACATTATGAAATCTTCTTTACTTTATTACTTGGATAAAATAACCATCTATTTTACCTTTAGTATAAACCACTCACGAACCTTAATGTTTCAACTTTCTTTTACCTCAAAAACACCATTTCCTTTTCATTTGTTTCACTTTGGACATTTATATATATAAATACCAAACCCTTTTCACTTCCGTTACTTGGAAAACTCATTTGTATATTCTCGACCCTCTCTCTTTCATCTCGTATTTTTTTTTCATAGGGAAAATAAATAATTCCTCTCCTTTCACATTACAACTAATATTATTCTTAGACAATTCCGAGGTCGTTCAAGTTGGGTATTGATTTACCTCTCAGACCTTGATCAACAAAGGTCTTACCCTTTTAAAGAAAAACTTTCCTCGAGTAGGCCTATTTCCTCTTAATTCATTTATTTAAGAAAAACAACACCTTTCCTTTACTTCTTTAACCGGTTCATTATTTTCTTGGATTCATGTTAAAATCCTATCTCTCACTCCCTTTACCAAACTTACTTTTAATACCCTTGCTTGGAATCTCCTTTAAACAAATTCTACTTAATTCTACCTTTTAGTAACGCTTTATACCTCATTTCCCTTTCATAAATTCTATTTATAAATCATGGTTATATAACCCTTTTATTTTCACTTTCCTTTATAACATCATTTAAAACCCAACTATAAACTCAATTTATAAATAATATTCATTTGCTTTTTACAAACTTAAATTTAATATAATAGATTTAAAAATCTATTCCCTGCTATAAAATAAATTTTTATAATTTTAACTCGTCGATCTATCTGACGGTAAGTCAATATTTATAAAACGGTGAGTTTACAGTCCATGCACTGTCAATTACTCAACCAATAGTACCCATTGGTCTAAACCAAACAAATGGTGAATTCCAGGCCAATATTCAACCATCACATCAAACAATTCAATAAGGGTCTTATAGCAGTTTATAACGAACATTCAATGTCAATCACAACAATCAATCAAAGCAACACGTTTATTTTATAAACGTGACCAATAAGGTAACTTACCTCAATTGGAACCAATCGTTAAAATAACGATTTGGATTTCATTGAAATTAAACGATATTTAATTTCATCAGTTTAACAATATATGAATATCTATCATCAACCAGTCAAAACACCAGCAATCATAACACACAAAAATAAAAACCCAACTTATAACATATAAGCGGAAATAACTGAGTGAGTTTAACTCACTTTGACTGGTTGGGTCGTCCAGCGCTGGTCTTAACCAAACTAAGCAGCGTTTAATTAAATTTCAAATTTTCTGTCTTTCCTGTCCTGACAGATACTGCTCCATCACGATCTCCTCGTCTCAACGGTTCCAACGAACCTGATTTCGTCAAAATCCGTTAAGGTATGTACGAGATATGGTTAAAACAAGTTTATAAAGGAATTAAATTTCAAAAATATAGATTTCCTTTTAATTAAGCATTGGGCTTACCTTAATCCCCGGCCCACTAACCAACCCGACCCGCTTCACCATATCAAAACCCTACCCACCGAATCATTCTATTCATTATCCACAGCCGCCTCCCAAAAATCGCGATCCAACCCTAATTCCCAAATCGAAAACCCAGACCTTCTCCTCATCGTTGCTCTGCCAACTTATCAACCCCGAACGCTAGCGCAACCACCTCATCACAAACTCCCTCCGATCGTGCTATCCCCTTCCACAACCCGTCAGCACCTACGACCCAACCCTTTCCAGAAGCTCAAGAGCTCCAGACCGAGGCCGATCCTTAGCCATCCCGAAGCTAAGTGTTTTACTCAAATTTCAATTTCTGTTTTGATTTTCTTTTTTTTTTTACCTTTGCTTGCGTTGGTCTGGTTTGTTCTGAGGACATGCGTATTTATACTTGCGGTTTTACTGAGATTTTGAATCATAGATTTCCTAGACTTAGTTGTCCCTAGATTTTAGGCGTTTACCTTTCATCTCAGTTGTATTATCATCTGTTTGTAATAGCACAGAGAATGGTGTAGTTTTTGTGATGGATTTGTGTACTGTTTTTGCTCAATAACCGAGTGTCCCTATGTGGATTAGGCTCAGCTAAGAGTTGTCCATTTGACATGGTAATATGCTGTTCGTATTGTCTTGTCCCTATGGTCTGAAAATCTTATGGATTGAATGAAATATAGTGGGTTTTGTGTTGGGTTTTTAGCAATTTGCTATGTCCAAAATAATTGTTCAGCTTTATAGATTTTAGACTGAAACAGCTATATATACTTAGCTATTGAATTCATTTATTTTTCCCTATATTGATTTGGTATACATAGCCTGTTCGAGTTGTATTGTCTATAGGATCTATTGAATTGTTTATTGAATTGCAGATTTTATTTTCTCCTTTTCTTTTTTTGCTGTGCTATGATCTGTTTGTACTAGTCATGGAAACACTGTTGGATTTTGATATTTAACAAGGGAACAGTACAGATTTTTCTTAGATTTCCATGTGCAAAAATCTTGCATAGATACAACCACACTGTTTTCCCTATAGTGTAGGCAAAGACTATAAATTATTCATTTGTATTGTATGGCCTGTTTGTACTGCATATTGTATTGTCACTTCATGTTGTATTTTCTGTTTCATACATTAAGCTATTGATTTTTTTTCCTCTCTTTTTTTCTTTTCAACTGGAATTTTTTTTTTTTTTTACCTATAGCTACTCATAGCTATCATATTCCTTCTCTTTTCCCAGGTAAATCTGGTGGACAGTGGTGCATCAGTGTGATGGTTCATGTAGGGTTCTTGCTCCATGCCGAGCTATTCCTAAGGCCAGGAATTGTTTAGTCATTTCAGAGTTTTGCATTCCACAACTTTGTTTTGTTTTTCCCCATGTATTTGTTCATGATATTCTCTGTATAAAAATTTGTTTATTCTTTTGTATAAGGGAGTATGGTTTATTTGGGGTAGGTGCTTATGTAGTGTCGGCTGACACATATATGTATTCAGTAATAATGTATGTGCAACATTCCTACTTAGTAAATTGAATAGTGTAACATTTTTGTGTATTTACTGTTGTCAAACAGTTATAGTGATAAATGAATGTGTTTATTTTTGGTAATTGTGCTGTTTGCTTTGCTTTACTTTCCAGCTCATTTTATATTTTTAACTCCAATGATTAGCACTTAACATTTGCTTATACTTTAGTACGAAATCGAGTCCTTGGTTTTTAAGCGTGAGTCAAGGGTTAAGTTTGGGTTTTAAAATACTGATACGAGATAAGTTACATTTCAAAAACAGTTGGGTACATAAAAAAAAAAAGCTGATATTGTCGAACCTATTCACACGAATATCATATGAATTCAAATAAAAATTAAAAAGGATTCTTAGTTCGACATTTAGAAACTCCGGTTAAACAACACTCGAATATATATATATATATTTAACGTTATCGTTTATTTTCGAAAACCATTAATATTCCAATTAAAATATTTAAAATAAATAAATAGATTAAATATTTAAGCGCCCAAAATACGGGACGTTACATTCTTTCCCCCTTTAAATAATTTCGTCCTCGAAATTGTTAAAGTAGAAGAAATGCTTCTAACCCGTTGACTTTTATAAAATCCACTAAATCAAAAGAAATCCACTTAATTCTTGCATTAAATCGTTCATGGATTTATATTTAACCGGACTAACCACCAATCATTTAATGCTCAACAACTTAACCAAAACAACCACCTTTTATTAACTATTAATATTTACTCTGGTTGACATGTTTGAGTAGCCAATCGATTTCTATTAATTTATTATCCCATTAATCCCCAAATTCCAAACTTGTTTTATTATATTTCATTATCATACTTGATTCAATTCCACTTAGCCAAGCTAAGTTTTAATCAAAATCCTTAATCAATTTGAATATATCCAAATCGACAAACACATCAAATAAAACAATACCTCAATAAATTGAGACAATTTATTTTTTTCCTATACAAAAATAAATTTCGGGTAAAATTATTTCATTTACCCTCTTTACAAAACAATATTGTATCCCTTATTAGTTCAACGCTTTTCAACACTTGAACCGACCAAACAACACAATACAAAACATTTGTGTATAAAATTTACAAATACGCTCTCATATATATACACTCAAACTCAATCTAGGGTGTTACTAACCCCATCTTTATTGAGTTACACCACAGAGCCAAGGTTATCACTAAACCAATAGCTCTGATACCACTGTAGCGACCCAGGGTTTTCGGCCTCGAAAATCGACATAAATACAATTACCGTACCTCATGCCAACCTTCCAAACACCGAAAACACCGGAACGTTATGAGAAAGAAGTTAGAAGGTGAGATAAGAAAGAAAGAAATATAAGAATAGAAGAAGAAGAAGAACACAACACAGAGTCTCACATCGCAGCGGAACAAAATATAATATAGAAATAAACCTTTATTGAGAATTTTAAAACTTACAATCATCAGAGTATATCAACACACCTGGACAGTTATAATAATCTGCCCTCATAAAACACAGCGAAATACACTAAATATGTCTGGACTTCTCCAGCACGCCTTTCGTAGTGTTCAATAACCTGAACCTGCAAACCCGGGCTAACCCGAGCATTTACAAAATACCGGGTCAGTCTGGTGAACCAGAGTGAGATAAACTCGCACAGTATTAGGGTAAATCATCCAACATGATTTTAAAGTTTGAAATCTTTTCAAAGGAAAGGATAATCGTAAGACCGAATCCACACATAAACACGGACGGTTTTTACCTTACGATAACCCAAAACAGTTTTTGAAATCATAACTTGATCTGATATTATGATAATGTCTAAATACAAATATAATAACAATCTAGAGGAACGCTTGCATCTCACGCTCCCCATATATAGTATATAACCAAAATCGCAGGCGCTTATTGGATATTGGATTCCAACTTGACAAGGTATGGGACCACCTTCCGCACGTGTATCTCTAGAGGCAAATACACTGGGTTCAACAAGAACGTCTTGCAACCCGGCCTTCACATGACCGACCACTCATTTCGCTTGAGTGTATCGAATGTATATCACCGGTGGTTGGGATCAGCAACCGCCTGCCCGAAAAGGGACAGCATCGAACATAGATTAAAGAAGCAAATGGAATTTCTCTAGATAGGTGATCATACACCCTAATGGGAGCGACCCACATAGCCATGCTGCCTGCCCGATTTTTGTCATCTCCCGGTTGATGAGGCTTGAGGCTAGAATCTCTTTTTGAACAGTTGGCCACCATTCACTTTGAATGCCACATCGTCAGATCCTCTGGATATTACTAATTGATGTCCACCAAAAATACTCTAGTTATTTGGCTAGAGAAAACCATTTCTCCGCCATCAACTATGGCACGTTTGAAGAAATCAACGTACGCGATCCCTTTGGAAATACTCTGTCAGACATCCGTCCATACAAGTCATCCAGGAATAGGATGAACCGAAGGCACCCTCCTACTGCATCCCAGGAATCACCCTACAGATCAGTAGCGAGTAGTCCTTGCAACCCGTAGATCCCAGCCACGACAGAACCACAGTTTATCTTTGGTTGCAATCCCAGAGATTCTTAGCGGTTCTTCCGTTTATGAAGATCCACGGTCTTCAATGCTCTATCTCGCTTACCGCTTGATATTATCACGTATTTGTTGGTCGGAATGGTTTTCGAATATAAATTCGATCCCGGTCTTTCCGTACCAACAATCGTATTGGTCAAGTTTGATAGTCGGTGATTTAACTATCAAAAGGATCAGTGTTTCAATCATGACAATCCAATGGGCCCACTGGTTGGGTATTCAACATCACCTGGCCCTTTCTTTATTAAAACGGTTAACGATACTAAATCTCAAATTCTTTACCGTTCCAATATTTCAATTATAACATATGGTCATCACTTTCATATCTAAGAAAAATATTCAATAATCATACTCAATTCTTCATTCTGCTATAGTTTCAAACCCCTTTCCTTGTTTTATTTCTAATTAACCATATTTGGAAAACGACTCATCTTATTTCAAATGAAACAACATTATGAAATCTTCTTTACTTTATTACTTGGATAAAATAACCATCTATTTTACCTTTAGTATAAACCACTCACGAACCTTAATGTTTCAACTTTCTTTTACCTCAAAAACACCATTTCCTTTTCATTTGTTTCACTTTGGACATTTATATATATAAATACCAAACCCTTTTCACTTCCGTTACTTGGAAAACTCATTTGTATATTCTCGACCCTCTCTCTTTCATCTCGTATTTTTTTTTCATAGGGAAAATAAATAATTCCTCTCCTTTCACATTACAACTAATATTATTCTTAGACAATTCCGAGGTCGTTCAAGTTGGGTATTGATTTACCTCTCAGACCTTGATCAACAAAGGTCTTACCCTTTTAAAGAAAAACTTTCCTCGAGTAGGCCTATTTCCTCTTAATTCATTTATTTAAGAAAAACAACACCTTTCCTTTACTTCTTTAACCGGTTCATTATTTTCTTGGATTCATGTTAAAATCCTATCTCTCACTCCCTTTACCAAACTTACTTTTAATACCCTTGCTTGGAATCTCCTTTAAACAAATTCTACTTAATTCTACCTTTTAGTAACGCTTTATACCTCATTTCCCTTTCATAAATTCTATTTATAAATCATGGTTATATAACCCTTTTATTTTCACTTTCCTTTATAACATCATTTAAAACCCAACTATAAACTCAATTTATAAATAATATTCATTTGCTTTTTACAAACTTAAATTTAATATAATAGATTTAAAAATCTATTCCCTGTTATAAAATAAATTTTTATAATTTTAACTCGTCGATCTATCTGACGGTAAGTCAATATTTATAAAACGGTGAGTTTACAGTCCATGCACTGTCAATTACTCAACCAATAGTACCCATTGGTCTAAACCAAACAAATGGTGAATTCCAGGCCAATATTCAACCATCACATCAAACAATTCAATAAGGGTCTTATAGCAGTTTATAACGAACATTCAATGTCAATCACAACAATCAATCAAAGCAACACGTTTATTTTATAAACGTGACCAATAAGGTAACTTACCTCAATTGGAACCAATCGTTAAAATAACGATTTGGATTTCATTGAAATTAAACGACATTTAATTTCATCAGTTTAACAATATATGAATATCTATCATCAACCAGTCAAAACACCAGCAATCATAACACACAAAAATAAAAACCCAACTTATAACATATAAGCGGAAATAACTGAGTGAGTTTAACTCACTTTGACTGGTTGGGTCGTCCAGCGCTGGTCTTAACTAAACTAAGCAGCGTTTAATTAAATTTCAAATTTTCTGTCTTTCCTGTCCTGACAGATACTGTTCCATCACGATCTCCTCGTCTCAACGGTTCCAACGAACCTGATTTCGTCAAAATCCGTTAAGGTATGTACGAGATATGGTTAAAACAAGTTTATAAAGGAATTAAATTTCAAAAATATAGATTTCCTTTTAATTAAGCATTAGGCTTACCTTAATCCCCGGCCCACTAACCAACCCGACCCGCTTCACCATATCAAAACCCTACCCACCGAATCATTCTATTCATTATCCACAGCCGCCTCCCAAAAATCGCGATCCAACCCTAATTCCCAAATCGAAAACCCAGACCTTCTCCTCATCGTTGCTCTGCCAACTTATCAACCCCGAACGCTAGCGCAACCACCTCATCACAAACTCCCTCCGATCGTGCTATCCCCTTCCACAACCCGTCAGCACCTACGACCCAACCCTTTCCAGAAGCTCAAGAGCTCCAGACCGAGGCCGATCCTTAGCCATCCCGAAGCTAAGTGTTTTACTCAAATTTCAATTTCTGTTTTGATTTTCTTTTTTTTTTACCTTTGCTTGCGTTGGTCTGGTTTGTTCTGAGGACATGCGTATTTATACTTGCGGTTTTACTGAGATTTTGAATCATAGATTTCCTAGACTTAGTTGTCCCTAGATTTTAGGCGTTTACCTTTCATCTCAGTTGTATTATCATCTGTTTGTAATAGCACAGAGAATGGTGTAGTTTTTGTGATGGATTTGTGTACTGTTTTTGCTCAATAACCGAGTGTCCCTATGTGGATTAGGCTCAGCTAAGAGTTGTCCATTTGACATGGTAATATGCTGTTCGTATTGTCTTGTCCCTATGGTCTGAAAATCTTATGGATTGAATGAAATATAGTGGGTTTTGTGTTGGGTTTTTAGCAATTTGCTATGTCCAAAATAATTGTTCAGCTTTATAGATTTTAGACTAAAACAGCTATATATACTTAGCTATTGAATTCATTTATTTTTCCCTATATTGATTTGGTATACATAGCCTGTTCGAGTTGTATTGTCTATAGGATCTATTGAATTGTTTATTGAATTGCAGATTTTATTTTCTCCTTTTCTTTTTTTGCTGTGCTATGATCTGTTTGTACTAGTCATGGAAACACTGTTGGATTTTGATATTTAACAAGGGAACAGTACAGATTTTTCTTAGATTTCCATGTGCAAAAATCTTGCATAGATATAACCACACTGTTTTCCCTGTAGTGTAGGCAAAGACTATAAATTATTCATTTGTATTGTATGGCCTGTTTGTACTGCATATTGTATTGTCACTTCATGTTGTATTTTCTGTTTCATACATTAAGCTATTGATTTTTTTTCCTCTCTTTTTTTCTTTTCAACTGGAATTTTTTTTTTTTTACCTATAGCTACTCATAGCTATCATATTCCTTCTCTTTTCCCAGGTAAATCTGGTGGACAGTGGTGCATCAGTGTGATGGTTCATGTAGGGTTCTTGCTCCATGCCGAGCTATTCCTAAGGCCAGGAATTGTTTAGTCATTTCAGAGTTTTGCATTCCACAACTTTGTTTTGTTTTTCCCCATGTATTTGTTCATGATATTCTCTGTATAAAAATTTGTTTATTCTTTTGTATAAGGGAGTATGGTTTATTTGGGGTAGGTGCTTATGTAGTGTCGGCTGACACATATATGTATTCAGTAATAATGTATGTGCAACATTCCTACTTAGTAAATTGAATAGTGTAACATTTTTGTGTATTTACTGTTGTCAAACAGTTATAGTGATAAATGAATGTGTTTATTTTTGGTAATTGTGCTGTTTGCTTTGCTTTACTTTCCAGCTCATTTTATATTTTTAACTCCAATGATTAGCACTTAACATTTGCTTATACTTTAGTACGAAATCGAGTCCTTGGTTTTTAAGCGTGAGTCAAGGGTTAAGTTTGGGTTTTAAAATACTGATACGAGATAAGTTACATTTCAAAAACAGTTGGGTACATAAAAAAAAAAGCTGATATTGTCGAACCTATTCACACGAATATCATATGAATTCAAATAAAAATTAAAAAGGATTCTTAGTTCGACATTTAGAAACTCCGGTTAAACAACACTCGAATATATATATATATATTTAACGTTATCGTTTATTTTCGAAAACCATTAATATTCCAATTAAAATATTTAAAATAAATAAATAGATTAAATATTTAAGCGCCCAAAATACGGGACGTTACAGCCACAGTCAACTTCTCAACATATAGAAACTGCACAACATATGTCACACCCCCATTTCAACCCAGGTCAGTTTTCGTCATCATCTAGCCAGTTATACTACCCTCAATCATGTCGTCCTCCTTTCTACCCACAAATGGCGTATCCAGTTGGAGAGTTCACATCAATGTTAAATGGGAACGAGTTTACTCAACAAGTTATGCCATTAGTAAATAATCAAAGTGGAAGCTTTACATCAATGCTCGACACGACAAATTTTTCGCAACAAGGCTTTCATCAGAGAAATAATCAAAGCGGAGAGTTCACATCAATGCTAAGTGGGGTTGAACTTATGCCGCAAGTCGTGCCCCCAAGAAATAAATGTGCTACTGAAAATTGGTACGTACTATTTTTAGCTCTTTGTTTAAACATGTTTTTTGTTTAATTTTATACATAATGTAATCACATCAATTCAAGTTCAAGCCTATTCACAATTGTTTTATCATCGGTGTTCATCAACAATTAAGCTTGTTACATGTTAAACATTTATGTTTGTTTTGGAGTTTGGAGAGTTGCTAAGCCTGTTACATGTCAAATTTTATAGTATTTTACATGTCAAGTTTTAGTCACATCATATAAGTATCTTGCGTCTGCATGTCTAGTTCTCCTATATGATATAAGTAGCTTTGTTCTGGTCAGTAGAAACAGTAATACCATTAGTGAAGAAGGAAACTGGATTGGACATAGGTACACAGTTTTACCCCAAAAAACATAAGTTATCCTTCCGTCAAGCACCGGAATCTAGTGAATCCTATGGATGATCTTAACCAGTGAACTGTGTATTTGCAGAGTACTAAATCCCACACCTAATCAAATACATGGCCATGTGAATACCTTCATTAGTGGGCAAGAAAATTATGCAGATTTTTTCTATAAATTGGAAATCATTGCGTCGGCAGACCCATGCATGTAATAAGATATGAATGCTTATAAATCATCCATACGTACCTTGATTCCATGAGATGTTTTGCAGTGATTATGATAGTTAACCAAAATATATTTCATAATTAGCTTACCACTAAATAAAATAAATAAATTAATATGGGTCACCTAATCTACCTGTATCCATCTTAACTAGTTACCTTTGTATCGCTTTTCAGTTCATATATAAGAATATGTCTCATAAATAATTAGCTATTCTGTTCATTTCAGTTTGCACGCCTATGTCTCAAATCAATTTCTCTTCACTCTGTCAAGAGCATTCGTCTGTATATAAGAATACACTAAGAAACACATAATACAAGGTTTTCACGTTGCTATTTTTTGTTTTAGCAAGGGATTTATTTTTGATTGAGGGCCCCGCTGGTTGTGGTGGTAGGGTTGTCTTAGGCCCAGGCATGCTTATTTCAACATCTACATCTTAAGACTTACTGTATAGCCACATGGTAGGGTTGTTTTCAATATGCATATACATCAATATAAAATACAGACTACGACGAAATTTTCAATTATCCTAGCTGGCCTATTCATTTCAGTTTGCACGCCTACGTCTCAAATCTATTTCTCTTCACTTCTGTCAAGAGCATTCGTCTATATATAAGAATACACCAAGAAACACATAATATAAGAAAACTGATTATAATAGTTAACCAAAATATATTTCATAATTAGCTTACCACTAAATAAAATAAATAAATAAATACTGGTCACCTAATCTACCTGTGTCACTAAATAAAATATATGTTATCCATTTTTAACAAGGCATTTAGATGAAACATTACCTTTGTATCGCTTCTTTATTTGTTCTTATTGATGTAAAGGCTTAAGTGATAATTCCATCTTTGGCCAAAGCTTATGCTGCAGCAACAATAATGGCACCTTGTTCCTTCTTAATCATGATAGTTTCCAGGCTATTCGTGAGTGCTTCTCTGGACTCCTCATCTAAGTAGGCTCCATTAGTCCATCCTCGGTATATCCAGAAATAACAATATTGGTCATGACCTCTTTGTAGTCTATAGAAAGTGTTACATGGTAACTTGGGGCCTAGTTAGTTTAAGCTTCCTTTATTCATCAGAGAATTGACATAGAAGTTTAGAGTAGTGGCATCTAAATTATCTGTCTTTTGGTTAAAGTCATCGTTATGGTTTATAACTTTATATACTCCTTTTAGTCTGTGGAAAGGTAGAAGCTTATGGTAGTCTTCTTTCTCATGAGATTATTTCCTAGACCTATTTGGCAATGATTTGGTCCCAATATAGTTTCTTCTTATTCAACGATGGATTTTGCCTAAGCTTTTGTAATCTCTTTCCCACTCACGAATTGGGCCTTCAACATACCTTTATCTAAATGAAACTTCTTGAACTATTTATAAAGCATAACTTCTTTTTTTTTTTTTTTTGCTAGCCTTGACCACTTCCATATGCAGACTAACACCTTTTTTTCTTCTCTCCAAGATCGGCATCTTAATTTTTTTTAACTGAGCAATCTTTCCATCGCAATCTTTTGAGCTTCTATTATAATATTATTCGCAGATTTAAAGGACATGATTCCCCGACAGTTATTCTGGTTCACATCTACAATTAGCCAGCAACACCGCTATTACCCTTTAATATGATCCAAGATGCTTTGGATTGCTTAAATGTTAAACTCAGAAAAATAACTACTGAAACTTACAAGATTTGGAGGATAATCATACTTTATCTGATACTCCTACCGTGGCTTATACTTAATCATGAATTTCAAAGAAGTGATATACTTAATCATGAATATAAAATTAGCTAACTGGTGTGGGTGCAATTGTGTGCCTATTTTGTTTATGTGTGCGTGAATTGCAGGTTTGCTACTGCCTGAGATAAGTAACTTACTGTATATTATTGGATATTTGGGGATATTTTGATAGAAGAGAGAAGGAGAAAAAAAGACTGATAACAATATGCTTTTCCTTATCATTCATACAAAATGATAGTAGGCTATATATAGATAGCCTTTACATGACTTTTCATTCAATAGACACACACTTAACTAAGAGACACTTAATATTAAATAGACACACAAACTTCTAAATGACTCTTAACCATAAAGACACATTTCTTAGTGAACTGACACCTAGACTTCATAAACTAATAATGATGATAAATTTCAAATTAATATTTCTAACACTCCCCCTTAATTTGAAATTTTCTTTTTGACTTCTTTTGGGTTGAGTGTCTTGATCTCCATTGGTTTAATCCTTTTTCTTTTCTCTTTCTCATCTCTGCCACAGCCAATTGGATAATCTCGAACAACTGACGATTGCCCATTTCTTTTAATGAAACGAGGTCTTGGGGTTTGAAATGAAAACTGAGACAAATTTACCCCTTGTGAAACATATTCTGGATTTTCTATAAGATGTTTATGCACATCATCCATTGACTTTAGTTTCTTTCCTGACATTGATACTCCAGCTGCTGCATGCATGATATCATCTTGTTCTTTTCCTTTTTCTCCGTTTACTTCAATGTCATCTTCTTGTGCAATGTGCTTGATCTCTTTGTTTACTTTATCACTCAGCTGAATGTCTCAGCCTTATTCGACCCCATCTTGTTCTACATCATTTTCTGTTTCTTCTTGCATTGCTCCCTCATCGACAGCCTCTTCTTTTTTATTCTCCATTAATGCCTCATCAACATGATCTGCAATGATCATTTGTACTGACTCCTCATCAGCATCCTCATCTTCTTGAGTTGTTGTTTTTCCTGCAAAATGATTTTCCAATCTCTTCCAAGCTTCTTGTGTTGATTTTGCACTTATGATGAGTGGAAGAACTGATCGACACATTCCTTGAAATATAAGAGACAAGGCTTTTGCATTATTGACCTTGTTCTCTCTATATTTTTCCTTCTTTGCAGCTGACATTGCAGCCGCTTCTTCTGCTGTATTCGATGTAAATCCATCTTCTACAATATCCAATAATTTTTTTGATATAAGGAATGTCTTCATAAGAACATTCCATAACTTGTAATCGTTTTCAAGGAGAATAGGAACTCCTTGATGTGTAAATGTGAATGCTGGAACATTGTTGTTTGTGGAGGCCATTGCTCTGGCTCTGATACAGATCTGTTGGATATTTGGGGATATTTTGATAGAAGAGAGAAGGAGAAAAAAAGACTGATAACAATATGCTTTTCCTTATCATTCATACAAAATGATAGTAGGCTATATATAGATAGCCTTTACATGAATTTTCATTCAATAGACACACACTTAACTAAGGGACACTTAATATTAAATAGACACACAAACTTCTAAATGACTCTTAACCATAAAGACACATTTCTTAGTGAACTGACACCTAGTCTTCATAAACTAATAATGATGATAAATTTCAAATTAATGTTTCTAACATATTTTTCTACCAATTTTGTGCAACAATGTGGTTATATTTTTGTTAGGGCCGGTATTCACGCATAGAAAAATAACATGAAAAAATTGTTCCTCTAAGTGAGTGTTTTATTCCATATATCATATAGCTGTCACATTCAATCTGTTATCGACAACCTATATATCCATTCACTCATTCAATTGTCACTCTTTGTTACTGAAGTAAAAAGAAGCATGCCATGTGAGTACAAATGGCTGTAGCTTTTTTTTTTCCTTTGCGTGCTTTCACCTTTGTAATTCACACATGCTTGCATTTTGCAATTCATATGTACTTTGCTGTTTTTTCATGGATCCTACTCATGCGAGCTTATATGTCTCAAACTTGAATATTCGCTCCACCATTCTAATTTCAGAGCTCCTGAGTACGTTCAAGCCAATGGTCGTCCTCCCTAACCACCTCTAGTCGAATGCCCTTCCTTTGGTCTGTTGAGTTTCTTTTGGTTGCTTCATCTTGTTTTGAGATAAATGAAGTGAATTATATTTATACAGGCTGAACCCTTTTTACTGTGTGAAGCCTTACGTGTTGCTACATTTGTGTTACTGTTGTTCAAAACAGAGGCCATTTTCTATTTTTTCTAATTAATGCTTCATCAATTTGTTGGCTGTGATTTGTTCTGAATTGTAGTTCAGACATGTCTGTCTATCTTATGTGGTTCTTTTTGCTGCTGTTTAATCAACTGATTTGGAGTTTGTTCCGGTCACCTGTTACTCAAAAGTGGATGAAAGAAGGCCTTTTTACTCTCGTTCATTTGTCATTATGATTTATTGGTACAATGATATTCCTGCATCATATGAAAAGTGGATGATTTATAAATTAGGGACAGTTTAGTGAATATCCTTGTTATATATATTGCCCAAGTCTGTATTAGCTTCTTGACTATGAGTTGTCTCCTTTGAAAAAAAAAATGTAACTTGGTTTGCTAAAAAATTGACTGAACTTTGCCACTTTGTAATATATTTGTCATAACTACTGAAGGAAACAAGTCCTAATAGTTGTGTTCTTTGTGCCTGCAGATACGGATTGACGAAGAGTACAGGCATTGGAGCGAACACAGATAAAGCATCTGAGAGTACAAAATATGATACGGCTGGTATTTGATTAAAAAACTTTGCCAATGATTTACACAGGAGATCACTGCTGTTTTGCTACAACTGGATATGTTCTACCATGCTACTCCTTAAGCAAGACAATTCAGTATGTATCTTTGGTATTTGTTAAAAAAACTTTGCTATTCTTGAGCACATTATAGAGAGTTAGATTGTAAATTTGTATTTAACACTTTGCTGCAAGTGAGTTAAACAATTTTAACATTGAAACTATGTATACACAGTTGCTATTTTTTATTCAATATGCACAGCCACAGTAAGTCTGGAAAAATAGCTGAGCTATTTACAATTTTGTATATTATATTATGTTTTTCTCGTGATTGTTGTGGTGGATGTGTATTGCAGAAATAGTGGTTGCTGTATTTTTATTGCAGAAATGGCGGGTTTTTTTTTTTTTTTTTTTGTACATGTTTCTATTAATAGGGGGTGATATTTATGCCTCCATTGTTTTGTTTAGTTTCATTTCAGATGCATAAAATGTGACATATGTATTGGTCTCTACTGTTTTTAATAGAGGCGGTACTGTTTGTATTTAATAGTTATAAAGGCTGAAGCAAATTCGCCTCTCATAAATTTTGGGGCACTTTTATTAAGTTTTTTGTCTCTAATTATTATAGCTGGGACTGATCTATGTGCCTCTGATATTGTTAAACTTAGTAGTTGCCGTACCAATCCTGCATTAATGTCCGCCTGCACTTGCTCCCGCAGGGACTCGGCCCTAAGCCCGAAAGCATCCGACATGCACATCATCATTGAGAAATACATTTAAATGGGGTTGAGGGTGAGTTTTTCTCACATATTTATTCTGCCCTTTTGTTTTGTTTCTGGTTTAAGCGTTCACTGCCATTTTTTTTTTTAACATGGAACTTTACCCAATGTTTATTACTCAGCTACTGTGTAATTTTGTTACCACCCATATATAACATCCCTCTCCTCATTACATGATTCACATCACATACTTGCTCCCTGGAAACTGATCATACATCCTCTATATTATTAATCGTCATTTTAAATTATAAAATTAACCATGAGTTATGTTACTTCGAAATTCAGTATACTTCAAAGTGAAAGCACCATTACAACAAATGGAGAAAAGGGAATTGGAGACATGATCTATTTTATCTGCGTAATAGTCTTGTTGCATCATTTTAAAAGGTTAAACTGGGAAGGGCTATTCACCAATGCTTCTGTCTATATATATACAGGAGCTCATTTTGCATTGTTTATGTCAACAACTGATCAGTATGCGGAGTAACTAGATAATGTCTACAAAACTAAACACTAGTAGCACTAAATACAAACAAGTTATAGATTTAACAAAGATCTAAAAGTCAAGTTCTCGCATTATACACACTGCAATCATAATTTGCTCCTAGTTTTTGACATGAGGAACAAAACAGCTACACATACATATTCAGCAACATATATACATATACTGTTCAAAATCAGTACTGGTTCTAAAGAGAGAGAGAGAGAAAGATTTTACTCACCTGCTTTAGCTTTCCTCTGTTCTAAGGAGTCAGCTACCCTTCGTTTCTCAGTTTTAAGTGAAAATTTGTGTGTGAAAATATAGAACTTTAAGTTGATATTTATAGCCAAGTGAAACATTAAAATACTTTGGCTACATTAAATGTTTGCAAGATCTTTTTACTCAGATGGAAAGTTTAATATAAAATATCATTAGGCTTTAGAGTTTTTTCCATATCCTAGTTCGATTTGTTTTCTAGAAATGTATGCATGGCCATACCCTATAACTTGTAAAATTATGACTTTTACTTAGCTTCTAGATGCATTTTATCTTTTTCTAAGGCCATACTAGTTAATGAAGCTGAATGGTCACACAATTCCTTGGATTTGTTGCCATATAAAACAGATTTTTGTTGTAGTTAAATATATTAGCTATAGTCTCTACTTGCATGACATTAACTAAAATATTTTCCACACATTAAAATTGGTATTCTTAGAGAATGGCTTGCATTTTTGTGCAGCCATAACTTTCCTTTGATTTGGTCCCTTTTCAAGTGTAAAATTATATTAGATGTTTAACTTCTTTTGTTTTGAGGCATTTCGACATACAGGTCCTGTTTATAAAAATACAACCTAGCTTTAGACCATTCATATTTCACAAGTTGTATTAACTTAAACACATGTTTATGTAAAAATGTACGTGTACATTTTCAGTGCGTAGGAAAAAGATCGTATTGTCAAATATCAAGACATAAGCCAAAATGCATGTATAACTCCTTACATATATCTATCTTCATGTATATTCACATATATATTTACATTCAAGTTTTTTTTATTTGTTCAAGTTTGTTTTCTTTATAATTTAATTCCATTTAAATTTAATTAACTCGTTAAAATTAATGTTTATTACTAAACAAAGTCGTTTAAAAACCGGGACATTACACTGTTTATATTTCTTCTTGCAATGTCCTTTTACTTTTATTTTCTTCTCTTTTTCTATTTTCTCTCATAATGTATGGTTTTTTCCAAGTTGCTGTAGAAAACTCCAAAGGTTGAGTATGTTGTTTATTTTTTCAGGGAGCCAGTAAAGTGCTATATGCCATTATCTTGAAGATGGTTAAGCAGAAGGATACCAAGCCTTGGTTATATGTTAAATACCCAACTAGATGTCATAACTTACCGACTCCTCTGATTCTTGATCTCATTCATTTACATGCTAAACAATTTAATTATAAACTTTTTTATCATTTCAAGTTATTGGTATCAAACAAATATTGCTAGTAAGTTTTTCCCTCTTCTGTTCAGGGTTTTCTATCTCAACAGCATGATTAGGATTACCAGATGTTGGTCTTCTATTTCATGGAGAAACGGTAGATCAAGGGTATCAAATTACGGTAGTCATGTCAATTCTTGTGGTTGGAAATGGTGATATAATGGATATGGAAATGAACTCGATGCCAAGAGAATAGTCAACGGTTTCATTAAAGCTAGTTTTGCAGGTATAACTTTAGAAGATCGGGTAATCCCATTGATTTTTTTTTAGCATTTTGTGTATCAAATTGCAAGCTAACATAATATTCCTTTGGTTTATATGAGCAATCAATATTGAGTTATAAACATGTACAAACGTAAACAAAACAAATATCCTTTTAAAATTGTTTGTGCGTACGTTTGACTTATTTTAGATGATAAATTTATAAATATCATATCACAGGTACATACCTCTACATCCATATTTGGTGATTCACCATCCTATTATGCAAATAAAGGAGAATCGAGTGCTGAGCTATAAGAAGAAATTATTTTTAATCACTTATAAGTTGAATTTTATGAATAATCTTCAAGTTAAACGATGATATGAGTTTAAACTTGAATGAGAAAGTTTATTAATATTTCAAAGTATTGAATACAGAAGAATAATGTACAATTGGAGACAAAGGCTCCTTATATAATTACATTTAGACAAGTATGGGCTTAGCCCATTACCGATGTACATTGGGCTGTAATAATCGGGGAAGTAATGTTAAAATGACATTCTCGAGAATATCCATTTACTTTTACTCCCCCCCTGAAACCTAACCCTAATCTGGTTTCTACGGAAAAGTAAATGGCGGCTTCAAAATGAAGAAAACACTCCAATCGGTGACGGAATCTTCTTGTCAGGCCTCCACGACAGATGGATGATGAAGTAACTCTAGCTCTCGAGCTTCAGAAGGCTTCAGATCCATTGAGAGAGGTTAAATTGTAGGTTTAAAACAGATTCGATTTCATGTCTGTTTACGAAACCCTAAACAGATTTGATTTTGAGTCTGTTAGGAAACCCTAGCTGAACATTATAGATCCAACACCGATTCGAGTGACAGAAGAAGTTAATCAGGTATGTAGATGATTCTGCTTGACCTTGACTTTGGATCTGAAGAATCAACGTTGAGTTCTTCCTTTAATCTACTGAAATTTGGTCCAGAGAGAGGTTTTGTAAGAATGTCAGCCTTTTGATGAAACGATGGTATATACCCTACTCTCAAATTTCCTTGTATAACTTGTTCTCTGATAAAATACATGTCGAGCTCTATGTGTTTTGTTTTTGAGTGAAGAACAGGATTCGAAGTTAGTGAGATTGCACTAACATTATCACACCAAATCACTGGTTTCTTGTTTAATTTTATTTTAAGTTCTTCCAATAATGATTTAATCCATAGAACTTCTGCTGCAGCACTGGCAACACATCTGAATTCTGCTTCTGTGCTAGATCTAGATACTGTACTTTGTTTTTTTGCACTCCATGATACAGGATTTTTGCCTAGGTATATACAATAACCTGATGTTGATTTTCTATCATCCAAGTCTGTTCCCCAGTCTGCATCAGCATATGCATTGATATTTAGAGAGTTGCTAGCTTTAAATATGAGTCCATGATCAATTGTTCCCTTTAGATATCTTAAAATTCTTTTCACTGCTTTCCAATGTGTATCCAAAGGATTCTGCATATATTGACTTGCCTTGTTCACACTATAGGAGATGTCTGGCCTTGTTATAGTAGCATATTGTAGTGCTCCAATGATACTTCTGTAGAACCTTGCATCTTGTTTCCAATTTTCAGATTTAGATGCTTCATAAAAAGTAACTGGTTCATCCTGCACAACAACAGTATTAATATTTTTGGGTTTAAAAATACCACATTTAGCTCTTGTCATCATAGGATGTTTGTTTGCATTTTCATCAACTACTCTGCCTTGGCTTACATTCTCTGATGAATCTGTGGCAGGTGATTGATCACCTCTTGCATCACTAGTAGTTTGTTCTGACTGATTCTAGTTATCAACACTGTCATCAATTCTTTGCTCTTGACCTGGCCTTCTTGAAGGCACTGTGAGTTGAGGGCTAGTGATGGTGTCTTTCACAATTTGTTGAGATGGCACCATCACTTGTATTTCTTCAGGGATATCAGGTATGATAATTCTTGGATTTACTACCTTTTTAGTAGTTTTTATTTTTTCAGAACTGAAAGGAAATACTTTTTCATTGAATTTAACATGCCTGGATATATATATTCTGCCAGAACTATCTAAGCATTTGTACCCTTTTTGACTATTACAATATCCAAGAAAGGTACATGGACTTGATCTGAAACTCAACTTGTGAGTATTATAAGGTCTTAGACAAGGGAAACATTGACATCCAAACACTTTTAAATGTTCATAGTCTGGTTTGACTTTAAATAAAACTTCCTGTGGACACTTTAAATTTAAAACCTTAGTTGGTAATAAATTTATCAAGTGAACAGCAGTATAGAATGCTTCTGGCCAAAACTTTAGAGGCATAGAAGCTTGAGCAAGTAAAGTCAATCCAGTTTCAACTATATGTCTATGTTTCCTTTCAATTAGACCATTTTGTTCAGAGGTATATGGACAAGTAGTTCTATGACTAATCCCCTTTTTTTCAAAATAAGATTTTAATGGAAAAAATTCTCTTCCACCATCAGTTTGTATAATACTTACATGTTGTCCAGTCATATTTTCAGCCTTATTAATAAACTGAATAACAATATTACAAGCCTCAGATTTAGACTTTAACATATAAATCCAGGTGAACCTGGAATATGCATCAATGAAAGATATGTAATATTTATACCCATAATCAGAACTGATAGATGCTGGACCCCATAAATCAGTTGCAACAAGTTCAAGTGGTCTAGAATAATTTGTGTGTGAGTCTGGAAATGCAAGTTTATGACTCTTTCCCATTTGACAAGATGAACATATATATGAATCAGGAACTTTATCAATTGAAATATTATTATTGAGCAATACTTCTTTCACAATTTTGCTACTAGGATGTCCTAACTTGCAATGCCACAGATCAAATTTACTAGAATACTCAGAATCATTAACAAATGTCATCATGCAGGTTTTATTATTACAAACTGAATTTTTATGATTCAATTCAAATCTGTACAGTCCATTACATTCTTTACCCTGCAAAACGATTTCATGAGTCAGTATATCTTTGACAATGCAAGTATTTGGATAAAATTCAAAATAAACATTATTATCTTTTGCAAATTGGGAAACACTCATTAAATTCTTCTTAATAGAAGGGACCCTTAGAAGATTTTTTAGAATTAATTCTTTAGGTCCATGTAAACTTGCATTTCCAGTGTGTGATATATAAACAATATTACCATTACCAACAGATAAGTTTTGCATACCTTTGTATTCCTTGTTGCCCAAGTTTAGATTGGCCAAATTGTTTGTGATATGATTTGTTGCTCCTGAGTCTGGATACCAGCAATCATCATTACCATCATCTGTTGAATTTGGCTCTGTGTTTAACACTTCAGGTTGACTTTTATTTCCATCTTTCTGCATATTGACCATGTTCACATTGGTACTGCTGCCTTGTTGAGAAGGATTGTAATTAGAATTATATCTGAAATAGCATTTATTGGCAGTGTGACCAAATTTTTCGCAAATCTGACATTTGACTCTATTTGTGTTGTTGCCACTTCTACCACCTCTTCTGCCTCCTCTATTTGTGGATCCACCCCTCTGATTATTATTAAATTGACTTCTTGAACCTTGATTTTGATTTCTTTCTTGCTGTTTCCCTTTGTTGTAAGTGTAGTTCACAGCCATATCAGGATTTAATATTTTGTTGTGTTCTATTCTTCCTTCATGTGAAAGGAGAGTAGAATACACAAACTGTAAAGAGGGAGTAGGATCCATAGTTGATATAATTGCAACAACAGCTTCATATTCATGATCTAGCCCACTGATTATATACAACACATGTTCTGAATCTGAAACTTTATGACCTGCAGAAGCCAACTGATCACACAGATTCTTTACCTTAAGTAAGTATTCATTCATACTCATATCATTCTTTCTCATAGTTTGTAATTGCCTTTTATGATGCATTATCCTAGCAGAAGATTGAGATGTAAAATTCCTCTCAATTGCTGACCAAACTTCTTGAGCAGTTTTGCATCCAATTAATTGAGGTAGAATATTAGAACTTATGGATGACATCATCCAAGCACATACAAGACTATCTTGTCTTTGATGAACTGTATATTCTGGATTTGGAACAAGTTGATTATCTTTATCTCGTATAAACTTTTGTGGAATCATCTTTGTACCATGAATAAAATCTTCCAATCCATATCCTCTGACTGAGATGTTCTCTAAACTTCAATGCCAAGGAAATAATTTAGATCCCCTAAATCCTTGATTGAGAATTCTGCATTTAACCTTCCTATGATGAACTCAATTTCTGAACTGCTACTACCTGTAACAATAAGATCATCAACATAAATGAGAATAAAAGTAGTAGCAGTGTTAGTAAATTTTGTAAATATTGAGTTATCAGATTTTGTAGGCATATAGCCATAGTTGACAAGTGTTGATTTCAACTTATCAAACCAAACTCTAGGTGCCTGCTTCAACCCATAAATTGCTTTGTTGAGCTTGCACACCAATTTTGTGTTACTCTTATCCTGAAATCCTTCAGGTTGTTGCATGAACACTTCTTCCTGCAAAATGCCATTAAGGAATGCATTATTTACATCCAATTGTCTAATGTTCCAATTTCTACTCAAGGCAATGGTTAAAATTATTCTAATAGATGAAGGTTTCACAACAGGTGAAAAGGTCTCAGAAAAATCAAATCCATACTGTTGTGCATACCCTTTTGCAACTAACCTTGCCTTGTATTTAGAAATTGAACCATCAGAATTTCTTTTTAATTTGAAAACCCATTTACACCCAATTATATTTTTATTAACTGGTTTTTCAACCAATGACCAGGTTCCCTTTTTGATTAAAGCATCATATTCTTCTTGCATAGCTTGTTTCTATTTGCAGTTTCCAAAGCAAGAAGTTGGTTTCATCAAGCTGAACAGAAACAATCTGACTTTGTGGTTTAATAATGGCCTTCATCAAGTCATTAATGGGATCACTGGATGAAGTACCAGTTGAACTTCTGGTAACAGATCCAACTGGTGTAACATCTCCTTCTCCTGTCATGGTGACCAAAACACAGAGACCCTAAAATTTGAAGAGAAAATTCTATGCAGAAATCCTTGAATTGAGTCTTAAAGAAAACTCAGATGGAAATTCTGATGAATCTGATTCAAGATTGATCAGATTGCTTTGTCCATCAGGAAAACTTCATCATTTGGACTCCTTTCATCCAAGATCAAAGATCTTTTCCTTTGAAAGTTGTTGCCATCTCTGATAAACTGTGCCACGCCTAGAACATCACTCTGGCTGCATCAGTTTACAAGAGAATAGCCTGTTTAGAAGAGAAAATTCAAAATCAAATTCCAGGATCAATGCTGTTAAGCTAATGATCTGCTCTGATACCAAGTTGAATTTTATGAATAATCTTCAAGTTAAACGATGATATGAGTTTAAACTTGAATGAGAAAGTTTATTAATATTTCAAAGTATTGAATACAGAAGAATAATGTACAATTGGAGACAAAGGCTCCTTATATAATTACATTTAGACAAGTATGGGCTTAGCCCATTACCGATGTACATTGGGCTGTAATAATCGGGGAAGTAATGTTAAAATGACATTCTCGAGAATATCCATTTACTTTTACTCTTACATATTATTAAGTGTGAAAATGAAAACTAAATATATATTTGTTGTACTTAAGTTCTGGGTACTGCCACAATGGAGTTGATACTATTACTATTTAATATACCTTTCATTATGTTATCATCAAGCAAAATATGAGTTAGTATCTGAATAATTCTGGTTATATAAAACATGAAGCTATCCCCTTTAATCTTTGGTAAACATGGTTACCCATTTGTTCTTCAATAGTTTAACAATAATAATAATTGAAAAGCGTATGAATAGTATATGTACTAAATGTGGGTTTCGTGAGGAGCCTCTTTAGTTTGTTCTTCAGATTTATGCACCGCTACTTGAGAAGGAATATGCCTTTCATAGGATGTTGTATGTCTTTATGTGCCCATCTATTTCTTGCCTTCTACAAGACCAGCATGAGCAATGGAGAAGGAATGTAGATAATCCACGTAGAAGCATGAAGGTGTTCTGATGTCAGTTACCTTGTTTGAATCCCTTCTACTCGCGTGAGGAACCTGTCAAAACTAAAACTGCGGGAGGTATCTTGCGGATAGGTGTAGTTGGTATGGCACTTGGTTAAGAAATAAAATAGGCAGCAGTTGTAGGGCGGTTTGTTATTATTCTGCAAACTTTGTATAATCATAGCGCCCGAACTCTATACGTGACTGTCAGTTGAACACTTGTTAATCAACTTTGCCGATGTTGATTTTGTTGAATTTTGTGTATACATGTATTTAGTTGTCTAGTTTATGTAGTTCATGTTGAACTAATGCTTGTAGGATGTATTTGGATTTGGTGTCGATGTTGATATTGTTTAATATTGTCTATATGCAGTAGAAATTTGAACTCCTCTGTGTTATTTGGAATGCTGTGTTATCTAAATTGGTCTGTGTTAGTTGAGTTGCTTTATGTTATTTTATTTGAGAAGGAACAACACATACAAAAACCGACTTGAGTTATGTTAATTGCTTTAAAAAAACATTTATTTGTTATAAAAAGACAGTTGTGAAAATTAGTAAAATGTGCATTTCGTTAAGATAACGTAAAACGATTATTTTATTAACTTTCAGACAACATATAATATTCATCACAGATATCTGTAAAACAAGAACACCACATCAGACAACATACGACTATGGTTTTATATTTTACTCTAGTTCAAATCATACAATGGGTTATATTTGTGGTCTGATGTAGAATGAGACGACATGGGATTTAAGAACAGAAAGATATGCAATCAAACAACGGTGGATATTTGTCGTCTGATTCAATTTCTGGCGTAGTGCTCCACTAGTCAGCAGTAGAAAACAGGTTCAGTCGACTGAATTCAGAGGTCACTCGACTGAATCTATGAAATTTCATATATATTTTCTATGCATGTACAGGTAAGTCGACTGACCCCTGAATTCAGTTGACTGATCAATGATCAGTCAACTGAACTAAGAGGTTTGTCGAATGAACTGTAACGTGACTGAGTTCTCGTTCCTGGGTCAGTCGACTGACCTGCTGCAAAAATGCAGCAAGAAGCTTGGCCTTAAGGCCAAGTCGATTTCCACTGATTTCAGATAATCGATGGAGGTCGTGGACTTCATTAAAGTAAAAATGAAGCCTCAATCGTTTGACAAAATGCTTCATAACACAACTCAAACACAACTAAAGATTTATGCTCGAATACATCGAAATGAAATCAAAACTCATGAACTGGGAAGTTCACACACAATCAACCCAAAACACACAATAAATGTGAGTTCTCCAAGAACTCACCCTTGATTATTAGAATCCCAAAAAGACCCTAAAACCAAGCAAGATCAATCTCTATTCAAACAAAGCACTTGAATCACCAATCTAAGAGCATATAAATAGAATTTTGAAAGAGTTAGGTTATAAGAAATTTCAGAAAATGAAGAGGGAATATGTAATAACCCGGAAATTCTGAGCCAATTTAAAATTTTTATTTTGGCAATTTTAGCAAATTTTGATTATTTAAAATGAATTATTTTAAATAATATCGACGATAAATTTATTTTGAATAGAATTCAAACATATATATTATATAGATTGTCGTTAGAATATAAATATTTATTTTAAATTATAAAAGGAATTGAAAATGGCGCGGTAGTTCGATAATTCGATTTAAAAATTCAAATGAATGTACCGGGTGCAAAATAAACCGGATTTTAGTGAAACCAAAAATATCAGAATCTATTTGAGAATATCTTTCCAACGAATCCGAAAAATTGAAATTTCATAGCGGGAATAAAAAGATACGTCCAGTTGAAAATTCAAAATAGTCGCTATGGAATTCAGGCCCTTAAAAATAGCCATTTTGCAAACGACCTCGATTTTCGACGAAACCACTTTTGTTGGATCAGTGATGTCAAATTATTGCTAGGTTTCAAATTTCATAATTTTTCTATTCAATATATGAGTGTGGCAAAGGAAAACGCGTTTAACCAGTTTTAGTTGATTTTAATCGACTGGAAAATGACCATTTTTCAAACGATCTCAGAATTCGACGAAATTAGTTTTGTTAGGACCGTATCGTCAATATGAAGCTAGAAAATATTTTTCGGGAATTTTTTCTAGTAGGTATGTGGCCCCGGTAAAATAAAATGTGCGTTCAAATTCAATATATAGAGTTATATGTTGATTTTGACGAAAACTGGTCGAAACGGTCGAATCAGCGTACGACATATCCCATTGTGTTCGGAATGGGGGTAACTAGCTATGGACGACAGGCGGTGGGTTCGATTTCGAGGTCGAAATAAAAAGTTTTTTTTTGAAATTAAATAAATAAATAAAAATATATCTCTCTCCTCCCTATTACCTCTCAGCCCCCTCCCCCCCCCCCCCGTCTCGTTTCAAAACAGAAAACAAAAGAAAAAAAATAAAAAAAACCTACGCTACAGTGACCTCGTTGCCGCCTCCAGGCGGAGCGCCCCCACCCCGACGCGCCTCCCCTCTTTCTTCACCTTCGATCTGCTACCCTCTCTCCTCCTTCCAATTAAACCGCGACAACCCCAAATCGACCCAAGACAGGCCACCGCGACATCGATGAACCCCCACTCCCTCAAACTCCTAGCCTCTACCGCCTCTTCCTCCTATTACTTCAATTCGGATCCCCGCCTAAATCCACCCAAATCCAAGCCGCAGGCCCCCACAGTGCCACCGTGCCTCTTCATGGGCCGCAGCTTCAGTTGCAGACCTCCGTCGGCGAACGATGATGGACTGAGCAGGCGGGAGGTGGTGTGGAGCGCGGGTTTGAACTTCCTGGACCGAAAACGAGTGAAGAAAGGTAATTTTAATTTGAATTGTCTATGTATATTTTCTAAAAAAATCAGAGAATGAATTATGTATAGTTGTTTTAAATAATGAGATTTTTATATAACGTAGATAGTAAAAATGAGATTTTTATATAATGTAGATAATAAAATTATGATTTTTATAATATAGAGATAATAAAAATCTGATTTTTTATATTATAGAAATATTAAAAATTCGATCTTTATTATGTAGAAGGAGCAAAGATGTGACTTTTATATGAGTGGCGATATAAAAATATGATCTTTATTATATGAACACCGTTGTAAAAATAGAATTTTTATCTATATAGTAGCGGTGTAAAAATAGAATTTTTATCTATATAGTAGCGGTATAAAAATGAGATTTTTATCCATATAGAGTGATTATAAAAAAATGTGATTTATATATACATAGCAACAAGATAAAAAGTGATTTTTATATATGTAGGCAACGAAATTGACAAAGGCGAGAACGACGAAGATTTCTACATATGAAGAGTCGTGGCGTTTGGTTTAGCTAGTCGGTGAGAACTTCTCACTTTTAAATTTATTTCTAGTTAAAATATATACTAGGATGCAGACGGTGTTTAGTAGCACCCGACACCCGTCGTCCACAGACCATGGACGGCTTGTATGCTTGTTTGTTTGATTTTGATGTGTAATTGATTGGGTGATGTGATGTGAAATGAAATAAAATATTTATATAGTTGAAATAAAATATTTTAAAGTGGAAAATATTTTATAGTTAAAAATAGAATTTTTAACGTGTAAATGAAATGAAATAAATAAATATAAACAAATCAGATGATTTGTTTATATGCACACATTTGACTGATATTGGTTGGGACGATAAATTTTACACATCGCCCAACTACACAAAAAAAATCTGTGTTTGATTGTTTGAAAACCCCACACGGGTATTGGGGTGATATATGACACACACGAATCCCAATAATTAGTTGTATGTCGATCGACTGATTGACAGACTGTTATAAGCGTTGAATATTTATATTTGATGCTTATACAGTGTAGAATGCACTTTGGATGATGGTTGATTATTTGTCATTGTTGATATATACATGCGTTGTATGGAAATCCATAGAAATAAAATCTATGGTAATTGATTGGGCCTCATTCCAGTTTTGAATAGAAATATTTGAAAAAGAAATATTTGAAATAGAATATTTGAAAATAGAAATATTTGAAAAAGAAATATTTGAAAATAGAAATATATGAAGCCATGTTGATTAGATTGACGCCATTTTGATGCAAACGATATTTATATCGATTATGTTCGTTTTTATAATGAATATTGAAAAGTAATTTCAAAGTCGAATATTTTGAAAATGAATTCGAATCGAATTGAAATTGAATGGAAATCAATTAGAAATGAATTCGAATTGAAATTAAATAGAATTGAATTCGATTTGAAATTGAATTAGAAATGAATTCGAATTGAAATTAAATAGAATTGAATTCGAATTGAAATTGAATAGAAATGAATTCGAATTGAAATTAAATAGAATTGAATTCAAATTGAAATTGAATAGAAATGAATTCGAATTGAAATTGAATTGAATTGAATTGAAAATGAATTAAATTGAATTAAAAATCGATTTAAATTGAAATCAATTTGAGATGAATTTAAAACGAATTTATATTGAAAAATTCAATCTTGATTTGAATTTGAAAATGAAGTTGAAATCGTTTTGAAAATGAATTTAAAACGATTTATAAAAATACGTTTTAAAAGGAAATCGACGAAATATATATAATATATATAATGGCCTGAACAGAACGCGCCGCGCCGCGGTAGTTCGCGAATTTCGACCATTGATTTCGAATGGATATTGCGGGAGATCCGACCGTCGGATTCTCCTAAAAGCAGAACCGTTTGGTTCGTATCGAAAAGAGCTTTCTAACGAATATAAGTGATTTGAAATCTAATGGTTGGATTTGGAATTATGTCCAAATCAAATTTGGAAAAGGTCGTTGTATGTGTAGTTCGATGGCCGTTGATGGAAATCGACTGTATGGGCCTGGATAAAATTATTAAAAATAGTAATAATTTGTGTAAAATCATAAGAAATTATTTGTGAAGAACTGGGATGAAAAACTCCATATTTGAAAAGATAAAAATAGATTTTTATCGAAATGAACTAGTTTTGAACTAGAATTATAATTCTATTTATTTTTAAATAAATAAACTGAATTTGTAATGGTTTTGAAATATAATCAGAATTTCCAAAAATTGAATTGGAATGGATTTGAATCGAAATTGTCTTTGGAATATTTCGATGTTGGATTTCGTGATGATACAGATATTGTTATGGGAATTTGAAAGATATATTTATAGCGTTATTTCCAACGATATTTGTTGGTCGTAGAATTTGATATTGAATATAAGCCGATATATTTTCTATTCAGAGCCTTGTATTTAATATCAAATGTGAAATGGGTTTGTCGTAAATGGTGTCTTCATTAACACTGTTCTTAAACCCAGGGGAGAAAAAGATTAAATCTTTTCATTTGGATTTAATGAAGTGTACCAATTAAATGCTATTTAATTGGAATTGAATTTGAATTGATTTTTGGGTTTATTGTGAATGGTTTTTAAATAACACTTGTTCTTTAACCCGATAATTAATGGAATGTGATTTTGGATTTATAGTGAATTGTGTTTTAAATGACATTAGTTCTATAACCCAGTTAAAGACAGGATGTGATTTCCCAAGTTAAATAATCATTGATATTGATTTTTGGGAAGATTAAAACCAAGTGGAGTTTTAATGAATCTTTAATTAGATTGGAATGGTCGAGAATGGATTATCACCAGTTTTTCTCCAGGCGATAGTTAAATCTTTAATTAGATTTGAACGTGAAATGGTAATTGAATTTACGGATAACACCGTGGTGTTAGATATGAAGTATGATTAGTTTTACTTCATGGGATGAATAGGTTGGGATTGGGAAATAAAATAAATGATTACTTCGGTGTGGTTCGCTAATCCCGACTAGTTTGAATTGATATTCAAAAGAAGATTAAAGAATAAATTTAAAGAATATATCTTTGATAAAATTAATGGGAACCTTTCCCAAAGTGTAAGAATATTTGAATATTAGGATATTCTGAATTGGAATAAGGCATATGTTGTATTTGTGTAACACTTATTTATTATATACGCGGGTTATTCAGAAAGACTGGGTTTATCCCATTCTGAATAACTGATTCGACGTGGTGTTAAGGATGAAGACGGTGGTCGAAGACCGGAGGTCTTCACATCGTTTGGGTGATTGCCGATGATCTTGATTGGGCTGTACACCCAAGAGGAGGGAATCAGTTGGTGATCGTCTAGACGTACTTGGGGATCGATGGATATGCAGGGTACTAGGTGCCTCCGGTTTCGTTCAAACCCAGAACGAACTTGTAAATGGACTATGTGTCTGACATTGGAATTTATTCTGTGTGATTGATTTCTATTAAATATATATCTGTTTGGCGGCGGAGAATTTATTTTCTTGCTTAACGCCCTTCTCTAAGACGAACGAGCTCAGGGGTTATACATTGATGGATATCAATCGCATGGAGTGAATTGCCTGTGTGGCATGCCTAAGTGGCAATATGATCAAGGCTTTTGTTGAAAAGCAAAGTCTTGTGGTTGATGATCAAAGCACAGCCTGTGTGGCATAGCTTTGTGTAGCGTTGATTCGCGAGCCTCACACCCCGGTTGTGAACCAGAAACGGGAGAAGGATCCAGGGAGGGCATGCGTTTCTTTCTAGCTAGAGGTGGTGTCAGTGCTTAAACTGGCTGACATTTATATACTTTTCACCTGTGTGGTTGTTGCTGTTGCGATGCGCCTCGGTTTGATCGGATGATCCGGGTCCGATGGAGTCATTCGTTGGCTCATTTACGCCCCAAAGGGCGGGGAAACGCAGTGTTTGGGCATTTTAATCCACATCGATGGACCGGCCCTGTGGCTCTTAAGGGTCGATGCGTTCTGTCCCTGAGACATGGGTTAGATTGTCTCGAATTCGGTAGAGGACTATCTTTTGCCTCGGTTCACAGATATAAATCCAATTTTCAAATACGTGACTTTGCGGTTTTGATTGTAGAGCCTAGTATGGCGACATAGTGGTATGGGGCACTTACGCCGTCTATGATTGATACTTATGATTTGAAGTTGTTTTATCCACTATGCACTTATAATAGTATCAAATGATTTGTTTTAAACGTATCAAGCATTCTTGGCTATTATAAGGTAAAAACCCTATCCTCCGGCTTGTGTTGCATTGTGTGATGGGACATGGGTCTTATAATAGCTTCATTGTTCTTTATTTAGCATTGCGCTGTTGTTTTATGCACTGGTGTTCTTGGGAGGAAACCCGTTCCGTGTTATACGGCGTGGTCCCTTGATTTACCTAACTTTAAAATAAAGATTAATAATTGTTTTAGTTCTCACACCAGTCCCATAACCGACCTGGAGTTTATTGTTTTAACCTAAACTCTGGGTGCCCTTATTTTCCACACGGGCAGCTAGTAGTTTTGGTTTTGCAGATTTATATTCACAGGATCCTGATTTACAGCTGGAACGATGCTCGGAAAGCTCTGTATCCGTGTATTACTTTCATTTTTGTTTTATATTGTTTTTCCGCTGCTATGTAATTTATTGTAATCTCTGATATTTTTCTGTTGTATAATATTTATTCATACTCTGTATATTCTTGTATTCTGATGGAATTGTTGTAATATACAATGAAATGTTCTTCTGTCTGTGTTCTTTTGTGTGTTGTTCTCGAAGTATCCGCTCTTTCCTTACCGGGGAAGTTACGGGTTGTTATAGTGGTATCAGAGCTTTGGTTTACAAAGCTCAGAGAACGAGACACATTAGAACCATACGAAAGAATTCATCAGAGATTAGATTAGTAATATCTAATAGGAATGACTCGTTAGAGATGGGATTAGTAGTATCCTAGAACGAGTGTGTAGGGTATATTTTCGAAAATGAAAACAAATCTTGTTTTGAAATTTAAATCAATTATTCGTATTTGATTATTTATTTTGTATTGGATTTGGACAGTCCAGTATATAAAGATTTTGCGTATACGTCTGATCCACGTGTATTTGAAATTTTAATATACTGGATAGATATAGAATTACACTCTAATCACCCGCAGATGATTTCGATGATGGAGCTCCATCATTAGAATTTATGTTCGAGTGACGAAAGTGAGGTTTCTATATATTTCCAATTGACTGGTGTAAGAACCAAAATTAGATAGGGCCTATTGTTGTGATTTGGCATCAAAAATCTGATTGTTAGAATATGTATCAAAGTTATGAATTTGAAAAGCTAATCAACTAATTGATTGTTGATTGTGTTGTTTGATTATGGGTTGATTAATTAAAATGTTGAACATATAACCAAATTGAATCAAATAGTGAATTGTATTGAAAATTTATCGCATTTGCGTGCATGTACATGTACTTACATTGAACTGGTCATAGCAAGGAGGCTAGAGCAGAAGAATAAAATTGTTTGCCCGACAAATAGGTACATGTTTACCATAATTTAATGTTTTGTTTGGGTGATGATGATTTTATGAGCCGATTGGCTAGCCGCTTGGCTTTTTCTTTTTCTTTTGGATTGAAGAAGGCCATGGGAGGCTATATGAAATATCCTGAAGTCCCCGGTGCAGGGGAGGTTATGGCGAAATTTTTCAAAAATTTAGGGTGTTAGCCAAATTTTTGAAAAATTTGAAAAGATCTTAGAAACTGAAAAGTTGAAGAACTTAAGCTGTAAAGAAAATACTGGAAGTTGAGTTGATTAGTTAAACAACTTTCGACTTCGTTACTTTTCGGGGACGAAAATTTTTAAGTGGGGGAGATTGTAATAACCCGGAAATTCTAAGCAATTTAAAATTTTTATTTTGGCAATTTTAGCGAATTTTGATTATTTAAAATGAATTATTTTAAATAATATCGATAAGAAATTTATTTTGAATAGAATTCGAACGTATATATTATATAGATCGTCGTTAGAATATAAATATTTATTTTAAATTATAAAAGGAATTGAAAATGGTGTGGTAGTTCGATAATTCGATTTCAAAATTCAATTGAATGTACCGGGTGCAAAATAAACCGGATTTTAGTGAAACCAAAAATATCAGAATCTATTTGAGAATATCTTTCCAACGAATCCGAAAAATTGAAATTTCATAGCGGGAATAAAAAGATACGTCCAGTTGAAAATTCAAAATAGTCGCTATGGAATTCAAGCCCTTAAAAATAACCATTTTGCAAACGACCTCGGTTTTCGACGAAACCACTTTTGTTGGATCCGTGATGTCAAATTATTGCTAGGTTTCAAATTTCATAATTTTTCTTTTCAATATGTGAGCGTGGCAAAGGAAAACGCGTTTGACCAGTTTTAGTTGATTTTAATCGACTGGAAAATGACCATTTTCAAACGATCTCAGAATTCGACGAAATTAGTTTTGTTAGGACCGTATCGTCAATACGAAGCTAGAAAATATTATTCGGGGATTTTTTCTAGTAGGTATGTGGCCCTGGTAAAATAAAATGTGCGTTCAAAGTCAATATATAGAGTTATATGTTGATTTTGACGAAAACTGATCGAAACGGTCGAATCAGCGTACGACATATCCCATTGCGTTCGGAATGGGGGTAATTAGCTATGGACGACAGGCGGTGGGTTCGATTTCAAGGTCGAAATAAAACGTTGTTTTTGAAATTAAATAAATATATATATATATATATATATATATCTCCTCCCTGTTACCTCTCAGCCCCCCCCCCCCGTCTCGTTTCAAAACAAAAAACAAAAGGAAAAAAAATAAAAAAAACCTACGCTACAGTCACCTCGTCGCCTCCTCCAGGCAGAGCGCCGCCACGCCCTCCCCCCCGTCGCGCCTCCCCTCTTTCTTCCCCTCCCCTCCGATCTGCTACCCTCTCTCCTCCTTCCAATTAAACCTTGATAGCCCCAAATCGACCCAAGACAGGCCACCGCGACATCGACGAACCCCCACCGCCTCAAACCCGTAGCCTCCACCGCCTCTTCCTCCTATTACTTCAATTCGAATCCCCGCCTAAATCCACCCAAATCCAAGCCGCAGGCCCCACCGTGCCTCCTCATGGGCCGCAGCTTCAGTTGCAGACCTCCGTCGGCGAACGATGATGGACTGAGCAAGCGGGAGGTGGTGTGGAGCGCGGGTTTGAATTTCCTGGACCGAAAACGAGTGAAGAAAGGTAGTTTTTAATTTGAATTGTCTATGTATATTTTCTAAAAAAAAATCAGAAAATGAATTATGTATAGTTGTTTTAAATAATGAGATTTTTATATAATGTAGATAATAAAAATGAGATTTTTATTAAAAATCTCATTTTTATATTATAGAAATATTAAAAATTCGATCTTTATTATGTAGAAGGAGCAAATATGTGACTTTTATATGAGTGGCGATATAAAAATATGATCATTATTATATGAACACTGTTGTAAAAACAGAATAGAATTTTTATTTATATAGTAGCGGTTTAAAAATAGAATTTTTATCTATATAGTAGCGGTATAAAAATGAAATTTTTTATCCATATAGAGTGATTATAGAAAAAAATGTGATTTATATATACATAGCAACAATATAAAAAGTGATTTTTATATATGTAGGCAACGAAAGTGACAAAGGCGAGAACGACGAAGATTTCTACATATGAAGAGTCGTGGCGTTTGGTTTAGCTAGTCGGTGAGAACTTCTCACTTTTAAATTTATTTCTAGTTAAAATATATACTAGGATGCAGACGGTGTTTAGTAGCACCCGACACCCATCATCCACAGACCATGGACGGCTTGTATGCTTGTTTGTTTGATTTTGATGTGTAGTTGATTGGGTGATGTGAAATGAAATAAAATATTTATATAGTTGAAATAAAATATTTTAAAGTGGAAAATATTTTATAGTTAAAAATAGAATTTTTAACGTGTAAATGAAATGAAATAAATAAATATAAACAAATCAGACGATTTGTTTATATACACACATTTGACTGATATTGGTTGGGACGATAAATTTTACACATCGCCCAACTACACAAAAAAAATCTGTGTTTGATTGTTTGAAAACCCCACACGGGTATTGGGGTGATATATGACACACACGAATCCCAATAATTAGTTGTATGTCGATCGACTGATTGACAGACTGTTATAAGCGTTGAATATTTATATTTGATGCTTATACAGTGTAGAATGCACTTTGGATGATGGTTGATTATTTGTCATTGTTGATATATACATGCGTTGTATGGAAATCCATAGAAATAAAATCTATGGTAATTGATTGGGCCTCATTCCAGTTTTGAATAGAAATATTTGAAAAAGAAATATTTGAAATAGAATATTTGAAAATAGAAATATTTGAAAAAGAAATATTTGAAATAGAATATTTGAAAATAGAAATATATGAAGCCATGTTGATTAGATTGACGCCATTTTGATGCAAACGATATTTATATCGATTATGTTCGTTTTTATAATGAATATTGAAAAGTAATTTCAAAGTTGAATATTTTGAAAATGAATTCGAATCGAATTGAAATTGAATGGAAATCAATTAGAAATGAATTCGAATTGAAATTAAATAGAATTGAATTCGAATTGAAATTGAATTAGAAATGAATTCGAATTGAAATTAAATAGAATTGAATTCGAATTGAAATTGAATAGAAATGAATTCGAATTGAAATTGAATTGAAAACGAATTGAATTAAAAATCGATTTAAATTGAAATCAATTTGAGATGAATTTAAAACGAATTTATATTGAAAAATTCAATCTTGATTTGAATTTGAAAATGAAGTTGAAATCGCTTTGAAAACGAATTTAAAACGATTTATAAAAATACGTTTTAAAAGGAAATCGACGAAATATATATATAATATATTATATATATATATATAATGGCCTGAACAGAACGCGCCGCGCCACGGCAGTTCGCGAATTTCGACCATTGATTTCGAATGGATATTGCGGGAGATCCGACCGTCGGATTCTCCTAAAACCGGAACCATTGGGTTCGTATCGAAAAGAGCTTTCTAACGAATATAAGTGATTTGAAATCTAACGGTTGGATTTGGAATTATGTCCAAATCAAATTTGGAAAAGGTCGTTGTAAGTACAGTTCGATGGCCGTTGATGGAAATCGACTGTACGGGCGTGAATAAAATTATTAAAAATAGTAATAATTTGTGTAAAATCATAAGAAATGATTTTTGAAGAACTGGGATGAAAAACTCCATATTTGAAAAGATAAAAATATATTTTTATCGAAATGAACTAGTTTTGAACTAGAATTATAATTCTATTTATTTATAAATAAATAAATTGAATTTGTAATGGTTTTGAAATATAATTAGAATTTCTAATAATTGAATTGGAATGGATTTGAATCGAAATTGTCTTTGGAATATTTCGATGTTGGATTTCGTGATGATACAGATATTGTTATGGGAATTTGAAAGATATATTTATATCGTTATTTCCAACGATATTTGTTGGTCGTAGAATTAGATATTGAATATAAGCCGATATATTTTCTATTCAGAGCCTTGTATTTAATATCAAATGTGAAATGGGTTTGTCGTGAATGGTGTCTTCATTAACACTGTTCTTAAACCCAGGGGAGAAAAAGATTAAATCTTTTCATTTGGATTTAATGAAGTGTACCAATTAAATGGTATTTAATTGGAATTGAATTTGAATTGAATTTGAATTGATTTTTGGGTTTATCGTGAACGGTGTTTTAAATAACACTTGTTCTTTAACCCGATAATTAATGGAATGTGATTTTGGGTTTATAGTGAACCGTGTTTTAAATGACATTGGTTCTTTAACCCAGTTAAAGACAAGATGTGATTTCCCAAGTTAAATAATCATTGATATTGATTTTTGGGAAGATTAAAACCAAGTGGAGTTTTAATGAATCTTTAATTAGATTGGAATGGTCGAGAATGGAGTATCACCAGTTTTGCTCCAGGCGATAGTTAAATCTTTAATTAGATTTGAACATGAAATGGTAATTGAATTTACCGATAATACCGTGGTGTTAGATCTGAAGTATGACCAGTTTTACTTCATGGGATGAATAGGTTGGGATTGGGAAATAAAATAAATGATTACTTCGGTGTGGTTCGCTAATCCCAACTAGTCTGAATTGATATTCAAAAGGAGATTAAAGAATAAATTTAAAGAATCTATCTTTGATAAAATTAATGGGAACCTTTCCCAAAGTGTAAGAATATTTGAATAAAAGGATATTCTGAATTGGAATGAGGCGTATGTTGTGTTTGTGTAACACTTATTTATTATATACGTGAGTTATTCAGAAAGACCGGGTTTATCCCATTCTGAATAACTGATTCGACGTGGTGTTAAGGATGAAGACGGTGGTCGAAGACCGGAGGTCTTCACATCGTTTGGGTGATTACCGATGATCTTGATTGGGCTATACACCCAAGAGGAGGGAATCAGTTGGTTATCGTCCAGACGTACTTGGGGATCGATGGATATGCGGGGTACTAGGTGCCTCCGGTTTCGTTCAGACCCAGAACGAACTTGTAAATGGACTGTGTGTCTGACATTGGATTTTAGTCTGTGTGGTTGATTTCTATTAAATATATATCTGTTTGGCGGCGGAGAATTTATTTTCTTGCTTATCGCCCTTCTCTGAGACATACGAGCTCAGGTGTTATACATTGATGGATATCAATCGCATGGAGTGAATTGCCTGTATGGCATGCCTAAGTGGCAATATGATCAAGGCTCTTGTTGAAAAGCAAAGTCTTGTGGTTGATGATCAAAGCACAGCCTGTGTGGCATAGCTTTGTGTAGCGTTGATTCGTGAGCCTCACACCCCGGTTGTGAACCAAAAACGGGAGAAGGATCCAGGGAGGGCATGCGTTTCTTTCTAGCTAGAGGTGGTGTCAATGCTTAAACTGACTGATATTTATATACTTTCCACCTGTGTGGTTGTTGCTGTTGCGAGGCACCTCGGTTTGATCGGATGATCCGGGTCCGATGGAGTCATTCGTTGGCTCATTTACGCCCCAAAGGGCGGGGAAACGCAGTGTTCAGGCATTTTAATCCACATCGGTGGACCGGCCCTGTGGCTCTTAAGGGTCGATGCGTTCTGTCCCTGAGACATGGGCTAGATTGTCTCGAATTCGGTAGAGGACTATCTTTTGCCTCGGTTCACAGATATAAATCCAATTTTCAAATACGTGACTTTGCGGTTTTGATTATAGAGCCTAGTATGGCGACATAGTGGTATGGGGCACTTACGCCGTCTATGATTGATACTTATGATTTGAAGTTGTTTTATCCACTATGCACTTATAATAGTATCAAATGATTTGTTTTAAACGTATCAAGCATTCTTGGCTATTATAAGGTAAAAACCCTATCCTCCGGCTTGTGTTGCATTGTGTGATGGGACATGGGTCTTATAATAGCTTCATTGTTCTTTATTTAGCATTGCGCTGTTGTTTTATGCACTGGTGTTCTTGGGAGGAAACCCGTTCCGTGTTATACGGCGTGGTCCCTTGATTTACCTAACTTTAAAATAAAGATTAATAATTGTTTTAGTTCTCACACCAGTCCCATGACTGACCTGGAGTTTATTGTTTTAACCTAAACTCTGGGTGCCCTTATTTTCCACACGGGCAGCTAGTAGTTTTGGTTTTGCAGATTTATATTCATAGGATCCTGATTTACAGCTGGAACGATGCTCGGAAAGCTCTGTATCCGTGTATTACTTTCATTTTTGTTTTATATTGTTTTTCCGATGCTATGTAATTTATTGTAATCTCTGATATTTTTCTGTTGTATAATATTTATTCATACTCTGTATATTCTTGTATTCTGATGGAATTGTTGTAATATACAATGAAATGTTCTTCTGTCTGTGTTCTTTTGTGTGTTGTTCTCGAAGTATTCGCTCTTTCCTTACCAGGGAAGTTATGGGTTGTTATAGAATAAGATGGAGAAGATGGAAATGGACTTACTTAAGCTTTTCCCTTGATTTTGCACTTGATTCTTACAAGATTGGAGCTCCTAGGATCAAACTAGGTTTAAGGAATTCTAATTTCCCTTTCCTTTCCCCAGTTTCTATTTTCTTTGAAGTGCTGGAATGGAGTGAGGGGGAGAGGGGGCTGTGGGGTTATAATGGTGTGGACTAGGTTAGCTAATCCAAGCCCCAACCAAAGTCCCAATTTTAACAAACTCCAAACATAACGATGTTTATAATTTTTATTGTCGTAAATGGCATTTTTAGTCCAATGGAAGTGGTTTCGAGTCCAAATTCATCCATATGCAAAAAGTGACATTTTGAACCTATACTCGATTAACGAGGTTTTATTGTTCAAATAAAATAATTAAATATATTATTGTGAAATATGCAGGTTGTTACATCACCAAAGAAGAAGATAACGGGTGACGCGAAACCAATCATTGAACTGGACGAACAATGCAAACAATGATACTCCGCGAAGAGAAATATAACTTCAGCTGAAACAACAAGCAGAACCACACCACATTTTGCTCAAAACACCACCATCGTAACCTACATGGAGCAGAACATCAAACATCAACCAGCCCGCCTGAAGTGACCAGCAATTATACTCACTTAATTTATAATTAAGTGCCCTGAATTTACATCAATTTAACCCCTGGTCACTTACTTCAATAGAACTAATCCCTATTAACTCTCCCCAAGATCCTTTTAAACTCATCAATATAAATATGTCAATTTAAACAGTGAAGAAACTTAATAATTGAGTGGGGATAAAAGTGCCAGTGAGATACATAAAAATGCAAAAATTCTATAAAACTCACTTAACCAATATGTTGAAATAGTCTATATTAAACAGGTAGATCTTACTGTATCTGAATATTTTAAAAATATAGTTTACTCTTCATACAACTATATGTAACGTCGCCTTATTCAAAAAAATCTATAAAGTGATATTAGATAGTGAATCCAGACATTTGCTGTCTAGAGATTGTGCATATTCACAGGGCATATACTGCACACCTGCACAGTCCTTTGTATTAGGACAATCCCCCAACTAAGTTCAAATCTTATTTTAAAAATAATAAAACCAAATATAAGCTTATATCCATTCAGTTTTTCTAGTCACAAAGTATTTCATACTCTTTAAGTCATTTCCACAAACACCTTGTTAACTGTTTGATAATATGCCATAGCGGGCAAAAATATCTTTAAACTATACTTAAGGGGCACGTAGATCCCCAGAATTTATTGTATACATAATAAACAAAATCGTTTCTCATATCATAATCATTTATAAGTGGTTTAAGCATACTGGCTCATGACAATTTAATGGTAAAATGCATACATTGCACTTGTATACTTTACCATTGTGTGTCACATATGTTGGAAAATATATTACAATTTCACCATAAAATATGTGGAAAATAGTTACTGATGATCACTATATCTTTAACTTCATCAGACATCTCAAACTAAAAAAATACAAGCAGTTTAACCACCTTAACACACCTAGTTTGAGCATACATTTTAGTTTTGGATTTTAAACATCGTGAGAAGCATTACATTCCTACATATTAGCTACTTAAAGGTTCCTGAGTCTTTAACATACAGTAAGAAAATTCCTCATTATTTCTAGCAACTAGGTTACTTCAAATTTCTATTCCTACTACAGCATTATCCTGGCATAAAGAATCATAACAAAGTATCTTCAAAACAACAACTTATGCCTCCTTTCCTGGATTCAATCCATGGTCTGTCTCATTAGAAATGAGACACCCCATAAGATTGGAAATGCAAGCAAAACAAGGTCAGACAACATAGTCTGGTACGGGTATAAATCAATATATACATAGCATAGTTACCATTGCACACATGCAAATGACACTATTACACTACACATGTACACACATACCTGTACATACATTCCCATTTTCACATTTCCGCATGTTATATTCTCCAATTCTAACATGAATCCTGAACTGTTCAACATATTAAAGTGAGTCACATACCTAGAGTATCCATGCCTTGAACACTTTGTGCACACTGTGTTTCTACCTAAACTCACAGAGGCCTTTAGGGCTTAAATTAAACCATGTGCATACCCATCATACTCACTGATAATGAATAAATCAAAGCAACTGGTGCTTAACACCAACCATACCCCATTTCCCTTGTTTCTAGTTAGATTTCTTACATTATTTTACCCTAACTTTCCTCTCACACATCCTCACTGATGCATGAAACTCCCACCTAAACGATGAACCCCCTTTTTGCACACAATGCAAATGAATGTAGAATAATCTTATTAACCAAACATATATATATGTATATATATATATATATATATATATATATATATATATCCAAGCATATATCAGAATAGGATGACATTAAGCATATATGTATAAGAATACTTGGTGTAGTAATAATTCAGCTTTTTATTTTTATTGCCTTAAGCATAGAACATGGATGATTAGGACACCCCCTAGCCTTAAGTCCCTCTTTATCAAGTATAATCTAAATTAGAGAACCTTTCTATGATAAATGGATCAGCTTATGAGCATTTTTCATAGCTCCATCTATACCATTATTAATTTAGAGATAAACATAAGCCTTAAACCCACTTGCTTAACGTTGCTTACCCCTAACTTATAACCCTACCACAAGGCAACTTTATCAATATTTCAGTGTTGACAATCAGATCTAAAAACACAAATTAAAAATCATCCATTCATGCATACTTATTCAATCCATATAGAAAACAAAACACTTATCACAAAGAAACTAAATCTGCAGTATATAATAGACATTGGCTTCCTTTTTAAATAGGTCTTAATGCCTCGTAAATAATGAGATATACTCACCAAAGTTCTGCCTTCCCCTCACTCTATATTCTCCGTTTTCCTTCTATAATCCCTACGGTTTCATTAACAGTTATATCTCAGAGAAAATATGTTTGCATTAACCACCTCAAGGGATGTTCATATGCTATTTATAATCAGTTTTGCCCTAGGATTTTGTGCTATACCAAATACCCATACAATCCTCATATTTCATTCATTCTATATAACTGTATTTACAATGTAGTTAACCCTCAGGTGTACTACCGTTGATGTATCCAGGTAATAGGCTATAAATGGTACTGTGCCTACCATTTAAATGGTGAAATTCCTGGATGGTCCACTCCCTCTTTTGATTTCCTTAGCTAGAAACAAATTAGACGAAGTTACATAGTGACAAACAAATTTAACTAGCCAATTTAAACCTCATTTCCCCCCGGCCATTTCACATAAACCTAGATATAAATGTCATTTTAAATATGCACATTACATATTGAGTCATAATTTATTACCTACCTGAATGTTTTATGATTAAAACATAATCATTATTCCATTTGTCAAACTATTGGCTTAATAATGTTTTAGTATTTTCACTGTCTTTGCCTTATCACTTATGTGTATAAAAGGATTAGCATATACAAATTATAGATAAAAGGGTTTAAAAACTTAGGATTATCACATACACCCCTCCTTTTAGGAATTGTGTCCCACAGTTCCTTTTCTTAAACCGGTTTATATATATATATATATATATATCCATTTGAACCCCAATTTTTCGGTATATTATTTTATCCAACCCTATGCTTACTTTAGGTACTTAACAATCATAAATGCACACATCTAAAATAAACACATGCATACAGAATTAAACACTTACCCAAAAATTAATTCAGGTTTTCATTCCTATTAGCAAACAAGCTTGGGTATTTTGCTTTCATCTTATCTTCAACTTCCCATGTGCAATCATTCATATCCAAGCTCCATTGCACTTTAACTAGTTTTATGCTTTTATTTCTCAATTTCCTTTCTTCTTTTGAAACAATTCCAATTGGTTCTTTCTTATAGCTCAAGTCTGATTTGATTTTAACCTGAGTAGGTGACTCCAAAATAGTTTTTTTATCATGCACCCACCTCCTTGACTATGACACATTAAACACATTGTGGATTCCTTTTAATTCTTCTGGTAATTTCAACTTATAAGCCAATATACTTATCCTTTCTAGGATTTCATAAGGACCAACATATCTTGGCGATAGTTTATCTGCCTTGCCAGACTTTAAAACCTTTCTCATAGGAGAAACTTTAAGAAATACATAATCTCCTACCTTAAACTCCACTGTCTCCTACCCTTATCAGCATATACTTTCTGCATTTCTTGTGCCACCCTCATTCTATGTCTTATTAATTCAATTTTTGATGAGATTTCTTTTACTTGATCAGGGCCAATCAGCACTCCTTCTCCCACATCCATCCAACAAGATAGAGATTGACAAGGTCTGTCATACAATGCTTCAAATGGAGCCATTCCTATTGTTGATCGATGACTGTTATTGTAAGTAAACTCTGCTAAATGCAAGTGTTCCTATCAGTTGCCACCAAAATCCAACACACATGCTCTAAATAGGTCCTCTAAAAATTTATTAACAATCTCGGTTTGCCCTCTACTTGTGGGTGATATGCAGTGCTTATGCATAATTTAGTTCCCATAGCCTCTTGAAAACTTCCCGAAAATCTAGATGTAAACAAAGCATTCCTATCGCTTATAATACTTTTAGGCACTCCATGCAATCTCACTATTTCCTTAAGAAATAATTGAGCCAATTTACTTACATTCCTATCAGATCTTACTGGGATAAAGTGTGCTGTTTTAGTTAATTTATCCACTATTTCCCACACACTATCATTTCCCCTTTTTGATCTAGGAAATCCTTCAGTGAAGTCCATGGAAATGCTTTCCCATTTCCACCTAGGCACTTCTAATGGTTGTAGCATTCCTGATGGCTTTTGATATTGTTTTTTTTATTATTGGCAGGTTAAACATTTTGCCACATACCTGGCTATATCTCCTTTCATCCCTCTCCACCAATAACTTCTTTTGAGGTCCTGATACATTTCTATTCCACTTGGATGAATGGTGTAATTGGTCTTATGATGTGCATCCATTACTCCTGCCTTCAATTCTTTTGAATCAAGAACACATAGCCTTCCTTTAAACATTAAGTATCCTTTTCCATCTAGTGCAAAAAAAATTCACTTTTTCATTTCTCTTTAATTAATCTTTCCTTCCCTTTAAATTTTGATCATCATCCTGCATTGATCCCACTTTGTTTACCAAAACTGGCTTTATAATCACCATTCTTAACTTCCCATACTCCTGCATTTCAATTAATTGATTCTCCTTTTCCTTGCCTTGAGTTATGTTATCTACTTCACTCAATACAGTCAAAATTTTAAACTCTTCCATCAGTAAACTGGCTAATCTAACATGTTGCCTGCTGAGTGCATCAGCTACATTATTTGCTTTTCCTGGTGTATATAGGATATCTAAATCATATGCAGCTAGAAACACCACCCATCTATGATGCCTTAGGTTCAAATCTTTTTGTAGAAACAAGTATTTCAAGGATTTTTGACCAGTGTAAAATTCAAACTTTGCTCCAAGCAAATAATATCTCCATAATTTTAATGCATACACCACTGTTGCAAGTTCAAGATCATGAGTTGCATACCTGATTTCATTGGGTTTAAGCTGCCTAGATGCATATGCAATGACTTAACCATGTTGCATTAACACAGCCCCTAACCCAGTCCTACTTGCATCTGTATAAACCACAAATTCCTCATTTCCTTCTAGAACCTACAATATTGGTGCATTAATCAATGCTTACTTCAACCCCTCAAATGTCTGATCACACTTCTCTGTCCAAATGAAGGGTCATTCCTTCCTAGTCAACTTAGTTAAAGGTATTGCTACTCTTGCAAAATCTTTAATAAATCACCTATAATACCCAACCATCCCTAGAAAAAATCTTACTTCAGTCACTGATTTAGGCTTCTTCCATGATTGTACAACAACAACCTTTTGAGGATCTACTGCAATCCCTTTGTCAAAATTATATGGCCTTAAAACTTTACTTTATGTTTCCAAAAGACACACTTAGAAAACTTGTCCTTTAAGTTATGTTTCCTCAATCTAGTTAAAACCACATGCAGGTGCTTTTCATGTTCTTCTTCTTCAGATTTTGAATATATTAATATGTCATCAATAAATACTAGAACAAACTTGTCTAAGTAATCTCGAAATGTTATATTCATTAAATCAACAAAGTATGAAGGTGCATTTGTTAATCCAGAAGGCATCACTAGAAATTCATACAACCCATACCATGTGTTGAAAGCTATATATTTAATACTTTCTTCTTCTACTTTCATCTGATGGAAACCTAAAGCTAGGTCTAACCTTGAGAAAACTCTTGCTTGATTCAATTGATCAAAGATATCATCTACCCTTGGCAAAGGGTATTTATTCCTGATTGTTACTTTATTTAGTTCCCTATAATTAATACACATCCTCAGGGTACCATCTTGTTTCTTCACAAAAACCACTGGTGACCCCCAACATGAACTACTTGGCTTTATAAACCCTTTTTGTTCCAGTTCTTCTAACTGTGTTTTCAATTATATTAGCTCATTAGGACCCATTCTAGTAGGTTTCTTAATCACTGGACTAACTCCTGGCAACAATCTTGTTTGAAACTCTACTGGTCTATCTTGAGGAACACCATTCACTTCACCAAATAAATCTGGATATTGATTAACAATTGGTATATCTTCTAATTATGGCATGTCCTCTTTCTCACAAACTTCCCAAATATTTCCTAATCTTACTACCATGTTAGTTTCACACATTACAATGATTCTTTTATTGTTTGGGTTTATTAAGGAAATTGTGAATTCTTCTAAATTTATCACTGCTTTATATTTTTGTAACCAATCTACCCCCAAAATTATACCAATTCCTGGGTAAGTTAACACATGTAGATCTGCTAAGAGTTCATGTCCTCCTATTTTCAGTTTCACACCTATACATTTCATCCCTAAGACACATGAACTACCTATGGGACTTTCAATAAATAAAGGTTGGTCGACATATACACACATTAACGTTAATTTATGAACTATGTCATGTGATATCAATGAATGTGTGGCTCTTGTATCATACACTACAGATATTGGTAAGGTTGTAATGTAGAGTATACCTTCCACTTGATCAGATTCTTCCCCATGTTGAGTTGCATTTCCTTCCAAGGCTCCTACTTTAGCTGGTTTCCTCGGTTCAGGGCAATTCTTCTTGATATGTCCTTCTTTCCCACAGTTGAAGCACTTAAATGCTGCCACTTTCCCAGCCCTACAAGCAGCTCTCATATGCCCCTCCTTGCCACAGTTATAGCAAACAACCTTCTTCTTTGTTTCGGATGTGGTTCCTCCTTCCACTTTCTTTGTCTCCACTGGCTTCTTATCATAAGGTTGAATTCTTTCTTTTCCTTTGTTAGCATTTTTCATGTTCCTGAATTTCTCTCTAGCATTGTCATGTTGTTCAAACTTCAGGGTTAAGTCTAGCACTTGATCAAAAGTCTTATTTATTTAGGGTAACATAGCTCTGCTCATTCCCGCATTAAGCCCTTATATATATCCCATTCTTAGCTGCTTCATTGGCAATCAACATTGTGCCATGCTTAGAGGGGCTTTCAAACTTTTGGGTGTACTCAGTGACACTCATATTAGCTTGTTTTAACCTAATAAATTCTTCCAACACATTAGCTTTGGTTGAAGCTGGCACAAATCTGGCTTCTAGCATGTCTTTAAACTGATTCCAAGTAATTTCTTCCTCTGGTCTTCCAGCAATCATTACCTCCCACCAATCTAAAGCAACACCTTTTAGCCTTATTGGAGCAATTTGCCTTTTCCTTTTATCACTTACTTGCATGTCAGTAAATATCCTCTCTAAATTCCTCAAACATGTTTGCACTTCCATGACCCCTTCAGTCCCTTCAAATTCTTTCCCACCTAAATGGGTATAAGTCTTCAGCAATTTGGATAACTCCTCATGTGGGTTTTCAGGCCTTACCCCTATTCCATCTCTTACTACCCTCATAAAATCTTGAACATTAATCATGGGAGGTTCATTTGAGCCTCCTGCACCTTGATGTAATCCCCTACCCACCATGGATCTCTAATAAAAACCCATATTTTATTAAGTTAAATCTGAATATCTCAGATCAATTTAATTATACATATTATTATTTGCATCCACATCCAAACAAAACAAGCAATACAACCACATATGTGACTCCCGTCCCTCTTATAATGGCCATGTTTTTATACTAACATAGCTCCAATACCAACTGTAGTGACCCCCATTTATACTCACTTAATTTATAACTAAGTTCCCTGAATTTACATCAGTTTAAACCTTGGTCACTTACTTCAATATGACTAACCCCTATTAACTCTCCCCAAGATCCTTTTAAACTCAGCAATATAAATATATCAGTTTAAATAGTGAAGAAACTTAGTAATTGAGAGGGGATAAAAGTGCCAGTGAGATACAGAAAAATTCATTAATTTTATAAAACTCACTTAACCAATATGTTGAAATAGTCTATATTAAACAGGTAGATCTTACTGTATCTGAATATATTAAAAATATAGTTTACTCTTCGTACAACTATATGTAATGTTGCCTTATTAAAAAAAATCTATAAAGTGATATTAGATAGTGAATCCAGACATTTGTTGTCCAGAGATTGTGCATATTCACACGGTATATACTGTGCATCTGCACAGTCCTTTGTATTAGGACAGTCCCCCAAGTTACTAAGTTCAGATCTTATTTTAAAAATAATAAAACCAAATATAAGCTTATATCCTTTCAATTTTTCTAGTCACAAAGTATTTCATACTCTTTAAGTCATTTCCACAAACACCTTGTTAACTATTTGTTAATATGCCATAGCGGGCAAAATTATCTTTAGACTATACTTAAGGGGCTCCTAGATCCCTAGAATTTATTGTATACATAATAAACAAAATCCTTTCTCATATCATAATCATTTATAAGTGATTTAAGCATACTGGCTCATGACAATTTAATGGTAGAATGCATACATTGCACTAGTATACTTTACCATTATGTGTCACATATGCTGGTAAACATAATCCAGTTTCACCATAAAATATGTGGAAAATAGTTACTGATGATCACTATATCTTTAACTTCAGCAGACATCTCAGACTGAACAGATACAAGCAGTTTAACCACCTTAACACACCTGGTTAGAGCATACATTTTAGTTTCGGATTTTATACATCATGAGAGGCATTACATTCCTACATATTAGCTACTTAAAGATTCCTGAGTCTTTAACATACATAAAGAAAATTCATCATTATTTCTAGCAACTAAGTTACTTCAGATTTCTATTACTACTGCAGCATTATCCTGGCATAAAGCATCATAACAAGGTATCATTAAAACAACAACTTATGCCTCCTTTCCTGGATTCAATCCATGGTCTGCCTCATTAGAAATGAGACACACCATAAGATTGGAAATGCAAGCAAAACAGGGTCAGACAACATAGTCTGGTATGAGTATAAATTAATATATACATAGCATAGTTACCATTGCACACATGCAAATGACACTATTACACTACACATGTACACACATACCTGTACATACATTCCCATTTTCACATTTCCGCATGTTATATTCTCCAATTCTAACATGAATCCTGAACTGTTCAACATATTAAAGTGAGTCACATACCTAGAGTATCCATGCCTTGAACACTTTGTGCACACTGTGTTTCTACCTAAACTCACAGAGGCCTTTAGGGCTTAAATTAAACCATGTGCATACCCATCATACTCACTGATAATGAATAAATCAAAGCAACTGGTGCTTAACACCAACCATACCCCATTTCCCTTGTTTCTAGTTAGATTTCTTACATTATTTTACCCTAACTTTCCTCTCACACATCCTCACTGATGCATGAAACTCCCACCTAAACGATGAACCCCCTTTTTGCACACAATGCAAATGAATGTAGAATAATCTTATTAACCAAACATATATATATGTATATATATATATATATATATATATATATATATATATATATATTCAAGCATATATCAGAATAGGATGACATTAAGCATATATGTATAAGAATACTTGGTGTAGTAATAATTCAGCTTTTTATTTTTATTGCCTTAAGCATAGAACATGGATGATTAGGACACCCCCTAGCCTTAAGTCCCTCTTTATCAAGTATAATCTAAATTAGAGAACCTTTCTATGATAAATGGATCAGCTTATGAGCATTTTTCATAGCTCCATCTATACCATTATTAATTTAGAGATAAACATAAGCCTTAAACCCACTTGCTTAACGCTGCTTACCCCTAACTTATAACCCTGCCACAAGGCAACTTTATCAATATTTCAGTGTTGACAATCAGATCTAAGAACACACATTAAAAATCATCTATTCATGGATTCTTATTCAATCCATATCGACAAACAAAACACCTTATCAGAAAGAAACTAAATCTACAGTATATAACAGACATTGGTTGCCTTTTTAAATAGGTCTTAATGCCTTGTAAATAGTGAGATATACTCACCAATGTTTTGCCATCCCCTAACTCTATATTCTCCAATTTTCTTCTATAATCCATATGGCTTCATTAACAGTTATATTTCAGAGGAAATATGTTTGCATTAACCTCCTCAAGCGTTGTTCATGTGCTATTTATAATCAGCTTTGCCCCAGGGTTTTGTGCTATACCAAATACTCATACTATCCTCATATTTCTTTCATTCTATATAACTGCATTTACAATGTAGTTAACCATTAGGTGTACTACCCTTGATGTATCCAGGTTATAGGATATAAAATGGTATTGTGCCTATCATTTAAATGGTGTTATTCCTTTATGGTCCCCTCCCTCTTTTGATTTCCTTAGCTAGAAAAAAATTAAATGAAGTTACATAGTGACAAACAAATTAAACTAGCCAATTTAAACCTCATCCCCCCCCCCTTCCCGGCCATTTCACATAAATCTAATTATAAATGTCATTTTAAATATGCACATTACATATTCAGTCATAATCTATTGCCTACCTGAATGTTTTATGATTAAAACACAATCATTATTCCATTTTTCAAACTATTGGCTTAATAATGTTTCAGTATTTTCACTGTATTTGCATTATTACTTTTGTGTATAACAGGATTAGCATCTACAAATTTTAAATAAAAGGGTTTAAAAACTTAGGCTTATCACACCACCCTCCTGAAAGAGGTCACATTGTGTTGGACATAAGTCCACCAGGCAATGGCTAAGGACAAACTCGCCTAGAATCCTAGCGAAGCACATTATAGGGCAACTCGATAGGGAAGACATGAACTATCCCACACATGCAACAACATGGGGCTATGAGAAGAAACGACTAGGTCACTGCACTGAGCAGAGAAGGGACAATTGAGACTGACTGGATACGAGGAAGTACCGGGGCATGGTCGTTGAAAACGGCGGGGCAAGGGAGTGTAGGGGAACATATTTGAACTTCAGATTTGAAATTTGGGTTTGGGGGGGGGGGGGGGGGGGGAAGGGGGTTGTCCACGTAGACGAAAGCAAAGTGAAAGGGGAGAGAAAAAGAAAGTGTTTGAATCGAGTCGAGAGGAAAAGGAATATAGCGAATCAGACTAGATGATGAAGAAAATAAGAAGTGGCGATTTTCTTTGTCGTCATTAACGAGTGAAGCCCCTCAACCCACCCCTGTATGTTATAACTATTAATACCGCTTGAAAATAGTGTGTAACAATTGAATTTTCTTTTCAAATTCAAGCATTCTTAAATAATTTAAGAATATGATCTAATAACCGAACTTTCCCTACAAATTCGAAACGTTTATCCAAGAGTTTCATCATATTTTTGACATTTAAAATAAATATCTAACAAATAAACATTATTCATAAATTCATTTTTTGGTGAAATAATAACATAAAAAACTAAACTAATAAACGTTAGATGTTGCGAGGTAGTAATATAAAATCAAACCAACCGTAAATGATTTCAATGTAAAAATATTATTAAATTTTTCTGAAAATCATTTTTGTTCGAATGTATTAAACATAATCAAATCTGAAGAAAAAAACATTTTGTACACAAATTTGTTTCGTCATCACGTAGACACGAGATATATTGCTTGTGTAAAATGGTTTTTTAAGCTGCCCAGCTAAGCACTATGAAAATTTCAATATGCCTTCGGATGCAACCCAACAGCCCAACAGGAAAATCACATCCAATGGCCTGTAGCAAATCCAACAACCTATATAATCTAACAATCCATATTTTTCAGCGCAACCAATCACAACTCAAAACCCTAGGCGCCGCCATAATCACTCGTTTTAAGATGGGCCAAATGAAATATCTCCCCCGCTATTTCGGTGAAGTCGGAATGCTCTATTTCCACGACCTGCTGATATAGACAAGCTCAGGTCCCTGTTGCCCGGGTCGAAAGAGAAAAGGATAGCAGACCGGCATCTGCTCCGACGATCGACGTTTAATTCTGCTACATCAAAGTCCTAGGAACGGGACAGCTGTCTCTGGGCAAAGGTGTCGTGATTAAAAGGAAGCCAGTCAATAAGAATGCTGAAAAGAGGATCAAAGCGAAGGGAGGTGCTGTTGCGCTAACCGCTTAATTTGTTAGGTATTTATCTAAATCTTTTAGAACTATTTTTTTGTTCTCGATCGAAATTTTGAGAGGATTACAGTTTGGAGATGTAATGTTCAGATACCTTTATGGTATGGATTTGTTAGTATTTGTTAGTTGCTTCTGTTTCCATGTTGCAGCGATTGGTTTGACCTAGTTTGTTATAACCTGAGTAAGGTTTAAGGTTTACACTGTTTTGAATGCAAGTTTAGGTGTGTTTGAGCTAATTTTCATTGGATGTTTTGTTTGTTCTGACGTATATTGGATTGATCCATAACTCTGATCTGATATTGTCACAAATTTATACAATATCTGCTCCAGTGGAGAATAACTTGAGAAAGATGCTTTCGAAAAAAATCAAAACTTGAATTTCTACTTTTATTCAGTTGTATAGATAAATGACGCAACATGAAAGACCATTCTGGTTTTTTTTACTTGCATCAAATGTAAATTTGACTCAAAAGTCTGCAACCTTCCTGATAGTATACCATTAAGCTTAATGCCATGATCAATATATAACCAAATCTTGCTTTTGGCTTGTCACTGGTGAGAACGTTTGGTCAATATTTTCACTTTATAATAAGCACACAAATAATAATTGGGCTTCGAGCACGATCATGCTAATATTTGCAATAATGGAGGTGCAGTAGACTAGCTAAAAGAGGCTTGTGTGACAAGCACGTGTGATTTATTAGACCATTCTCAACAATTCAACAATTGAACCGTTCGCTTTGCCATATCTCAAAATGACAGCAGGTTGTTTAGTAAACCAAGAAAACAAAAAAGCCAAACACTCTAATTTGTAAATTAAAATATATTTTATATGTTAAAAATGCAAAACACAAACCTCAAGTTAACTTACACTGTTCAGAATATAAATTTTTACAAAATAATAGTGGTATAGGTATGTATGTATTACGTATAAGAATAATCAAATTCATTCTCTTGATTTTTTTTAAAAACTTTATAAAACCCAAGCTAAATTGAAAGTTTAACGTGGAAACCTTAACCCAACTTGCAGTAGTGTTTTTCTCCACAATCAGTCCGCAACATGAGAAGCCAAAGGTGCCCAAATGTGATCACAAACAATTATAGGAATATAAAGTAACTTGCAGTAGTGTATCTTTTGTATCATTCTTATCACGAAAGCATTAATACATTTGTTTTTTTTTTACATTTTTCAACAGATCAAAACTCATTCCTGGTATCACAGCACATTGTCGTATGATCAGCTAGCATCAATTGTCATAGCGTGTTATAATGGTTTTGAATTAACAATAGGTTATTTGGTTGGAGTATTTGCAATGAAATGTGGGATCGGTATGTCATTTTTTGAGATTATATATGGTCATTCTAGATATCACGTGTGAACATAAACTATGATCATCACTGATCTCTGCATATTTGAACATATATTCAACTAATTATCTTTTACAGTCGTTTATGATATCACACACAGTGAATCAAATATGCAGCCTCGACTACCAGGAAGGCGCAGGCCTTGCGCCTGCGCCTTAGGCGCACGCCTTGACTACTGTGATTACAGTCTTCTTCTAGTTTACAGAATAAAACAAAAGCCAGATAGTTCACATATGGACAGGCTAATTCCAGCAACACATCATCCGATAACATGTCCTTGAATTCCTGAACTTATTTATTCATACATATAGTGATATTCAATAATATCATGTAATAAAAAACCATTACTGTTGTTACCATCTTTTATTTTTGCTGCATAAACAACTGTCTTATATTTTTAAGGGTGCTTTTGAATCTGCACACGGTGCTATCATTTTCACGCAACGTTTTATCCATATCAGATATTACTACTTAATAGTTGGTGAATTCTTTTTTGAAAAGTGTTATTGTAAGAGCATTCCCAACAAAAAGCGTTGAAACGGGCGTTGATTCCCCATTAAGAGCGTGAAATCCCCCCCACCCATCCAGCAGCCGGTAGGGGGACGCTCGTTTTTTTTTTTAATTTAAAATTTTAATCGTAAATGGTTTTCTGAAAACCGTTTATGGGTTAAACGATTTTCAGAAAACCGTTTAACCAAAAGGGTTTTCAGAAAACCATTTTTAAATATTTTTTAAAATCTTTTGAAAAATGGTCGAAAGGCCAAAATATAGTTAACGGGTATAAAAATTAAATATAAATTCCATAAAAATTAAAATATAATATATATATATATATGTATATATGTAGATGTATATAGAGCCATTTTGAAATATTAGAATAAAATATGTCTAAATAACGTCTGAGCCGAATATTAAAATATAGTTTTAACAAATAACCGTTGCTGACTAGTAAAATACAGTTCAAATTTATAGCCATTGTAGAATATTATAATGCTGTTTGAATTTATAGCCGTTAACGAGTATATTTTAATACATTATTCTTTATATAGTCGTTGCAACTGCTGATTGAAGAAGCTATAAAACCACTTCTGGTGTGCACATTTAGCTTCACAACACAAAAATGTCACATAGCTAGAATGGTATGGATGATAATGTGTACGAATCAGATGCGCAAACCGAAGATTCAATATACCATAGCCAGAATGGTCTGGATGATACTGATTGCGATTCTGTAACAACCCGCAAATTCTGAGCCAATTTAAAATTTTTATTTAGAAAATTTTAATGAATTTTGAAAATATAAAGTGAATTGTTATAAATAATAATGGCTAGAATTTATTTTAATCAAAGTTAAAATGAATAAATTTAATTTAAATATAAAAGGAGTTAGAAATGGCGCGATAGTTTTAAAATTTAATTTTGAACTTTAACTGAATGTACAGGATTCAAAATAAATCAGAATTGAGTGAAACCAGAAATATTTAAATCTGTTTAACCATATCTTTCTAACGAATCTGAAAAATTGAAATTTCATAGCGGAAATCAAAAGTTATGGCCAATTCAATTTTTAGAAAGGTCGCTGTAGAATTTATAAATATAATATATTTGGCCCGAAGGGCTACTTTTCATATATGAAGGAATTTGGACTCAAAACCACTTTCATTGAGTCTAGAATGATGTTTTTGCATTTAAAAAGAATAAACACTTATATATTTTGAGTTTCGGAATTTATTTGTTTAAAAATGTATTTTTAATATTGAATATATTGGCCTTGAAAATAGTCATTTTTCAAACGACCTCCGTTTTCGACGAAACCACTTTTGTTGGAACCGGAATGTCAATTTATAGCTAAGTTTCAATTTTCAGAATTTTTTGAATTAATATGTGAGCGTGGCAAAAGAAATTGTGTTTTGACTATTTCAGTTAAATTTAAACGACTTGAAAATAGCCATTTTTCAAACAGTCTCAGAATTCAACAAAATTAGTCTTGTTAGAACCGTATCGTCATAAGAAAGCTAAAAATATTTTTTTTAGAATTTTCTGAGGTCGTAGGTGGCCCCGGCATATTTAAATGTACGGTCAATATTTAATTAACAATTAAACGAATCCTTTTATTTGTTTATACTTTTCTATACATTCTACTGACATATAAAAGAATATTTTATGTGTAAATATTTTTCTATGTATACTAATGTCAAATAAAAGTGAATTTTATTTGTATAATAAATTCTAATTTTTAAATGACAAATAAAAAGTAGATTTTATTCGTCAAATAAATTTTGAGTTTCAAATGACAAATAAAAAGTGAATTTTATTTGTGCAACAGATTCTAAGTTTCAAGTGACAAATAAAAGTGGATTTTATTTGTGCAACAGATTCTAAGTATATATTTGTGTTGTAGCATGTATATAAAAAGATGGACTTTATTTCTATGTCATATTTGTATGGAAAAATACAAATAAAAAAATGAACTTAATTTCTATGTTATATTTGTATTGAAAAATACAAATAAAAAGATAAATTTTATTTCTATGTTATATTTGTAGTAAGAACACAAGTCAAATGATAATTTATCTTGTGTTAAAGAACACAGAATAAAGGCAATTTATGTTCCTATGTAATATTTGTGTTAGGAAACACAAATAAGACAATTTATTTTCCTATGTATATTTGCATTGAAAAATGCATATATAAAGATAATTCATTTTCTAAGTTATATTTGTGTTGAAAGAAACAAATAAAAGATACTTTATTTTCTAAGTTACACTTATGTTAAAAAAAACACAAATAAAAAGATACTTCATTTGCTAAGTGTAAATTTGTGTTAAGAACAAAAAAAAAAAAAAAAAAAAAAAAAAAAAAAAAAAAAACGAAACAATTCAATTTCTATGTTAATATTTGTGTTGAGTACATAAATAAAAGAAGCGATTCAATTTCAATGTTAATATTTGTGTTAAGGGACAAAAATTAAAAAGACATTCATTATTCTATGTGTATTTGTGTTAAGAACACAAATATAAAGACATTTATTTTTCTTATGTTTATGCTTGTGTTAAGAATACAAATGAAAAGATGATTCATGTTCTATGTTTATGTTAAGAACACAAATATAAAGATAATTCATTTGTGATCTTATTTTCTATGTAATTTTTGCATTGAAAAATGCAAATAAATAGATAATTCATATTCTAAGTTTTATTTGTGTTGTTAAACACAAATAAAAAGATAATTCTTTTGCTGAGTTATATTTGTGTTGAAAAACACAAATAAAAATAATAATTCATTTCTATGTATATATTTATGTTGAAAAACACGAATAAAATATCTATTCAATTTCTATGAAGTACTTGTTGTTGAAATGATGAGCAAAATCCATTCAACTGAAAGGTGACAAACCATAAGTTGATGTTGTATTGATAAACTATATCAATACAATAGAATGACAAATTTTAACGTGACCATTCATGTTTCTATAACGAATTGATAAATTAGATCAATTCAAATAAAGGTGACAATTCAATATAATCCAACAGAACAACCAGCACAGTACATCACAACGCATATCTGATTAAATAACATACAGGTAAATATTTAACAGAATAAAATAATTAATTAAATTTATTAGATTGTAAAAATCAGAGATTCTTACATTGATTTTTGCTGAAAATTTGACTGTCTCGGATTCAGCTCTGGTCTGCGCCATTGCGAAGATCTCTGAAAGACGAGTCCAACGCAAGTCGTTTCGTTGAATTGTTGTATATCAGCCGAACCCAAATCTCATCGTCACCCCCTCCCTTGCGCGCGCAACCTCGACCACCCTGGCGCCGATCGAACACCGTCACTCCGAAGCCCGAACCGCGAGCCACCACCGCCCAGAAGCCCACCAAGCTCGGCCCCCTCCTCGCCTCGAAATCCGAACCCGAACGCATCGTCTTCCTCACCAGAATTCGCGAAATCCGTGCACTAAATCCCGATCTTAACCATATAGATTCGAAGCTCTTTGAATTCCCTTCGATTTGATATATAGTTTGTCGATTTTCATAGAGCGGATTAAGAGAAATTAGTGTTTGAATTTGGGAGATTCCTGGCCTTCGAAAGCAATAGGCGGCGGCCGCATTAGGGTTAGTTTTTTTTTTTATTTTCTTATTATTAAATCTCGTTTTTCGTGTTATGAAGGCGGACTTCTGGACTGTCTCAGAATTGGGCCTACTTACTGTTGATCTTAACGTTTTGAGGCCTTCTGAACGCAATGGGACAGGTCTCGGGGTCCAATTCCGAAATCTGTAGAAAATTTTATTTAAAATCCCATTAAAAATTAATTAATTAAATATTGACGGTACATTTAAATATGCCGGGGCCACCTATGACCTAGGAATTATATACTTAACTTGAAAATGTGTTTTGACTATTTCAGTTAAATTTAAACAACTTGAAAATAGCCATTTTTCAAACAGTTTCAGAATTCAACGAAATTAATCTTGTTAGAACCGTATCGTCATAAGAAAGCTAAAAATATTTTTTTTATAGAATTTTCCGAGGTCGTAGGTGACCCCGGCATATTTAAATGTACGGTCAATATTTAATTAATTTTTAATGGGATTTTAAGTAAAATTTTCTATAGATTTTGGAATTGGCCCCTGAGACCTGTCCCATTGCGTTCAGAAGGCCTCAAAACGTTAAGATCGACAGTAAGCAGGCCCAATTCTGAGACAGTCCAGAAATCCGCCTTTATAACACGAAAAACGAGATTTAATAATAAGAAAATAAAAAGTAAACCCTAACCCTAATGCGGCCGCCGCCTATTGCTTTCGAAGGCCAGGAATCTCCCAAATTCAAACACTAATTTCTCTTAATCCGCTCTATGAAAATCGACAAACTATATATCAAATCGAAGGGAATTCAGAGAGCTTCGAATCTATACGGTTAAGATCGGGATTTGGTGCACGGATTTCGCGAATTCTGGTGAGGAAGACGGCGCGTTTGGGTTCGGATTTCGAGGCGAGGAGGGGCCGAGCTTGGTGGGCTTCTGGGCGGTGGTGGCTCGCGGTTCGAGCTTCGGAGTGGCGGTGTTCGATCGGCGCCAGGGTGGCCGAGGTTGCGCGCGCAGGGGGGGGGGGTGACGATGAGATTTGGGTTTGGCTGATATACAGCAATTCAACGAAACGACTTGCATTGGACTCGTCTTTCAGAGATCTTCGCAATGGCGTAGACCAGAGCTGAATCCGAGACAGTCAAATTTTCATCAAAAATTAATGTGAGAATCTCTGATTTTTACAATCTAATTAATTTAATTAATTATTTTATTCTGTTAAATATTTACCTGTATGTTATTTAATCAGATATGCGTTGTGATGTACTGTGCTGGTTGTTCTGCTGGATTATATTGAATTGTCACCTTTATTTGAATTGATCTAATTTATCAAATCGTTATGGAAACATGAATGGTCACTTTAAAATTTGTCATTCTATTGTATTGATATAGTTTATCAATACAACATCAACTTATGGTTTGTCACCTTTCAGTTGAATGGATTTAGCTCATCATTTCAACAACAAGTACTACATAGAAATTGAATAGATATTTTATTCGTGTTTTTCAACAAAAATATATACATAGAAATGAATTATTATTTTTATTTGTGTTTTTCAACACAAAGATAACTCAGCAAAAGAATTATCTTTTTATTTGTATTTACCAACACAAATAAAATTTAGAATATGAATTATCTATTTATTTGCATTTTTCAATGCAAATATTACATAGAAAATAAGATCACAAATGAATTATCTTTATATTTGTGTTCTTAACATAAACATAGAACATGAATCATCTTTTCATTTGTGTTCTTAACACAAGCATAAACATAAGAAAAATAAATGTCATTATATTTGTGTTCTTAACACAAATACACATAGAATAATGAATGCCTTTTTAATTTTTGTCCCTTAACACAGATATTAACATTGAAATTGAATTGCTTCTTTTATTTGTGTACTCAACACAAATATTAACATAGAAATTGAATTGTTTCTTTTTTTTTGTTCTTAACATAAATATACACTTAACAAATGAAGTATTTTTTTATTTATGTTTTTTTTAACACAAGTGTAACTTAGAAAATGAAGTATCTTCTATTTGTGTCTTTCAACACAAAATAACTTAGAAAATGAATTATCTTTATATATGCATTTTTCAATGCAAACATACATAGGAAAATAAATTATCTTATTTGTGTTTCCTAACACAAATATTACATAGGAACATAAATTGCCTTTATTCTGTGTTCTCTAACACAAACACAGCATATGAAGATAAATTATCATTTGACTTGTGTTCTTATTACAAATATAACATAGAAATAAAGTTCATCTTTTTATTTGTATTTTTCAATACAAATATAACATAGAAATTAAGTTCATTTTTTTATTTGTATTTTTCCATACAAATATGACATAGAAATAAAGTCCATCTTTTTATATACATGCTACAACACAAATATGTACTTAGAATCTGTTGCACAAATAAAATCCACTTTTATTTGTCACTTGAAACTTAGAATCTGTTGCACAAATAAAATTCACTTTTTATTTGTCATTTGAAACTCAGAATTTATTAGACGAATAAAATTTACTTTTTATTTGTCATTTAAAAATTAGAATTTATTATACAAATAAAATTCACTTTTATTTGACATTAGAATACATAGAAAAATATTTACACATAAAATATTCTTTTATATGTTAGTAGAATGCATAGAAAAGTATAAACAAATAAAATGATTCTTTTAATTGTTATTAGAACACATAGAAAAGTGTAAAACAATGAAATACCTTTTTTATGTTATTCTAGAATTGAAATTTTGAGCTTTTATTTGCATTCACTAATGTAAACATACATTGAAAATAAAATTTACCCTTTTATTTGCATTCACCAATACAAATATAGGTTGAAACCAAAATTTATTCTTTTATTTACATTCACCAATGTAAAAATACATTGAAAATGAAATTAGTTCTTTTATTTGCACTCATTAAGGCAAATATATTTTGAAAGGAAAAATTGTTCTTTTATTGGGAATCACTAATGCAAATACTCTTTTAAATAAAATTTGTTTCTTTTATTTACATTCACTAATGTAAATACACATTGGGAATGAGTTCCTTTTTACATTCACTCAAATATACTTTTAAATAAAAATTACATTTGTTAATTGCTTTCCTTGTTGCAAATAAAACATTAAAATAAAAGTTTCATTTTTTTGTTTGCAATCCTACATGCAAACCAAACATCAAAAGATAAGTTACATTTGTGATTTGCATTTTTGATATGAATAAAACATCGGTTTAAAGTTGTATTTTTATTTGCATTTCTTAATGCAAACAAACCATGAATTGAAAGTTTCATTTTACTTTCAAAATAAAGAGTTACCCTTTTTTCTCATTTTAGATATAATTTAAAAGTTATATTTTAATAACTAAACATTCACATTTTTATCATTAAGTAAAATAGACAAAACCACTTATTTTGTCTAAATTTAAAGAATGAAACAAAACATAGCACTGTAATATTATATTAGAATTGAAATACAAATTAATCACTATCGTAAATTTATATTAGTTAAAACCAATTATTCATTTTTGTTAATTTACATTAGTTAAAAACAACTATTCATTTTAGTCAATTTATACTAGTTAAAACAAATATTCACTTTTGTCAATTCACACTAGTTAAGACCAATTATTTACTTATGTCAATTTACATTTGTTGAAACCAATTATTTGTTTGTCATGGCTATATATTGTGTATTACACTTCCATTCACAAGTTACCCGACTTGTTTATGTGATTGGGACGATGATTTTCACACATCGCCCAAGTGCACAAATTAGTTTATTATTTGTTTGATGGTTGAAACCCCACACGGGTGTTGGGATGAAAATTTACATACACTAATCCTAATATTCTGTTGTATGTTGATCGTTAGATCGACAGGCTGCGATGAGCGTTATTTTTCAATTTTAACGCTCACACAGTGGAAATTACACTCTGAATGTAGATGGGTGATTTGATGATTATACTGATGTGTGTGAAATCCATATAATCCAAATTATATGGTAAATGGTTGAGTCGCATTTCGATTTAGGTTTTCTTTTAAATAAGAATATTTTTACATTTGAAATTTTCTTTTTTATAATGGATATTCTTTCATAAAAGAGAAAATATTGTTAATCAAGTATATGTAAAACAAAGAATATTTGTAAAAGATAAAAATCTGTAATATAAAGAATACTCCCATTTAGAGTCTTTTATATAAAGAATATTTTCAATGTTTACTTTAAATTATGTTTTTTATAGTTAATATTTAAAGAGAGATCTTTTAATTAAGATTATTAGAAGTCGCAATTATAAATAAATTGAGATGTGAAGTGGATTTATCGTGGACGATGTTTTAAACGACATTTGTCCTTTAATCCAATTTACATTGAAATTATTACTTGGAATTTATAAATCTATTTTATAGATTGAAAAAAGGCATTTTCTAAAAATCAAGTTTTTTTTCCAATTTAATATATAATTGGAATTGAGTGGAAAATCGATTGGTAATAATCGAAATGGGCTTCTGTAAAAGAAGACCGATATTATATATGGAATTTAAGAGGCTTTGCCGTTATTCCATTTATATTATTAGTCCAATACAGAAATCTATATCGATTATGTATTGATTAATTTCTATGGAATTCCATATTTTGGAAATTGATTTATAGATTTTATTTTCAGAGTTTATCTTTAATAAAATTAATGAGAATCTTCTAATACAAATATCTTATTAAAAGAATATTCTGAGTTGGAATGTGGCGTAATGTGTGATTTTCCAATATTTTCTTTTTAATCACAACATACGCGAGTTACTCAGAAAGACCAGGTTTAACCCATTCTGAATAATCATCACGACGATCAAGAGTCGAAGATGAAGACGGTGATTGAAGACCGAAGGTTTTCACATCGTTGGGATGATGATGACTGCTATCTTGAATTGGGATTGGCCTTCCAAGGCAAGGTATTTAGTAATGATCGTCCAAACGCATTTGGAGATCGACGGACACGTTGTTTCGCTCAGACCCAGAGCGGACTTTTAAATGGATTGTGTGTCTGACATTGTAAATGGATTGTGTGTCTGACACAAAAACTTCTTATCTTAAACTTTATAAATTGGATCCTTATTTTCTAAAAATCATATAAAAAACATAGTTGTGCAGGACTGAGCATATTCAACTTTTTTATTTTAATAAAAACTCAAAATGAATGATTTTCTGTCATTGAGAAGTGAAAACCAAGGAAAAAGACATGTATTGTTTTCTTCTTATTTTCAAATTTTTAATTTTATTTGAAAAAAAACTCAAAATGACTAACATAATTGGCAATTATTCCTTCAGGTTCCGGAACATCATTGTAATAGAAATTTAATGCAGTGGTTATAAAATGGGCAACTAACACATTTATATAATGCCCAAATTAGCAATTCTAACGTCTGCTTACTCTTTAATTTGAAACTCACACATAATACATGTTTAAGCCGTCTTCCATACTACCAACTTAGCAAATTAATCACTCGCTCCCTCAATTTTATTATTATTAACCAAAATAACTACGAATATTTGAAAATAAAAGGCATAAGGACAGTAAACAGAAAAAAATGCAGGACTTTTAAACTTACAGTTAGGACGAAAATAGCTTTTTATTTCCTTTTGGTCAGCTAACAAACTTTAACAGTGGTTACCTATATAAATATGGCGAAATGTCAAATGTGTATACATTTAAAAAAAAATTATATCTATAAAAAAATAATGCTTACTTACTAGAACTAGATTCTGTTACAACTTTTGAGGCTGGCCACGCTACTATAGAGCCTATGGCATCTTCAATGCATACAAGATCAAAAGTTGGTCTCCAGAGAACTGCATCTGGAACTGTAGCGTTCACTACCCAAACTTTAATAGCGTCTCTTCCAAGTTGAACAAAATGGACCATTTCATTTGGATCGATTGAAGCCACGACACCTTCTGCAACCAGTGCTCCTGTTCCACCAACATCAACCAGCTTGCATTTACTCTTAAGGGTTGGGAGGGTTCGATTTCCACCCTATCAAACAAAAGTATAAACATGAGTGTTTTAATATATATTTCAGTTAGTAAACTTGATAACAAATTACTACAATTCGCTTTAATGTATTATTACATGAGATGTTACATTGACAGTGCTAGAAACAAATGATGCGTCATTGACCGTCTCAACAACCACTTTTGATTCTGGCCAAGCTACTTTATTACCAACAGCTTCTCCAACATGTATCATATTATTTGCTGGTCTCAATAAAAATGCATCAGATTTTTTTGGATTGTCAATAGAAACAAACATAGCTGATGGTCCAATAGGAATGCCATTCAAAAGCTGGTTTGGATCATTAGAGTACAATTGTCCTTCAGCAACTAGTTCTTCACCTCCAATCCAATCATATAGCTTGCATAATTTTTCTATGCGGCTAGTTTTACTCTATTAAAACAAAGTGCATCATAACTTTGTCATGCATAAAATTAATTTGTACTTAAAAAAAATTGAAAATTTATTTACCATATTATCAGATTGATCCAAGTCACGCATAATAACTTTATCGGAAGGCCATGCTACTAACATGCCCGTAGCCTCTCCAAGATGTATCGTATTAAACACGGCTCTCCATAGAAAAGCATCCACTTTCCTTGGAAACTCAATCAAAACTGCCTTCGCATTTGGTCTAAGAGGAATTCTGTGTACGAGTTCGTTTGGATCACTTGACACTACTCTTCCTTCAACTACTATATCTTCCATTCCAATCCAATAAATCACATTTACCATCAATGTTTCCATAATTACCCTGCATTTAATAAAAAGTGCATTAAGTTGATTACTACATTTACAATGACAATATATTTGATATTTACCTGAGATATGGATTCTCCTCTTTGAGATCCATTAACCTAAAAATTGCAAATTTGTTGAATGTGGATTAAAAAATCATATGAAAAACAAAATAAAAAATTATATCTAATATTACTACGCAATTAGTACAACAAAGATTGAAGTTATATACCAATTTTTTCTTCAGCATGCGAATTTCTTCTTCCAACTGTGAAATTCTCGCATCTTTAGCTTGTAGCAGCAAAAACTTAGTATAGCTTGCACCTCTCTCCATTGCCCGTAGTCGTCCAGGCCTATCTTGCCCTAACACTTGAGAGACAACATCTTCTCTCACAGAACTATTTGTTGAGTTTGATTGCATTTCAGATTCAATTTTTTTCATCTTTTCCTACAAAAGTTAATGTTTTGTTACATATTTATAAGTACTAGACAAAATACGAATAAATGTTAGAAAAACAATATTATAGGATTTTTATCAATACTGTAGAGTGTCTTACAATAGTATCGTGGACATATGTATTCACCGGTTCGCCATTTTTCCGAATGCGGGATTTAATCCAAATTTTAGCTCTAGGAATGGGGATATTATTTCCACTCTCGTTTCTCTATTAGTAAAAATAATAAATAAAATAAATGGTTGTAACTGAAAAAAGTGACATGTAAAATTGATTAAATCGACTGTTCTTCCTCACTATTTCCTCCGCTAATCGAGCCATTCCTTTGCGACTAACTGTATGTGGCACTTGAACACTTCTGATAGCTTTGAATTTATCGCTTTGTGCCTAAGATTAAAAAATATAATAAATTATTTAAATATAATTATTACATATAATTGAATTTTATATTTATTTACCTCAAACTTTGAGTCTGTTTTTTTCATTATAAAATTCCTCCAATCGTTCATATTTTCGACATTGCTAGGTTTGAGCTTAATCCTTTCCTCTATGTTCTTTGCTTTCACTATTTGCCTAGCTAGTCTGCTTTTTGAAGCCCTCCAGATGCATCCCATTTGTTGAAAAATAGGCACTTTCTGCCATTCCTCATCTAGTTTAAATCTTGCCTGCAAAATGTAACTTTCACTTAGACCAATACTAAAGAAAATAAGTACCGACTATACAAAAAATGACCACAATACAATATTGTGAACACAACAGCCATTTTAAACCAGCAGCAGGCCCCTTTAAACCAGCAGCCATGCTGCCACTGTTTTTTTTTCTTATATAATAACATGTATAAGTGATAGATCAGAAGTTGAAATTACAAAGATAATGTACACCAACTCGACTCCCAATAATTATACTAAGGCCTAAGGTTCATTTGTTATTAAAGTGATAGATCCGAGAAATGATTTGGCACTTTGATTAATATTTGATAGAAATAAAATTCAGTGATCATTTATTGAAAGGAAAATTGATGTATGACAATAAGTACTCATTCTTTATATGTCATGGCTTTGAAAGGAAACTCGCCATGCATCCTTAGCTGAATGTCAGCAGCATATAGTTTTTAGGAAAAAAATATAATAATAGAAGTGACATTTAAATGTCATGAAAACAACATTTTACAATGGAAATGATTAAATTAATGTATGTCATCTACTATGACTGACAGGGGGAAAAAATTGTGCTACATTCAGTAAATGATACTAAGAATGAGCATAAAACTAGATTCAAGACAGAACGTGCTTTATTTGCTTGAGACGATCAAGTTGTGAAGAAATTCCTGGTACTTGAGTTGGGTCATGCATGTATGTTTTTACTTTCATGTATGTTTATTAACCTGGAAGCTTTTGAGTAATATGTTATCTTTCTATTTGTTAGCTAAACAATGTGGCTAGGTATATAATCATAGTTGGAGATACTTAACACTTCTTAAATTAAATCGAAGTGTGCTATGCTCAATTTGGCTAGGTATATAAAGTATATTTTACTGCACGCCGATTACATGTGCTGTGCTGCATTTTTGAATCACTCAAAATTGAAGTGTGTCAATAACTAACGATAATTCGAAATCTGGTGCCTTCTACCGTATCAGCTACAATAACGGTAATTCGATAAATAACGGTATTATAAAGTTTTCAGATATATATGACAATCTAGACATAGTTAAAAGAGTAATTCTATGTCTGCATTGCAGTAAATTTTTTTTAAAGCGTTTGGAGACTTAGAGCTAACGAATTCTTTGTGAATCCAAGTAAGATTGGTTCTAGGTGAAATCAAAATATAGATTTTGTTTTAGATTTATATTAGATTGCTGGTTTTGCAAGCCAATTTTAATATGCAAGTATTCTGATTTGTGGACGTTAAGACTACAGTTTGACTGAGTTTTCCACTATATACAGTCGATGGTTATGTTCTAATATCATACATTTTGTTTCCAAAAAAATAAATTGAACAATATGGTTCAGATATTTTTAGACTTAAGAATTTCTAATGTATTTTATGTGTAATTATAAACTGAACAGTAGGGTATAGATTTATAATATTTTTAGTGTAATTTTTCTTATGTAGCTAAGTGTAAATATTTAATAAATTGATAACTAATTAAAAAACATGGTTTGATGGTATTTCAATGTATACATGCCATATAAAGATCTGAGTGGAGGTCGTTATAATAATACGGTAATGTATATAAATATAAAAAGGAAAATCAGTCATCATAAAACAATTAAACACCTGTAGCTTCAGCAACAAAGTTTAATTTTATCCCAACTAGCACAAAGGAATTGATAATAGAATTTATTTAAATGTGTTTCATGTAATTCCATGTAATTATACCATATAAATTTTTTCATGTATATATACCATATAAGTTTTTCATGTAATTCCCTGTAAATATGTTTCTATGTATATATACCATATAAAGTTTTTTATGTAATTCCAGGTAGAATTATCTTACACTTGAGCCAAAAAATTATTGACTTGGAGGTCCGAGATTTATGTCTTGCTGCCAATTAAATCAGTCGCGTTCATTTTATATTATAAAATCGACAAATGTGAATTGAATCGACAAATGTGTATTATGTCTTGCTGCCAATTAAATCAGTCGCGTTCCTTTGTCATGTATCCAAGAATGAAAAAAAATACGGTTTCAGTTTGGCTAAAAACAATCAAAAATGCATGTACCCTACTCTTTTAACTTACTGTTGCGACACAGATCTTTTTTAAATTTACCTAAACCAATCTTCTTATCATTAGGACCCATCACATCAAAGACAAAGATGCACAACAGGCTACCATTAACTAGAACTAGAGAATACATGATAAATTTAGGATATTATAAGAAAATGATACCTGAATGGAGCTCCACAATACAAACTTTAAATCATCGCCAATTTGCCGCCAATCATCAATTGTGAATGGAACATGCTCCCGTACGAGCGGTCCTAAGTATGAAAACAATTTTATAGAACCTTCACCTATTGGTATAGCATTTTCGTTGAATTCAACGGTAATCCGAGATACATGATCTGATGGAAGTCTTTTCATTTTAGTCCGACCTCTCGTTTTTTTCTTTTCGACCAGATTTTCATGTAGTTGAATATCAGACTCGTTTTCCACCAAATTATTTTCATCTTCAAACTCATTGGTTTCAATATTTAATTCAGATTGCATCGCATTATCTCTGCGTGCTTCGGTTGCACAGTGGTTTCTAAATTTGCTTCATGATGCTCATTGGTTTGTAAATTTGCTTCATGTTGCACATTAATTTATGCATTTGCTTCAGGTTGCTCGTTGGGTTCAATATTTGCTTCAAGTTCTTCATGGGAGTCCTCAGCTTGTTTTTGTTTGCGAGTAATCTTCCTCTTCTTCGCCATTTCCTACATTAACAAAAAAAAATTCTCATAAATACATAGTAAAGATAATCATGCATTTACAATGTTCTGTAGCATTAACAAAAATATTCATCCTAATGATACTTTAAAAATAAACTGTCTAAATACTGCCTATGTAATTGAAAAAATATTCACCAGAATTATTTACAATATTCTGTACAATAAACTGTCTAAACACAAATCTGAACTAAATAACTCACATCTTTTGCCTTAGTATAAAGTCGGTAGAAGCAACAACTATTTTATCTTACTCAAACAAAAGCAACATATTATAAGAAAATAAATATGTAGAAAGATAAAGGGATTACCCAAATTTGTTTGGTCTTTGATACAACACAAAGCGTGTTTCCAAAAGGCGGAATAAGTCATTGTCCGAAAAAAAAGAAATAGATGCCAACCTCCTTTCAAAAAATAAATAAGCACGAAGCAGTACATTTGAAAAAAAAAACTTGATTATATTTTGACTTGTAGGGACCACATTTATTTTATGCATCGATGTGCATACAATTGTTGTGTGGTTCTTAATTTTTATCACTTGCAGAAGTATTATATACGTGATTGCTATAATTTCGCATACATGAATAAGTGAAAGCAAAGCAAAAAAACAGCAAAGCAAAACAAACAGCAAATCAAAACAACATCAGATCCTCATAAACTGAAAGAAGGTACAAAAAACTTTTTTGACTTCAGAATGTCAAAACTTTTTATGTACTATCTGAGAATGCAAAGAGGAAACTTATATCTAAGTGAAATAAAATGTCCAAGAAGTTCAACATTTCAAATAAATGGTGCAAGTACTCGCAACATATCCATTGACTATACATGCATATCAAAACTATTCAAGTATGCCTACACAATCTTCTCTAACAAAAGAAACATCATCAACATATCCATTGACATCCATATTGATATCTTGGCAATCTTCCTCAACATGGCTTACTTCCTCAACAGCGCCTTGGATCTCTAGCTCATCAAAAATTCTTGAAGGTGCTTTCATTACCACATACCAATTAGAAGAATCATTCTCACTTAAATAAAAAACTTGTTTCGCTTCGGATGCAAGTATATATGGATCTTTTAAAAATGAAGCTTGGCTTTGATGTAAATTGACAAGAGTAAACGCATCCTCAACCTTTACACCATTTCTTATGTTTGCCCGATGACACTTAAATATTGGAACATAAAAAACATTATAGTCTAACAAAATTATATCGGTAAGTATCCCATAATAAGTGACAACATCAACCACTTGAGAAACATCTTTTGCACTTGCTCTGCACATTGTTGTTGCATCATAAGTCACTCCACTATTTTGAGTCTCCCATCCAACGTCTTTTGTGTGAAAGCGCAATCCATTAATGATGTATCCTGTATAGGACAACGCATCGTTCTTTGGACCATAAGCAATCCATTTTAGCATGTCGTCGTGCTCTTTGGAGCTAATAGGTATCTATAAACAATTGATTTCATTCGATAAAGCTAGTCGTAATACGATTTAAAATAAATTAATAACATTTTAAATTTTAATTCTTTTTTTTAATCCAACTGGAGAACGTAGCTATATGATTTTTCCAAAGTAATATTTCATTTCTTTCCATGCGCTTGTCTAAAGTTTGTAGCTCCTCCAAATGGAAACTGGGGTATAGAAACAAAAAGTTACGTTACACTTGACCTTACAAACAATCAAAACATAGAAAAATATTAGGTATGCACGTACTCTAAATATGGTTCTATTATGGCCATATTCATTAGAGCAACCAAATGAGCAGACTCTTTTTCATTAAAAGACAATGTGATTGTCTTCCATGCTGATATTGGACGTCCTTCAAGTATTACATTACTTTGGTAATATTCATTTTGAACTTCTTTCTCATGCGATTTTCTCAAAAATTCACCAAAAAATCTCATGCATTCTTCAGCAGGATAAGATTCTGCAATACACCCCTCAGGACGAGCATAATTTCTTACATGATCTTTTAGCGTTTTCAAAGGGGTACATCCAACAAAAATTGACTGGCCCACACAACCATGCTTCCCTTGCAAGATGAATTATCAGATGTATCATTATATCAAAAAAAGACGGCGGAAAATATCTTTCAAGCTCGCACAAAATCACAATAATCTCATCTTCCAGATGTTGCAGTTTCTCTTTATCAATATTGCGCTAGCATAATTTATTAAAGAATGAACATAAATGAGATATTGTTTTCCTTGGTTTTTTTGGAAGTAATCCTCTTATTAAGATGGATAATAATTGTTGCATTAAAACGTGATAGTCGTGAGACTTCAAACCACTGATTTTGCAATCGTCCAATGACACACATCTTATAAAATTTGAACAATAACCATCGGGTCCTGTAAAGTCATATAACCGTTTACAAAATAGTTTTTTTTTTCAATTTTTGACAATGTATATGGAGCTGGTGGAAGATAGGTCTTGTTCCCACGAGGTTGTGTATGAAGACCATGTCGAATTTCCCAACCTTCCAAATCTTTTCTAGAATTAACTCCATCCTTTGATTTTTTTATCGTGCAACATTGTGCCCATAAGACTTTCACCGATATTTTTCTCCACATGCATTACATCTAAATTATGACGTAATGGAAGCTCCTATAAAATCAATAATGGAGCATTTTAATTATATAATTTCATAACGTTATTTAGTGAAATAAAATAAAACGTGTGCACTAACCTCCCTATATGGCAATTAAAAAAAAATGGATTTCTTTTTCCATCTTGATAGCTTCATTCTAACAGGATCTGTGTCCTCATCATCTTCATTTTTCTTGCTATATTCAATTCTTCTTTTAGCCCCTACCTTACTTTGTCCATTCTTGTTTTTCTTTTTTCTATTATTCTTTTTTTGGCTTTTCTTTACATTTCCAAAATTATTTGGAAAATCTTTTAGAATAATAGATATTTTTCTTCCAGTTAGAATCCTAGGCTTATACCCTTCCTCCACGGTGTTATCAAATAAGGCCTTATTTTTTCTTAAGGGGTTTGAAGGGGATAGAAATCTTCTGTGACCCATATAGACGGTCTTTCTATTATGATTTAGTCATTGATGATGAGTGTTGACACCGCATAATGGACAGGCTTTTTTACCTTTTACACAACAGCCAGCAAGACTACCATAGGTCGGAAAGTCATTTATTATCCAAAGCAAAATCGCTTTCATATTAAAAATAGATTGGTTGTATGCATCATAAGTCTCAACTCCGACATTCCATAAATGATGTAAATCTTCTATCAGTGGTGCTAAATATACATCAGTGTTATTTCCTGGTTGCTTCGGAACAGGAATCAATAAAGTTAACATAATATTATCTTTCTTCATGCACAACATAGGCAAAAGATTATATGTGACGAGCATTACAGGCTAACAACTATATTTGGAACTTAGCATAGAAAAAGGATTAAAACTGTCTGTTGAAAGGCCAAGCCTGAGATTGCGAGGATCTACTGAAAATGGTTTCCATTTCTCATCCACTACGTTCCAAGTAATAGAATCTACAGGATGACGCATTTTTCCATCGGTGCTTCTATTATTGAAATTCCACCTTAAATCTTCCGCCATTGTTTTAGATCTAAACATTTTTCTAAACCTTGGAATTATTGGAAATAACGCAATACTTTAGTAGGAATCCCATGCATAATCTCCTTTGTCCGTTTATTTACCTTCCAACTTGAAAATCCACATTTTGGACAATTGCTCAAATCTTTATATTCATTCCTAAAAAGGCAACAATCGTTTTGACATGCATGAATCTTCTCGAAGCCTATGTCAAATAACTTAAGGAATTTTTTTAATTCATATAACGACTTAGGAAGTACATTATTTTTTGGCAATAACAACTGTTGCACATTTAAAAGCTTATCGAAACCATTATCAGACAATCCAGTTTCACATTTAAGATTATACAAAGCGAAGATAGCGGATAACTTTGTTTGATCTGAGCAACCAGGATATAATGGAGTTTATGCATCTTCTAAATTTTTATGCAAATCATCCTCTCATCTTTTTGCATCATCTTCACATCTATCATCGTCAAAAAAGGTATTATTAACAAAGTCTTCATCTTCATAGATGATGGCCTGAAGCAAATCATATGCATCACCGACTTCGCTTCCTTCTTTTTATTTATCCGCTCGCCGTGATTATACCACTCACTACTCATATACTTGGGGTCCATTCCTCTTATAATCAAATGCTCAACGATAACTTCTCCAGAATGACGAGTAAGATTTCTACAATCTAAACATGGACACAATTTTTTTTCTACATTACCTATCCTCCTCTTTGCATCATTCACAAAAATTCCAAGCCGCTTGCTCATACTCATTAGTGGTTCTACGAGCAAAAAGCGAAAAAGAACAATAACCTTATATATTAAAATATGTTTTAAATTCAGTATTAAAATTGAGTATTGTAATGAATACCTGTTCAAACGTACCCAGTCTTTATCCATTATTTCTATATATAAGCAAACAAAAATATAAAATTCATAGAAACAATTAGTTGTTAGGTACGAGCAAAGAAACCATTCAATTCTAACATGTAAAAAAAATTATAAAGACAAAATTCAAAAAAATTAGCATTCAATTCTTTAATGAAAAATTTCATGTGATGATTTTTTTATATGAAATATTTCAGGTCATTATGAACATGAAAATGATAATTTTATTATTAATTTGATGATAAACTACAATGGCCATCACTAGATTTTACATTTAAATTTGATGTTTTTCTTATGATGGACTACTTATGCTTTTAAAAACAAATCAATGCAACAATAATGGAATAAGAGACCACCTTCATTTGGAGAAATTACGTAAAAGATCCATAACACTTGAAGGCTTTATGTGTGAAAAATGACTAAACATATTGTAAAATAACATCATCATTGACAAGCGGAAGACCAAAAATACCGTATCTCCCATGGCCAGTTCAAAAAAAAAAAAAAAAACTTTTCCTAATGTAAACCAGAATGTTTATCAAGACCAAAATAAATATTTATAAAAAATTCAAAGATAATACACTTTTCCTAATGTAAACCAAAATAATAGTATTCAAATAATTTGATGACGATGATTATACCATATGGGATATGTGAAATAAAAGGACAACAGTTCAACCAGCGAAACTGAAATTTCGTGCTTTAAAAACGTGACAGAATAATATTATTGTACTTACAGTGCTTTTAGACTTCAAGCCTATGGTTTCTTTAAATTCTTTTGCATCTGCTCAAATAGTGATGGTTCTATCGTTAGTGAACTTTTTTTCTCCATAAAGTTAGTTTTCTTAACCACTTCACTGTGCTCACTGAATTTTCTTTTAGCCATTGTAAATGCATATTAATCATTTATGACAATATTAAATAAGGCATCGTATATTTCAGGCATAAATTTTTTTTTTGCAATAAGACAGGAAAAATCATGAAGACATGTACAACAACAAATCATCCATATCATTTGGTTATTCTAATTTTATACCATTTAATACATGTTAGACTAAAATGGGGGCAAGGAAATATAAACGCACCGCAGTTCTTTAATTATATCAAAATAAGTTAGACAAACTATCGAATAAGTTTGATAACTATTCAACGTAGGTTAGATCTGTAGTGATAGAGAACTATATATAGGTAATCATGAGGCATATGAATATAGAATTTTAGAAACATATATATAAAAGACAGCATGCAGATGTGGGAAATAGATAAAAGAAATATGCACTCAAAAGCAAAGTGCGGGTTGAAGCATAAGGCAATCTGAGAATCAAGGTTAAGTCAGGTAGAAAAACATGGACCAAAGCATGAAGTACGTAGTTTTGTAGCGGACTAAACACATGGAAAACAGAACAGCTGATCTGAAAACGTAGAGCAGCATAGAAAAAAGATGAATAAAGACTAGGCATAAGTAAACTAATGTTAGAAAATAACAAACCCATAATGATAGGAAACAAATTTAGTCCGACAGAATGTGTGCGCAAGTAGACATACGAAATCCAATAGCCAACTAATCGCAATGCTCTTTTTCTTAACCCAAGCAAGAATCTTACTTTAGAGGATCCAAGCCAGATTGTGGCCGAAACGTTTCTTAAGTTTAATATGTTTGCTAGTCCTCTTGAAACAGGTATCCTATAAAAGCATTTTTGTTGGACGTTACAACATATAAAAGAGATGGAATATTGGATGAAAAATAAATTGATATGGTAATTAGTATTAGGACATGTAAAATAATATGTGTAGGCATTTCCAGGTGATTAAATGTTTAACAAGTTGTGATACACAATCTTGGACAAAACTGAGATGTAATAACCCATGTTTGGAGCTGTGAGGTATTACACTGGTTAATGAACTAACACATGGATGACACATGAAGATAACACTGGCCGTGGTGCATTTGCAGCCTCGATATCTATTATTGAGGCATTATTATAAATAGCATCGTTAGGTGGCAAGATGTTCTTATGTTCCACGCTCATGTGTGTGTGTGTGTGTGTGTGTGTGTACATACATTATATTGTTTGAGATTGAGCTTGTATGATTTATAAATGACATGGATAGTACAAATATATGTATGTGCTTGGGTGGTCTATAAAAAAGTTTTTTTTTTTGAAAGGCAATTAAACTTTTATTGACACAGTAAACGATTACAATAGTTACAAGATATCACCCCTAACAACTTAACTAATATACAACACACATGACACAAAACAAAGCAGTAATGAGAAAAAACAAAATCATAAATACAATTGTTATACGAAAAAACTCAAAACTGCTTATCGCCCAAAAAATAGGCATATAAGTTGCTTCTTATTGTATCTCTTAGCAAGAACAATGAATCTCCCAGCATGATTATGGATGACCAAAACTACCACTAACGTCTACACATGAAAACCATATAACCTGAAGCCTCATAGCAGAAATTGAATAACCAAGAGCACCACAGCTCATGAATGCTCAACCCATAGCCAAAATTACACTAATGCTCACTACATCAAGATAGATTCCTGCACTTCACACACTTGTACCACTGAACAGTGCACACGGCTGCTAAGTATAAAGAAGCTTGAACGTTCCAGGCTATTGACGACTAATGCCAGCTGAGACCGACTTAAGTGTCATAGGTCAATGACGTCTAAGGATGTCTAGTGATGACAATGATAAAAAAGTTACGTATAGACGGATTGACACGTGTCTATCAATTAGTGGCGACCTACGATGATAGACAACAGTTGAGCGACACTAACCATCATTAACGTCCTTGACGAAGCCATTGCAAAGCTGTTGTTATAGTGTTGGTTGACACAAGGGGCGGCTCTATGCATCGGTTCACAACCCTATTGGCTGTCACTATTTCCTCGGTTCCTACAAAATATCGTCGACGACTAACAACAGTTGGGGGCCATGTTACCCAGTTGGCTTGACTTAATCATGGAGATGATACAGTGATTCATTCTTAGTCTCATGTGCCTAGTCCATTCATGTCATTATTTCGAATGTCGTAGATGTTGCATCATCTTACGAAACATCAAATGGGTGAATAGTGGTTCTACATGCAAATCAATGTTGGGTCCTTGCCTAAAATGATAACCGTAATATTACATATACTTCTAATAAGTTTACATCAGTATAAAAGCCATGATATTTTACTAAGTACCGCCAGTCATATGTACATGTTTCTGGTTTATAAACCATCGCTAAACCAAGCTTATGTTTGAAATTAATATTAAAATTGATCGGCAAATCACACCTTCATAGATCTTTAAACTCCTCGATAACTAAGTCCATAATCACATATCATATTTTTGATTTTCCTCAATTTTTCTCTGAGGCATTTACTCATTTTTTGGGCAAACAAAACTAAATATCGTTATCTAGTTATGAGTGCATAAAGCATTGTTTGCATTTCAACTTGTGCTTGGATGGTGGTTCTAATCAAATTTGTATTATTCGGTAATTGGTAGTCACAATTGGTACTACTATGCAGGCATGTTGTGTTCCATTTGCACCAAATACTCCACAATGCTTTGTTTTTTCAAAACTTATTATTGGAAAAAGAAATTTGTTATAGCTTTTGTGGTACAATTAATCTAAAATAACACAAAAAAATTATCAACGTAATTTTCATCTTCACACTATCAAAAGCATGTATAATCTATGGGGTTGAGCGTACAACTAGTTCGTAGTTTTAGTTAGTTTATGAATTCATGTGTTGTCAATTCATTGCTTTTTATCTTGTAAAATTGAAGTAACTGTTGATAACAATTTAATGATTTACACCTCAGGTTTATCTCTGTGGTAAACCCTTGGCGATTATTAACAGTGAAACGTGTCATGTTAACATTGTTGATTCATCTAATACGTTTAAAAGCATCTCCGGCCAATACTGATATGTAATATTGGCGGTTAATCCAACAGTCGAACGTTGATAATCAGTGCACCTGATAAGACACTGATTAAATCAGCGTCAAAGCTTTTACGTTGATTTAATCAGTATCCAAAATAAGAAGGTTGGTTTACTCAGCGCCTAACTAAAACAATGAATAGCAAGATATGGAAAGGGTTTCATTTCCATCTTATTACAAATATATTACATTAGTAATTGAATGTACCTATCTTTATAAAGATATTAGTTTAACTAAAAAAATAAAATAAAAGATGGTTGTATCACTTGGAGCCATACTGACTATAAGCTTGAAACATAGATTATTTTAAAATCCTTATCTAAGTGATGGAAGCTTAAATTTCGAGAAGAAACTTCTAGATCTGTTATCTTTTGTGTCAGCCCAACGAATATCTTCTATTTCCCTGTAAAATTACAAAATCAAAATCAAAGTTGTATTGCAAGGTAATTACGGAATTACGCTGAAACTATAAGTTGAGTTAACTATACATTTAAAATAATCTGAAATGCATTAATTCAGATCGGAGCAAATTCTCACATTAGTTAAACTAATAAGTTAATTTACATTAGTTAACTAAAATTTTCTGAAACACATTAACTTCATGCCAATTTCGGTCAAATAATTCAAATAATAAACAAATTAAACATCATAAGCACAAGCTGTAAAAAAACGTATAATAGAGAATTTAATACCTCTCGTTCCTATTCAAAACATGGAGATGCGATTTCCGCTTTTGATGATAGAGGAGAATCAGCGATTCATGATTTTGCGGTTTAGGGATTTTGTGGATCAATGTCGAGATTAGGGATCGTAGCTTCTGAAAGAGATGGAGTGTGAAGCGATTTTCGTTTTGGGGAGATTTTGTTGTTTTCTGGATGAAAGGGCAAAAGCTTTTTCATGAGAAGGATTTAGTTCCCGCAAAAATAAATTCCTTTCCGCCTTATTTTTCCTTCTTTGAATAGCATTGCACGAGAACCGAAGAATAATTGTTTTGTTGAATAGCGTTCTAAACCCACGTGCCAAAGCCGTTTGAACGTATTGGAAAGGGAATGTTATTTCAATTTGCTATCTAACGTCCATTTTGTTGTAGTGAGATAGTAGTTTGGGTTTTGCAGATTTATATTCACAGGATCCTGGTTTACAGCTGGAATGATATTCGGAAAGCTCTATATCCGTTTATCTCTTTCAGTTGTGTTTTGTATTATTTTTCGCTGCTATGTAATGTAATTGAAATCTTTGATATTTTTCTGATGTATATTATTTGTTTATACTCTGTAAATTCTTGTATTCTGATGGAATTGTTGTAATAAGCAATGAAACGTTCTTCTGTTTGTGTTCTGATTCGTCTTGTCCTCAAAGCAATCCGGGCTTTCCTTCACGGGGAAGTTTGGGTCGTTTCAATGTGCGTGTAATGTGAAAAACATGTCAGACCGCATGGCCAAGAAATGCCAAAAATTCTAGTACAACACAAATGTATATAACATAGTTTCAGATGCAACACCAATGAACAACCAGCACTACAGAAAATCAATACAAGTACAATGAACAACCAACACTAAAGCAAATGAACATCGATGCTCAAGTCAGACATATAATCTACTCAAGTATGCCATCGCAACCCCCTTTAACATCTTCATCGTCCACTTTAGTTATTTCATCTTCCACCACTTGGATATCTTCCTCGATGCAATTGGGATCCTCTAAATTAGTAAAACTTCTTGATGGTGCTTTCATTACAACAAACCAATTAGAATCATCGTTCTCTCTTAAATAAAGTACTTGTTTTGCTTGAGATGCGAGTATGTATAGGTCTCGTGAAAATGATGCTTGATGTAAATTAACAAGAGTGAACCCATCATCATCAAGTTTTACTTTATTTCCTTTATACACCCAAAGACACTTAAAAATTGGGAAATAAAACAAATGATAATGTAATAAAATTATATCTGTCAATATTCGATAATAAGTGACCATATCAACCACTTGAGACATATCTTTTGCACTTGCTCTAAACATAGTAGTCGCATCAAAAGTCACCCCACAATTTTGAGTTTATCTCCCTAAATCTTTTACATGAAAATGTTGCTCATTGATGATATACCCGTTGTAAGACATGGCATCATCCTACGGACTGTAAGCAATCCATTTCAACATATCTTTATGATCCTGGGAGGTAATAGGTATCTACAACGAATTTCATTTAGCATGTAAATTTTATAGTAATATTAATAGTCATATGAGAATATATTTGAAATCTAATTAATCTTCCTTTTAATCCAATTAGCAAAATTTTTGGTATGTGTTTCCCAAAGTAAGGTCGCATTTTTTTTCATTTGCTGGTCCGAATTTTCTACTGCCTCCAAATGCAAACTAGTATGGAACATTTGATTATAAGTTATATATATCATTACGAACACATAAAATAACTAAAACAGTATATAACATAAACTTACTCCATAAATGGTTTCACATCAGCCATATTCATTAACACAGCTAAATGAGCACTTTCTTTCTCATTAGCTGGCGATGTAATTGTATCTTCGATATTGAAATTGGACGTCCCTCGAGTATTCCTTTACTTTCATACTCTTCATTTCGAGCTCCTTTCTCCTACATATGTCCTAATTTTTTCAAAAATTCATTTAAAAACAACATGCATTCTACTACTAGATACGATTCTGCAATACATCCCTCTAGTCCTGCATAGTTTCTGACATAATCTTTTAGTGTCTTCGTATATATTTCGAATGGGTACATCCAACGAAAATGAACCGGTCCACACATTTGTGCTTCTTTTCCAAGGTGAATGGATAAATATACCATTATATCAATGAAAGATGGTGGAAAAAAAAATTCAAGCTCACCTAAAACTTCAATAATCTCAATATTGATTTTTTCTACCTTTTCTCTATCAAGAACTTGTTGACATAATTTGTTCAAAACAGAACATAAGCGAATTATTGTTTTTCTTGCTTTCTTTTCCATTAATCCTCTCGATGCTACTGGCAATAAATGTTGCATTAATACATGGTAATCATGTGACTTAAATCCACTAATTATACAATCCGACAACGAAATCCAATTTTTTAAATTTGAACAGTAGCCATCCGGTTCTTTGAAATCGTACAGTCTTTTGCAAAATATTTTTCTCTCAGATTTTGACAACAAATATGGAGCCGGTGGAAGATTTACCTTAAACAATGGGATTACGAAATTTTATTTTTTAAATTTGAATAGCAGCCATCCGGTTTTAAATATAATTTTCCCAGTAAGCAATCTAGGAGCACTATCTGTCTCTATGGTGTTATCAAACAATGTCTTTTGTTCCCTGCGTGAATCTGAAGGAAGCAGAAATCTTCTATGACCCATGTAGGCGAACTTTCGACTATGATACAACCAACGAGAATGGGCAAGCTTTTTCCCCTTTCACATGACATCCAGCAAGATTTCCATAAGCAGGAAAATCATTAATCGTCCATAGCAAAATTGCATTCGATTTAAATAAAGTTTTGTTGAACGCATCATAAGCATTAACTCCGTTAAACCGCAAGTGATTCAAGTCTTCCACCAAAGGCGCCAAATATACATCAATATCATTCCCGGGTTGCTTTGGGCCTCGAATAAGTAAAGTCAAGATTATATTTTCCTTATTCATACACAACATAGGCGAGAGATTGTATGTCACAAGGATTACCAGCCAACAATTATATTTCGGACTCAACATGGAAAATGGATTAAATCCATCTATAGCAAGACCAAGCCTAAGATTGCGTGGATCCGATTAAAAAAGATTTATACTATTCATCCACCATTTTCCATGTCAAAGAATCCACGGGATGACACATTTTTCCATCGTTACTTTTATTAGTAAAATGCCATCTTAAATCTTCTGCGATCTTTTGAGATCTATACATTCTTTTAAATATTGGAATAATTGAGAAATATCTCAATACGTTAACTAGAACACCTTGTATAACCTTTTCAGTATCTTGATTTTTCTTCCATCTCGAAGAACCACATTTTGGTCAATTTTCTAAATCTTTGTATTCTTTCCTGAAAAGGCAACAATCATTCTCACAAGCATGCATCTTTTCAAAACTCATGTTGAACGCTTTAAAAATTTTTTTGACTTCATATATGGTTTGGGAAGCACGTTATCCTTCGACAGAAATAGATGTTGCATAGCTAAAAGTTATCAAACCCACTATCTGATAAGTCAGTCTCGCATTTGAGATTATACAAGATGGTGATAGCAGATAATTTTGTATGATCTACGCAACTAGGATATAATGGAGTTTCTACATCTTCCAAGTTCTTGAGTAACTCATCCTCTTTTCTTCGAGAATCAACATTATCTTTATCATCATTCTTCATCTTTATAGTGAATCATCTTGAATAGATTATATACGTCAAACGTATTTGTTTTCTTCTCTAAATTTATCTCTTCACCATGATTAAACCATTCACCATCAATGTATCTAGGATCCATTCCTTTTATAATTAAATGATCAACAATAATTTGGTCATCATGGTGACTAAGATTACGACAATCTCTACAAGGGCATGATTTTTTTTCTACATTTCTTACGTTCCTCTTTGCAGCATGCACAAAATTCATTGCCCCTTATTGGTACTCTATACTAATTCTATGACAAAAGTAAAAAGCATAAAAAAATCGAGTTTTAATATTAGATTATATGTTCTAATTCTCAAAATACGTATTAAGTTAAGCATGGTTTTATCACCTACTTAAAAAAAATCCAATCTTTTTCCATCATCGACATATGAAGGCAAATATGTTTCCAATCTTTGGCGTACAAATTGGTTATCTGTTGTTACCAAAAAAAAAAAAAACTGCACGTTGAAGTTATTACCCGAAAAGACATCCAAACATCTTATGAATGATGCACTAACTACCTAATTCTACTTCAACAAATCTAATTATATGTTCAAATACAAATCCGCCAGGAACAATTATAAGAGAGAAGGAAAAGAAGTTCCAACACTACTATTATCTTTGGAGAGTTGTCAATTATATTTTAAAATAATGCTAGATGAACCCATGCTTCTTAATGAATTGTTCTCAACTTAGCACTAAACCTTGTGTACCAGTACTGTATCATTCAGTTGAGGCCACTGACTATTGGTACGCATAGATAATTTCTTCAACTTAACTTGAACTCAATTAACAAAGTCTAAATATTAATAAACATAGATATTTGTTAACCTAACTTAAGCTCAATTAACAAAGACTTGAAAAATCTCACGTAAATGAGAGCATGGACGAAGTCGGGAATTCGACAAGACGGGGGTCAAATTTGCCTAGAATATTTCATATCGAAACGAACCATCCAAAAAAGAAAAAAAATCAATTAACCTTGAATTTAAATACACTTATACCCATGGGCGTACCCACTGCAGGTCCAGTGGGGGGTCGCCGCCCCTACTGGATTTTTTAATAATATTTCTAGTCATGTAATAGTACAAATCTCCATTCAAATACTAAATAAGCGTGTCCATCTATAGATGACAGCAATCAAGCAAAATAAGCAATATAATGGAATGAAGTTATATCCTCAAACTAATACATTTAAACTGTAAGAAATTTTATGATAGGAAAAAATATATAAATATCTTATCTGCAAAATGTTACAGGAGATTTGAACAAGGCCAAGCCAATTGAAGAGAATTAGACAATTACATATTGCACAGAACCATATAGGATAAAGTCATAAAGAGCAAATAAAGGTTTGAGATATAAGTAACTTATATACCAAAGGCTTTGCGTGATTTAAATAAGGCCAGTGAACCAAAAAAATTAGAAAATGGCAAACTCCATAATATCTCATTTACAATTACAAGGCAAGAAGGAGCTAGTAAGAAGTACATGCTTGGATCATCAAAGCCTAGGACGAGGCAAAAGTCAGAAATTTAATCAGGCCACAACCATTGTTGTAATGACCCGGATATTTCGTCGGTTAATTTTGAATATTTAATATGGATTTAAGTATTGAGTTGACAATATAAATCGATATTTATATTGAGTTATCGATTAAATAATCGAAATACGATTTATCTCGAATATATTGAATAATCATAATACAAAAACAAATCTAGTTTAATTCAAATTTAAAACTGAATCAACAATTCAGATGGTCATTTTAAATTGTATTTGAAATATAAATGATAATATTAAATTTTTCGAAGAATTTATTATTTTGAATTTAATATATATTGATTTAAATTAATATCTTCTCCATATGATCGAATTGGACTTCGTGACCTATCCCAGTGTGTTCAGAATAGTTTTATAACCCTAGGAATGTCATTTGTTGGGTTCAGAAAGGAGTTCGGAATTTTGAGGTATTTTAATTTAAGGATACCGTTGCGATTCAAAGCAAATAAATAAATAAATATTTTTCTCGTTGGCCCTTTTCTCACCACTAAATAAAGGAACTCATGGCCTCCTTTGGTTCATCCATTAACACACAGAAAACAAACCCGTGTTCTTCTTTATCTCCACGAACCAAACAAACCCGTGTTCCTCTTTGTTTCCACAAACTAAAACAACACCGTGCCTTATTTTTTTCCACAAACTAAAATCGAGTTTCAGCAATATAAAAAAGGCTGCCCCTTCATTAATCAAAGTCGAATAGCGAATGGGGAGGGAACCAAAGTTGCGGTGTTGGAGTGTGAACGGTAGCTAATGGAGTAGCATGTAGTGGAGAAAGGCGTGACTTTTGGGGTATCAGTTGGAGGGAAAATCAATTTGGGGATTGCAATGCTATGTTGTCGATTTATGGTAAGTTGGGCGTCGCGGTCAAAGTGGGATGTCGGACTTCGATTTTGGGGGCGAAGTGATGGCGACGGGGTTCTGGGAGTGGACGATGACGTTGACAAGGGGAGTCCAATGGATGTGGAGGTGGAAACTGTGTCAGGTTTGGGTGGTTATTTTGGGGATGGAGCGAACGCTGAGAGATGGTGGCAGTTTGGAGATGGATATGAGTGCAAATCGAAGTGAGTGATTACTAGATGTCTGTGAAGTTTTCAATGTAGGTGGAAGTAGTAGGGAAAGTTAAGGTCTCGATATGTTGTTTGCAGTAAGGTATATTTTTAGTTTTAAAACTTAAAATGTATGTAGAAATTAGGTTATATGAATAGTAGTTGATTAATTTAATTTAATTTAATTTAATTTGTAGAATTAGCTTGCGAAGTATTAAATTTTAAAACAACCGGTTAATCGGAGATTAAGGAAAAGTTGGACTTTTAATTTTTATCATTTTAAATCGTGGATTAAGTAGGTTAATTATGGTAACTAATGTTAATAAGGTCATTAATAGATTAATTTATTTAAATTAATTCATTTAATAACTTGTAAAAATCATAATTTGTTTTATGATATTAGATTCAATCGGAGGTTGTTTGGCAGCATGTCTTGGTCATGATTTTGAGGGAGAAGAGACGGTTTAAAAGAGAATGTAAGGTATACGTTTTTACCGAATTTAAAAATACTTTGGATAATTGACTTATTAATTTGTTAAGTTAATTTAAATTAATGATAACATAATCGATAAATGAAATAAATTATCATAGATACAAAATGAAATGTATTGGAGACGGTTTGAGTAGATGTGTAGCCGGTGATTTGGAAATAAACAGGATATTCGACAACTGCAATTTCTATGAGTAAATCTCACTCACCTATTATTTAGAATTATTTTTATTCGGTAAAAATAATGGTTGTTGCTTGTTTGAATGCTTTTTGGTTTATTTAAATATATTAATTATTTAGGGTTGACTATTATATATATATTGGGTTGATGATTGGATTGTTCCCGCAGTCTCATTAGCGGATGCCCGCAGTACCATTAGCGGATGACCCTATACGCCCCATACTATGATAGTGGATGACCTTCATACCGCGATATCCTGCCTTGAAGCGGGATGGGTATTATTTATGTTGACTAACGTCTGTGGATGCAGGAAAAACAGGTTGGAGGAATCCAACTGGATTCCTCAAAAATATTATTATTTGTTGTTTCACATATATTATCGTATGTGATGTGTTGATTGATCATGGAGTGGTTTGTGCGTTTAAATATCACTGGGCCTAAATATTGATATTTAAAAATATCATGAAAAGGAATTTTTCAGATTTAAGAAGGAAATTCTATTTTTCTAAAATAGAATTTGAAATTCAAATAGAATTTGAAATTTGAATAGAATAGAAATATTAACTTTTTTTAGAGAATAAAAACAAGTAGTTCATTTATAAACGAAGTTTATAAATAAAGTGAAATGAATTATCATTGGATAACTCAGAAAATAAAAATACAAGTGTCACTTTGGGGAAGGGAAATATATTTTTCCAAAGAAGAAATATTTTGTTTGAAAGCCAGACTTGTTTAATAAATGGTGTTTGTAAATAGAAAGGTGGAAAATTATCATTTGGATAATTTAAACATTTAAATTCAAAACTGAATTTAAAGTGAGAACTTAGAATCGGTTTAAATAATAAACGATTAATTTTATTCCGATATTCGGAATATAAATGAAATGGAATAAATCCTTAGGATTTATGTTTAAATTCGACTATGTTGGATTGATAAAATAGATTATTCCCAAACGAGATATTTAAATTGAGTTTAAATAGAAAACTGAGATAAAACATGGAAATAGATCTGTATTTATATAGATAAGTTATAAGAATTAGAATATTCCAAAATAAGATTTTGGTTTTTAAATAGATTTCGAAATGGAAACTTGTTTTATCTTTATAAAACAAGGAAGTTAAATTATAAACGATATTTATAATTTAGGGAGATAAATTATCATTGGATAATTTAGAAGTTTAAATTCAGGGAAGAATTTAAAAAGTGAAATTGGAAAACGTGTTGAAAATAGATTTGAAATGGAATTTGAATATAGAATTCAAATAGAATTGAAATGGAATTTGAATATAGAATTCAAATAGAATTGAAATGGAATTTGAATATAGAAGATCGAAGTATAAATAAATTTATTTACGAGTTAGGGAAAACCGACAATTTTAGAAGATCAGAAATTTTATGTTGAATTGGAAAAATGGGTTTGATATATATTAAAAATATATCAGAATGGAGTTGAATTTATTTAAAACGAAGTCTAAAAGTCTATATATATAAATATAATTAAAACGAACTCGCCACGACACGGTAGTTCGTAATTTGGCGTTTCGAACTTCAATTGGGTATATAGAACTCAAATTAAGTCGGAATTCTTTGAAACAAGAATCGTCAAGACCGTTTAAATAATAGTTTTCTAATGGAAGAGAAAAATCTGGATTTCGTTGTATAGATTTTGAGTTATTTCAAAATCAATTTTCAAGAAAAACAGCGCCATAATCGTTATAAAACTATAAAGGTTCATTTAAGTAAATAAAAGGATTTTAAATAAATAAAATCTGAATGTCTATTAGAAAAATCCAGACTTGAGTAATAAAATAAATATGAACTCAAGTAAAGTAAATAGGTTAATTTTTGAAACAAAAACCAGATTGTAATTATGGAATAGGGTAACTAATTAGAAGAGAAATTAGTTAATGAAGTTTGAATCGAAATTGAGCTTTTAAATAAGTAAATGGAAGTTGTGAATTTATATTCGAAATCGAATATGAGACTTGAATTGAAAATGGAATTCAATTAGTGTATAAACAAGTTAACATATATTTGAACATGTTATATCCAAATAAAAAGGTGAAATAGGCAAAACGGTTAATTGACAAATAGTTAATGGAAAATTTGAATTGAAGTTGAACCTTGGAAAGTGAATTGGATTTGTGGATTTCATATTCGAAATCGAATATGAAACTAAAATTAAAAATCGAATTCAAAGAGTTTATAAGCGAGTTAGAATTATATTTGAACATGTTATGTTCACATATAAAAGTAAAACAGGAAAAGGAGTAAACAAGCAAGTTAATTAACGAGTTGAATAAAAACGAGTGTATTAATTTGAAATAAATTAAAAATGTATGGATATACATGAGAAAGGTATGGAATGAAGTTAACGAAGATATATATATATATACACACACACACACACACACACATACATACATACATACATACATATATATATATATATATATATATATATATATATATATATATATAGAATGACCGACAAAAAGGTACGTATTTAATTCACATATGGATTTTTATGCACCGTATCGGCTTGCCGCTTGGCTTTTCTTTTTCTTTATGGATTGGGGAGAGCCTGCATGGCGGTTTGGGGATTTCCCCGATGCTCCCGGTACAAAGGAGGTTATGGCAAATTTTTCCGGGATTAAGGAGTTAGAATATCTTTAAGAAATTTTGATAGTTATAAATCAATGTATCGATATATATGGAATTCGATAAGGAAACGAACTTGAAAATAGAATAGTATAAACAAAAAGGATATCGATAATCTGGAAATAGAAAGAGAAACGTATATATGTTTTAAAAATGGAGAATTGATTTTTATGTGATGTTAATTATTCGAGGTAAGTGGTCTTGTCCGTTTTGAAGTTAAGGATGTTTTCAGTCAAGGTCTGAGAGGTAATTATACCCCAACTTGATTGATTTCGGTTTTAACCGATAAAAAGCAAGATCTAGTCTCGAAGAGGAATGTTGAATAAGAGTTAGTTAAGTGCAGTGTTTTGGGTTGTCGTAACGATGTTTTACACAACATTCGTTTTAACCCAAGGAAGTGAATTTTTGGAAATATGATTATAAATATTTTCTAAGTCTAAAAATGAATGGTCGTGAAAGAGATAAGTAATTGGAATATTTTCCAATTTTAAATAGAATATATTTTCTACGTATTGAAAATAAAAGGAGGCGATATATGGAAATGTTTTCCAAATAGCGAAAAGGGCCAAGATGATGATTGGAAATATTTGTTTAACAAATATTGACAAGGAAATGGAGAAGAGATTTAATTAATGAAATATTAATTAAAAAGCCCAGTGATTTGTTTGATATGTTAAATGACACTTTTTTTCGATAGTTAAATCACAGACTATCGAAGTTTTGACCATCGTTGTCAATATAGAGAGACTGTTTGGATTCTTATCCAAAGAACCACTCCGTATTGGTATAAGCGTTGCGAATCATATATGCCAAAGAAAATTGAAGACTGAGTAAAGTGCAAGGGATGTTGTATAAGTCCTATGTAGAGATTGCCTAGGATGGATGCACGGAATAGTGCCTTCGGTTTCGTTCAGTCCCAGAACGAACGTATATGGACGAATGTCTGACAGAATATTTTCAATGATTGCATGTGTTGGACTGTACAAATATATATGGTGGCAACGGATTTATTCCCTTAGCATAATATCCAGAATATTTGTGTAAACCCAATTAATGATTAACGGATCTGATAACGTGGCATTCAAAGTGATCGTGTTATCAATGAATGGAAAATAATCGTAGCCTCTGGCCTCAACAACCGGGAAATGACAAAAATCGGGCAGGCAGCAGGGCTATGTGGGTAGCTTCCATTAGGGTGTATCATCACCTATCTAGAGATTCATTTAATTCCTTATTCTATTCGATGCTATCCCATTCGGGAAACGGTTGCTGATCCCAACCGTTGGTGATATACATTCGATAAACTCAAGTGAAATGAGTGGTCGGTCATGTGTGGCTGAGTTGCAAGAAGTTCTTATTGAACTCGGTGTATTCTCCTCTAGAGATACACCAACGGCAGGTGGTTCCATACCTTGTCATAGTTGGAAATTCATTATCCAATAAGTGCTTGCGGTTTTTATTGTATATTATATATGTGGAACGTGAGATGCAAACGTTCCACTAGATTGTTATTTACTTGATTTAAACACTCTTATAATATCAAAAGAGTTTTGATATAAAGTTTATCCTTTTCTTTCAAAAGGACTAGAAAGTTAAATCAGTGGTTTGGATTCTCATAAGGGAAAAACCCGTTCCATGTTATACGGCGTAGTCTTATTAGATATTATTTAGTTTCTGAAACTGTTTTAAATTGTTTACTCATACCAATCCCATGACTGACCCGGAGTTTATTTTGTTTTGTTTTACCTAAACTCTTAGGTGCCTAAACTTGTACGGGCAGTCAAGTAGTTCAGGATTTTACAGATTTATCTGAAGGATCTTGGAGCAGGAGGCTTCAGTGTTAGTTATATAGAGTGTTGTTCCGCTGTGTTGTAAGTGATGTACTCTGATAATGATATGTGTATACAGTACAAATTTTGTATTTCAAAAGATATGATATATTATATTTTGTTCCGCTGCGATGTGAGATTATGTGTTGTTATTTCTGTTCTTCTTCTACCTTTTTCTTCTAAAAAAAATGATTCGTATTTTCGTGATATTTGGGTTGGACGTATGATGTATGTAGTCAACTCTGATATTACGGATTTGCGGGCCATTACAGTTGGTATCAGAGCTTAGGTTGAGAGAATACCCAGGCTTTATGGAATTGTTCTCATTAGAGATAGGTTCAGTAGTACCTTAGAATGAGTTGAGTGTATACATACGAGAGCGCGTATTTGTTAATTAATTAAAACAAATGTTTTATGTTGTGTTGACTTGTATGTTGAGTGGTTTATGGATTCTAATCGAATCGTGGGACGCCACGAGTCGACAGGAATTTCTAAACACTTGAACAGAAGATTGAACACGATATTGTTTTAAAATGGGTAAATGAAATAATTTTACCCAAAATTCTATTTTTGATATAGAAGAAATGATTTTCTGAAATTATTATCATATGTGGATGAGTTGGTTGTTAACATTATAATAAGATAATATTATAAATTGAAATTGGTATAGTAACCTAATAGAATTTGTATATGAATTAAATATATAAATGAGATGAATATAAATTAAATTCAAACCAGAATTTAGAATATAAAATCCTGGGAAGTTGGAAAATATTTTCTGAAGTATATTAGAACAATATAGCTTTGTTTTAAAAGGATTTTGAAATTGTTTTAGCACTGAACTCACTTCAGTGGCTGGAAAATAAATCTGATGATGATTGCAACATCATCGGTGTTCATTTTCAAGTTTCTAAGTGATGGATTGCTACCTTATAAAATTTTCTAATGGAAATTTGCTTGAAAGAAAACAAGCTGGTTTGAAAATTAAAATGTTTTGGATTTGATATGGTAATTACTGTATTTATATATTTATGGGATTTCAAAAGGATTTGAAATGAAAACCCGGGAATTTGAATTCTGGAATTTAAATTTAACTTAAGCAAGTTAAATGAACTGAAATGGATGAATTGAATTGGAGTCAATTTAAATGAGCATATATGATGTGTAATGAATGAATACCAAATGTTTTGGTAGAACTAAAATTTGTTGAAAGATTAAATGTTGAGTATCAACGTAAGTTGATTTTGAAAAGTAAATAGGTTAGTAACATTTTTCTACCTTACTAATTTCGGAGGCAAAATTCTTTAAAGGGGGAAGAATGTAATGACCCGGATATTTCTCGGTTAATTTTAAATATTTAATATGGATTTAAATATTTAATATGGATTTAAATATTGAGTTGACAATATAAATCGATATTTATGTTGAGTTATCGACTAAATAATTGAAATACGATTTAATTCGAATATATTGAATAATCATAATACGAAAACAAATCTAGTTTAATTCTAATTTAAAATTGAATCAACAATTCAGATGGTCATTTTAAATTGTATTTGAAATATAAATGATAATATTAAATTTTTTTGAAGAATTTATTGTTTTGAATTTAATTTATATTGATTTAAATTAATATCTTCTCCATATGATTGAATTGGACTTCGTGACCTATCCCAGTGCGTTCAGAATAGTGTTATAACCCTAGGAATGTCATTTGTTGGGTTCAGAAAGGAGTTCGGAATTTTGAGGTATTTTAATTTAAGGATACCGGTGCGATTCAAAGCAAAAAACTAAATAAATATTTTTCTCGTAGGCTCTCTTCTCACCACTAAATAAAGGAACTTATGGCCTCCTTTGGTTCATCCGTTAACACACCGAAAACAAACCTGTGTTCTTCTTTATCTCCACAAACCAAACAAACCCGTGTTCCTCTTTATTTCCACAAACTAAAATAACACCGTGCCTTATTTTTTTCCACAAACTAAAATTGAGTTTCAGCAATATAAAAAGGGTCGCGCCCTTCATTAATCAAAATCGAATAGCGAATAGGATGGGAACCAAAGTTGCGGTGTTGGAGTGTGAACGGTGGCTAATGGAGTAGCATGTAGTGGAGGAAGGCGTGACTTTTGGGGTATCAGTTGGAGGGAAAATCAATTTGGGGATTGCGATGCTGTGTGTTTGATTTATGGTAGGCTCGATGTCGCGTTCAAAGTGGGATGTCAGACTTCGATTTTGGGGGCGAAGTGATGGCGACGGGGTTCTGGGAGTGGACGATGACATTGACAAGGGGAGTCCGATGGTTGTGGAGGTGGAAACCGTGTCGAGTTTGGGTGGTTATTTTAGGGATGGAGCGAACGCTGAGAGATGGTGGCAGTTTGGAGAAGGATATGAGTGCGAATCAAAGTGAGTGATTACTGGATGTCTGTGAAGTTTTCAATGTAGGTGGAAGCAGTAGGGAAGGTTAAGGTCTTGATATGCTGTTTGTAGTAAGGTATATTTTTAGTTTTAAAACTTAAAACGTATATAGAAATTAGGTTATATGAATAGTAGTTGACTAAATTAATTTAATTTAATTTGTAGAATTAGCTAGTGAAGTATTAAATTGTAAAACAACCGGTTAATCGGAGATTAAGGAAAAGTTGGACTTTAATTTTTATCATTTTAAATCGTGGATTAAGTAGGTTAATTACGGTAATTAATGTTAATAAGGTCATTAATAGATTAATTTACTTAAATTAATTCATTTAATAACTTGTAAAAATCATAATTTGTTTTATGATATTAGATTCAATCCAAGGTTGTTTGGTAGCATGTCTTGGTCGTGATTTTGAGGGAGAAGAGACGGTTTAAAGGAGAATGTAAGGTATACGTTTTTACCGAATTTAAAAATACCTAGGATAATTGATTTATTAATTTATTAAGTTAATTTAAATTAACGATAACATAATCGATAAATGAAATAAATTATTATAGGTACGAAATGAAATGTATTGGAGACGGTTTGAGTAGATGCGTAGCCGGTGATTTGGAAATAAACAAGATATTCGACAAATGTAATTTCTGTGAGTAAATCTCACTCACCTGTTATTTAGAATTATTTTTATTTGTTAAAAATATTTGTTTTTGCTTGTTAGAATGCTTTCTGGTTGATTTAAATATATTAGTTATTTAGGGACGTTGACTATTATATATATATATATATATATATATATATATATATATATATTGGGTCGATGATTGGATTGTTCCCGCAGTCTCATTAGCGGATGCCCGCAGTACCATTAGCGGATGACCCTATACGCCCTACACTATGATAGTGGATGACCTTCATATCGCGATATCCTGCCTCGAAGCAGGATGGGTATTATTTATGTTGACTAACGTCTATGGATGCAGGAAAAATAGGTTGGAGGAATCTAACTGGATTCCTCAAAAATATTATTATTTGTTGTTTCACATATATTATCGTATGTGATGTGTTGATTGATCACGTAGTGGTTTGTGTGTTTAAATATCACTGGGCCTAAATATTGATATTTAAAAATATCATGAAAAGGAATTTTTCAGATTTAAGAAGGAAATTCTATTTTTCTAAAATAGAATTTGAAATTCGAATAGAATAGAAATATTAACTTTTTTAAAGAATAAAAACAAGTAGTTCATTTATAAATGAAGTTTATAAATAAAGTGAAATGAATTATCATTGGATAATTCAGAAAATAGAAATACAAGTGTGACTTTGGGGAAGGGAAATATATTTTTCCAAAGAAGAAATATTTTGTTTGAAAGCCAAACTTGTTTAATAAATGGTGTTTGTAAATAGAAAGGTGGAAAATTATCACTTGGATAATTTAAACATTTAAATTCAAAAGTGAATTTAAAGTGAGAACTTAGAATCGATTTAAATAATAAACGATTAATTTTATTCCGATATTCGGAATATAAATGAAATGGAAGAAATCCTTAGGATTTATGTTTAAATTCGACTATGTCGGATTGAAAAAATAGATTATTCCCAAGCGAGATATTTAAATTGAGTTTAAATAGAAAACTGAGATAAAACATGGAAATAGATCTATATTTATATAGATAAGTTATAAGAAATAGAATATTCCAAAATAAGATTTTGGTTTTTAAATAGATTTCGAAATGGAAACTTGTTTTAACTTTATAAAACAAGGAAGTTAAATTATAAACGATGTTTATAATTTAGGGAGATAAATTATTATTGGATAATTTAGAAGTTTAAATTCAAGGAAGAATTTAAAAAGTGAAATTGGAAAACGTGTTGAAAATAGATTTGAAATGGAATTTGAATATAGAATTCAAATAGAATTGAAATGGAATTTGAATATAGAAGATCAAAGTATAAATAAATTTATTTCCGAGTTAGGGAATTTGAATTTGTATAGATTTTGAGTTATTTCAAAATCAATTTTCCAGAAAAAAACAGCGCCATAATCGTTATAAAACTATAACGGATCATTTAAGTAAATAAAAGGATTTTAAGTAAATAAAATCCGAATGTCCATTACAAAAATCCAGACCTGAGTAATAAAATAAATATGAACTCAAGTAAAGTAAATGGATTGATTTTTGAAACAAAAACCAGATTGTAATTATGGAATAGGGTAACTAATTAGACGAGAAATTAGTTATTGAAGTTTGAATCGAAATTGAGCTTTTCAATAAGTAAATGGAAGTTGTGAATTTATATTCGAAATCGAATATGAGACTTGAATTGAAAATGGAATTCAATTAGTGTATAAACAAGTTAACATATATTTGAACAATTTATATTCAAATAAAAAGGTGAAATAGGCAAAACGGTTAATTGACAACTAGTTAATGGAAATTTTGAATTGAAGTTGAACCTTGAAAAGTGAATTGGATTTGTGAATTTCATATTCGAAATCGAATATGAAACTTAAATTAAAAATCGAATTCAAAGAGTTTATAAGCGAGTTAGAATTATATTAGAACATGTTATGTTCACATATAAAAGTAAAACAGAAAAAGGAGTAAACTAGCAAGTTAATTAACGAGTTGAATAAAAACGAGCGTATTAAGTTGAAATAAATTAGAAATGTGTGGATATACATGAGACATGTATGGAATGAATTTGATGAATATATATATATATATATATATATATATATATAGAATGCCCGACAAAAAGGTATGTATTTAATTCACATATGGGTTTTTATGCGTTGTATCGGCTAGCCGCTTGGCTTTTCTTTCTCGTTTGCTTTTTGGATTGGAGAGAGCCTGTGTGGCGGTTTGGGGATTTTCCCGATGCTCCCGGTACAAAGGAGGTTATAACGAATTTTTCTGGGAATTTAAGGAGTTAGAATATTTTTAAGAAATTTTGATAGTTAGAAATCAATGTATCGATATATATAGAATTCGATAAGGAAACGAACTTGAAAATATAATAGTATAAACAAAAAGGAAATCGATCTGGAAATAGAAAGGGAAATGTATATACGTTTTAAAAATGGGGAATTGATTTTTTTTTGTGATGTTAATTATTCAAGGTAAGTGGTCTTTTCCGTTTTGAAGCTAGGGATGTTTTCAGTCAAGGTCTGAGAGGTAATTATACCCCAATTTGATTGATTTCGGTTTTAACCGATAAATAGCAAGATCCAATCTCGAAGAGGAATGTTGAATAAGAGTTAGTTAAATGCAGTGTTTTGGGTTGTCGTAACGATGTTTTACACAATATTCGTTTTATCCCAAGGAAGTGAATTTTTGGAAATATGATTATAAATATTTCCTAAGTCTAAAAATGAATGGCCGTGAAAGAGATAAGTAATTGGAATATTTTCCAATTTTAAATAGAATATATTTTCTACGTATTGAAAATAAAAGGAGGCGATGTATGGAAATGTTTTCCAAATAGCGAAAAGGGCCAAGATGATGATTGGAAATATTTGTTTAACAAATATTGACAAGGAAATGGAGAAGAGATTTAATTAATGAAATATCAATTAAAAAGCCCAGTGATTTGTTTGATATGTTGAATGAACACTTGTTTTTTATCGATAGTTAAATCACAGACTATCGAAGTTTTGACCATCGTTCTCAATATAGAGAGACCGGTTGGATTCTTATCTAAAGAACCACTCCGTATTGGTATAAGCGATGCAAATAATATATGCCAAAGAAAATTGGAAACGGAGTAAAGTGCAAGGGCTGTTGTATAAGTCCTTGGTAGAGATTGCCTAAGATGGATGTACGGAATAGTGCCTTCGGTTTCGTTCAGTCCTAGAACGAACGTATATGGACGAATGTATGACAGAATATCTCCAATGATCGCATATGTTGGATTGTACAAATATATATGGTGGCAACGGATTTATTCCCTTAGCATAATATCCAGAATATTTGTGTAAACCCAATTAATGATTAACGGATCTGATAATGTGGCATTCAAAGTGATCGTGTTATCAATGAATGGAAAATAATCGTAGCCTCTGGCCTTAACATCTGGGAAATGACAAAAATCGGGCAGGCAGCATGGCTATGTGGGTAGCTTCCATTAGGGTGTATCATCACCTATCTAGAGATTCATTTAATTCCTTATTCTATTCGATGTTGTCTCATTCGGGAAACGGTTGTTGATCCCAACCGTTGGTGATATACATTCGATACACTCAAGCGAAATGAGTGGTCGGTCATATGTGGCTGAGTTGCAAGATGTTCTTGTTGAACTCGGTGTATTCTCCTCTAGAGATACACCAGCGGCAGGTGGTTCCATACCTTATCATAGTTGGAAATTCATTACCCAATAAGTGCTTGCGGTTTTGATTGTATATTATATATGTGGAACGTGAGATGCAAACGTTCCACTAGATTGTTATTTACTTGATTTAGACACTATTATAATATCAAAAGAGTTTTGATATAAATTTTATCCTTTTCTTTCAAAAGGATTAGAAAGTTAAATCAAGTGGTTTGGATTCTCATAAGGGAAAAACCCATTCCATGTTATACGGCGTGGTCTTATGAGATATCATTTAGTTTCTAAAACTGTTTTATATTGTTTACTCATATCGATCCCATGATTGACCCGGAGTTTATTTTGTTTTGTTTTACCTAAACTCTTGGGTGCCTAAATTTGTACGGACAGTCAAGTAGTTCAGGGTTTTACAGATTTATCTGAAGGAGCTTAGAGCTGGAGGCTTCAGTTTTAGTTATATAGAGTGTTGTTCCGCTGTGTTGTAAGTGCTGCACTCTGATAATGATATGTGTATACAGTACAAATTTTGTATTTCAAAAGATATGATATAATATATTTTGTTCCGCTGCGATGTGAGATTTTGTGTTGTTATTTCTGTTCTTCTTCTAAAAAAATGATTCGTATTTTCGTGATATTTGGATTGGACGTATGATGTATGTAGTCAACTCTGATATTACGGATTTGCGGGCCATTACAGTTGTCGATTAGTGCGACTGCGAGCTAGGCCAGTCCAAGTGGAAACGTATCAAAAAAATTACTTTTATTTCTGTTTTTGAAAGTAATTTTGACTATGAAAATTATTAAGGCTTAACTATGCAAAAGTTTAAAGGGTGGTACCTGGTTAATTACTTTTATCAAACGAAATATATCAAAAGCCGTAGAATTAGCCACTTTATTCAAAATATGAAATCTAGAAAAATCCTAGATTCACATATAAGACATGATATCGATTAGTGTGACCGCGTACACCCCTGCTTATACCCATGTACACCATACATGATATCATCAACTAATTATTGTAGATTAACCAGATCTCATAGATCATAGATTCACATATAAGATAGGAAATGTTGTCTATTTCAAAGCTCATGAATGGTTTTCATGTCTCATTACTCCCCATAACTATAGAGAATTCCATCACATCAAAAGCGTGCAACATAATCTCACTGAAATTTGTACATTAATTTTTTTGTAACAATGATAAATATAAGGTTAAATTCAAGAACAACTGCTTTTACTTTTGATTTGAAACACATTTCCTGTTTAATTAAAGAGTTTGAATCTAAATGCTGTAGCATCTACAATATAAACTCTCACACGATCCACAGTAATAACAATCACCAAAATAACCTATCAAATAGAACGTGAAAATCAAGCAGTTATACCATAATTGATCCCTAGCAAGATAGGAGATGAGAAAATCAAAAGGACAGAATACAGATCAATGAACGATTGCAATTAGGGTTAATCAGTTATATCATAACCAAAACCTAGCAAGATAGGAGATGAGAAAATAGCATGCATTCAAGTATTTCATACACAATCCGAATAGAATCACAAAATTGAGTTAAAGAATTCATATCTAAATTACCTATACCGTGAGCGGAGATTTTCGGTGGCTTCCGCGACTTTGTTGAGTGGAGTACGACGGAGTTGACGATGACAAGAGGGATTTGAAGGAAAGGGAACGAGGGTTAAAATTTTCTAAGCATGAGCGGGAGAAGAATAGAAAATAGGCGAACACATTTTTTTTTACTGCACATACTAATTTTTGTTGGATGGGAAGTGAATATTTTTTTGCTGCGTTTATACTATGTGTGAAAACACATTTTCTTGCATTTACAAATAAACACCACTGATTTTTGCAACAAAAAATTATTTTACTTGTAGTGTTGATGATAGTTTTAAGTATAAGGTGCATCTTACCTACATGATATTATATTATTATGAATAATAAGATTTAACACTAGTGCTTTATTAAAACATATTCTTCTCCATCTGAAGAGTTAAAGAAAGCAAGAAATTATAACGATGTAAGTAGTCGTTTTTTCGCTTTATAAGGGGATATAAACTTAAAGACAAATGTTGTGTATATTGTTTATATTTTCAATGTTTAGCTCAATGTTAATCGGTAATTGTTTAATGTGATGACGAACAACGTATAAAGATAGGAAAATCCATTGTTTTCCATATGCATCACAAACAACTTGTGGGGAAAAATCAGTCAATTTGGCTTGAAAACAAATATTATGTTTTACATTTTCACTTTTTGAAATGTGGTGGGATAGAATAAGATGACAAATTCTAGTGATTACAACAACGGGAAGAAGGGAAATGAAAAAGATAGATTTTTATAGTTCTCAAAACGCAAAAATAGAAAAAAGTCATTTTTATTTTATCTTTATTAATAATTGTAATACCCTAGTGACATACTTTTTAGTATTGGTGTAAACTTGAAAGAAATACGTGTAGAAATTATAAAATCTCAGTATCACTTAAAAACAAGATCTAAAACAAACTTCTTTTACCAATTTAAAATGTTCATTGATAAATATTACTAAATTATTATATCACTTAAAATATGAGGTAATATAAATATGTGAACGATGCATGTATAACATTAAAACCGGTCGTTCTAGAAAATAAAGTTAAAAAATATATAATTTCTATTTATTTTCCGTGTTTTGGAAAATAAGTGAAGAACGAAAAATACTTCATTCTTCCGTCATTCTCTTCATCTACCTTATATTCCCCATCGTCTCTCCATTTTATGATTTTTTTAGTCAAGGTTGAGAATTCAACATAAAATGCAAAATAAATTTAACACCATCATGTGAAGTTAATGCCCCGCAATTACCTCGCTATATTCTGTAGCAGATTACCACTGCTACGTTTTTTTCAAATAACATCCGATATAGTTTCTCTGCTTTAAGCAGCGGAACGGGTGTGTTACGTGCAGCTACACAACCCATTAGTCATATATATAAATAGTCTACTTTAAGCCCCGTTATATTCCGTTATTCCCGTTATAGTACACTATTACCGCTATATTACGCTATTGCTGCTATATTTTTTATGAAGGAAACAAATTGAAAAATAACATCTATGCCTTATAAAAATTATGAGGTTAGGTTTTTTAATTGAATTTTTTAATACATATTTTTAGAAACGAAAATACTCTATATTCTATAAAATTTAATTAAATTAAACAGCAATTTACGTTTATTTATAGATATTTGCACATATTTTTGTTTAAATTAAGAATATACTAATTATAGTTAAACTGAGTGCTAATTCTTCATTTAATTATCATTTTTACATTCACAAAAATATCACGAGTTACATGTGTTATTTTAGAGTTATCCGTTATATTCTGCTATTTTCTCGCTTTATATCCATTATGACGTTGTGGACCTCCATCGTATTGAATCTGCTAAACGCTTTAAATGCAACACCATCCTAGTTTTTGAATATTTTGTTAAATTGATGAAACTCGAAATATAATCAACGATATTAAACTAATTTATTTTTTTCAAATCGTGATAACTCATGCTTGTGAGTTGTATTAGCTTCATTCGGTTACGTTGATCAACTGCAACGACTTATGTCGGACCTGCTTTCCTTGGAAGAATCTGTCTAATCCATGTGACAAATTGTTACAGACATCATAATGTTGTTTCAACGAAACAACGAAACAGTAAAGATCTGGACCCTCTAAACTAAGTGAATCCACGCTACTAAGTACAAACACGCGTTGCTGGATTTATTATATACTGTAAAACATGCTACAAATAGTTACTAAACAACAAACCACCAGCTAGTCTGCTACAAAACAAATGCATGAACCTCACTCTCTAGTCTAAGATTTATTTTTCGGTGGTCTATACATTTCAATCACTCTATCATTTGCTAGCTGTTTCGGCCTGGCATTCATCTCAGACTCCTGCAATGCACAATTTTTTAGATATTATCAGTCAAATCCCTGTGTATAATACGCACATTATCAACTGAATCACAAAGAAAAAGAAACAAAAAGTTATGTGCAAATGAAACTCACATCATGCACTGCCTCCCTCAACATGTGCAACTGCTCCTTTGACACTGTCCTCACCTTTTTGATAATGTGCCACACAACGCCTTCAGTGCAAGGAGGAGTTGTAAGAGATCCCAGGTATCTATAATACTTCCGGCTACCCCACTTCACTTCTCTTGGATTTATCATGCCTAACTTCTCTTCACCATCCTTGATATCCGTTAGCATTTTTATGTATTCCTCCATCTATAGCACAAAAATATTAATAAGTATATCCACATATCAATAATTTATAAATGGCCTTTTGTCAGACATAAAAGAATTGATTTACTACATATCAAGCTAACCCGTTTTAATAGTGGATCGGGCCGACCAATTTTGTACATGATGCCAATAACCGCAATCTTGTTGTCGGTGCTCATATGAACCATGTGCAACTCCAAGTCGAACCTGTGCATGTACATAACCATTAACATATATGAGATTGTATTATCCCTTTGTTTCTTACTTTCTTTGCTTGACAAGATTTTGAAAAATGGATTCTAAATTGCTATATGCTGTTAAAGTAATGCTGGATGCTGGTTCAATTTATCAGTTCAATTTATTTCATCACTAAAAATTGTAAAATATGGAGAATCAAAAAGATCATTCTCTATTTAATTGGATTAGAAAACAATTCAACAATTTAAATCAAAACTTCAGCTCAAAGTTTGAACCATATAAGCTACAGTACATTATTCCAGTGTGATCAGTAATATTTTATGATTCAACAAATCAAGATAGCTAATTAACCTTTATTTTATTCTTTTACATGTTACAAAAGTACTGGATCTTATAAATCAAAACTGTGTTTTCATTCATAAATTTCATAACCAAAACACTTGAAAATGGTGTTATGTACATGTAACAACTGATTTAATGAATTTAGTAGCTAAGACTGTTTAATTTCAGATCAATTCGTCTTTCTCGACTTGCATGTCCCCATGTAACAATTAATCTCAACCATTAACCAACAAGTTCTCCACCATTAATGTATTGCAGTGGGTTCCGTATGCTTACAAAATCATGGTGATGAGTGAGCAAGATTAAAGGGGCACAATGGAACAGAAGATTTGGGGACACTGGAATTGATTTCATTTAATTTTGCTCTTCCAATTGAATCATAAGTTAAACTAGCATTATGTAGACTATAAATGCATGCAAACGTTAACTTTTGCCAAAATTTAATTTGCTTCAACAGCAATGAACTCTATAACCGAAATACCAAAAGGATGAGTACTTGTTATGGTTTTACACATGATCATAAAATTTGAGTATAACGTTAACTCAACCTTTTCCCATTGATAGAATGTTCTGTAGGGGAATGCCAATGCAACTGCTTTATCGTATACTCGGTTCCGTTCAAGAATACACCACCTGCATCCTCATCCCATTTGAGCTACAAAGTTGCAAACATATATAATAAATTAGGTTTGTACATCTCATCACAAACAATATCGCGTTCAAGAATATTACCATAACATCGTGACCTCTATTTATCATTACAGCATTAGCAGGCTTGTAAGTCCTTCTAATACGGCCCAAATGATGAACAACTCGAACTCTTTCATGCGATAAGTCGATAGGAGATTGCATTGTCCCATTTCCACAAGCTGCCCATTCGCTACGAATCTCTCCCCAGTGTTTTGGCCCGTGTTCATCATCCGACGCGTAACTGAACTCATGTTCATCCTCTGTATAAATGTACAGATCTTTAATACACGAGAAATTCCACTATATAGATCAAAATATAAATTACTGTGAGACATGAAGATTCACTTACCGACTTCTTGAGACTTTACTATGCCAGAGATCGAGATAATAATGGCTAGAAGAAGCAAACTGTGGAATTTCATGGTGAGAAATATTTCAGAAATATATGAATGGATGTTGGGACCAGTGGGGATTATATAGTTCAGATGTTTGACACGGTTTCTTGACTTTTCCTTTTCTTTCACTTGGAATTTCTAGAAGGTAGATGTAACAGCATTGACAATTAAACATAGGTTTGGTACCTTGAATAGTTTCTAATACTTGAGATTCATTTGACGGTTTCACAAAATTGAAAGTTTTTTGAGCCATCGGTTACGAGCATAAGTTGCTTGAATTTTTAAGCAGCTCGTGCTTAGTCCTGAGCCCAACACAAAATTTTACATAAAAGATTAAATTAAAAAAGAATCTAATTGTTAAGATATCTTGTGTTTTTCTTTGTGTCTTTCTATTCCCATCCAAATAGAGCCTCCCCATTCATGTTTTTTTATGCTAAAAGCATAAAGAAACTATCATCCGTTTTACAATTCCAAATTAAAATGGTCATAAAGTCTGATGATTCAAATGACACCATTCATGTTTTTTCTACGATATTTCAATTGTAAATAACACCATATTGATCAAAGTAACCAACTGCCAACCTGAAATATAACATGCAAACAAATAAATTCATCTAGAAGTTTTTGGTTTGTGTTATAATAAAGATTAGTCAATGTTATGTAACGACGGTCAGAATAAAGTTCCTCTTCCTTATACGCATATGAGCTGACACACAGCTCCCATATAACAGAAGGAATCCTTAATGTTACGTGTCTACCAACTCATATTTGTGCACAATTCCTTCAATTTATTCCATGATGTGGGACTAGTAATTCCAATCCGTCATTCCTCCTTAACAACATGCGAGACAATACTAACAATCAAAACTTCCCAGTAGCAATGTTTGTACATTTACTAATTAATATGGCCAACGACTTATGAATATGTCTACAGTCATGATTACAGATTCCACCCGAAACGTTGGAATTCCAGCTATTCCGATCCGGTTTCGGTGATCAACGGACAAGAATTCACCTTTAACTCCGGTCTCAGACGAAATACCTAAATAGACGAAGAAGGAGAGGCGATAAACAACAAAGAACCATCATCGAATACTGGAGACTATGTTGAGAGAGAAACGACATGGGAGATTGGAGCGAAAGGCAGATTATTTTTTCTCCACTAGGGTTCTGCTGGGTAGGCAAGAACGAAGATGCTTATTTCCTTGGATTAGGGATTTAGTTTATTTGGGTTTTGGTGGTTTTGATGGGTATATCTTTGGGTCTACTTTAAATTAATTCTTATTTCCTCCTTTTTTTTATTGTTCTGAACGCCGGAATGCCGCTACACGTAACGAAGATGAGGAGATGTACAGATCGTAAGAGCTCATACGTTATATACAATAGCAACATTGCAAGCCATATCTCAAATCAAAACGTATTCACAAACAAGAATAGATTTCTATTTTATGAAATGCATGATGGCTTTTAATAGCGATTCGGAGAAAGAGGAAATCCTTCAAGAAAAAGCAGAAGAAAAAAAAAGAAATACGAGACTTATATCATGAAGCCTACGGTTCATCAACGACAACTCGAGGGGGGTCTATTCCTGGAAGGAAGTCTATACACTGAAATCATGCTAAATACCATATGTCGCTGATGCAAGATTACTTCAATGACAACTGCACTTACGGGCCTGATATGTTTCGTAGAAGATACAGGATGCACAGAAATCTATTTCTTCGGATATTGACGGGTATTCAAGATAACAATAATTCCTTTAAGTATAAACAAAATGCATCGAAGACACAGGGGTTGTCCGGTGAACAAAAAATGACGACCGCTATGAGAATGTTAGCTTATGACCCTCCTGCTGATGCTTTGGACGATGTTTAGCCGATAGCAGAGAGCACGGTACTTGAAAAACTTGAAAATTTCTGTCAAGGTGTTGTGAACGTCTGCGGAGAAGAATACTTAAGGTCTCCGAACGAAGCAAATGTAGTGCGAATCAGAGAGATGCACGAAAGCAGGGGATGGCCAGGAATGTTAAGAAGTCTAGACTATATGCACTGGGAATAGAAGAACTGCCCTAAGAGATTGTAAGGTGCGTACAACGACAAGGACAGACGATCAACTATCATTTTGGAAGCTGTAGCATCGTACGATTTATGGATATGGCATGCTTTCTTCGGAATCCGCGGTTCGAATAATAACTTAAATGTTATAAAAAGATCTCATATGTTCAATGATCTTACTCAAGGCCAGGTGCCTCCTTCAACATTTACCCTAGACCAAAATACTTACAACTATGGCTATTATCTAGATGACGACATTTACCCAAAATGAAGCACCATTGGTAAAACATGCTCAAATCCATTGACTCTTAAACAAGTCAAATTCACGGCGATGCAAGAGGGACAAAGAAAAGATGCAGAACAAGCATTCGTTGTTTTACAATCTAGATTTGCAATGATAAGTAATCCATGACGGCTTTGGTCTAGGAAGAAGATGTCTACAATCATGTTTGCCTGCATTGTTCTACACAACATGATTATAGAAAGAGATGGATGAAGGGCAACATTACTACGAATATGAAGGTGCTTCGCAAGCACCCCAAGTATTCTGAAAAAACACACCACTAACAGAAGAGGACTTCAACATTCATTTGAACCGTCAGGTTATGTTTAGAGATGCACAACTCCATAACCGGCTACATAAAGATCTTATGGATCATTTATGGAACCACTATTGAGATACTTAGTTATGAAGCTTGCTTGTCCGAACTCGTGTTTTATTTTATGATTGTCCGAACACTACAAGAAAAATACCATACGGCAACTAGCTATTTGCAACAGGCCTCAAATGTCAGTTGCAGTAAATGATATTTAGCAATAGATCTTTCGTAATTGTTGCAATAGATAAAATTTAACAACAGGCTTTTCCTTCCTGTTGCGAAAAGTATATTTTTCGCAACAACGCTTTCATGTTTGTTGCGAAAACATACTTTTAGCAATTACACTTTCATTCTTGTTGCAATAGACATATTATTTGCAACTACACTTTCAAACCAATTGCAAAAAATAATAATATTTAGCAGCTGTTTTCACCAGTTGCGATAACTGTAATTTTTTTGCAACATGTAAAGCCACTTGCAAAAAACACACTTTTAAAAATTATTTTTCCCCAAGTAATATTCGGTTATAATATAAGAAGTATAAGCATAATAGTTAATATATATACATATATATATATATATATATATATATATACACATATACATATACATATATATAATTTGTAACTGCGCTTCTAGACCTATTGCAAAAAGTTATCTTTATCAAGTGTTTTCACCACTTGCAATAGTTAAATAATAAATAATAATAATGACCAATTAATTAAAAAGTTAAGAAAACAAATGAATATAAATCATTGTAATTGTAACGAACCAAAATTTTTAACGTTTAAAAGATGACATTTATTTGAATTTTGGTATTTAAGAAATTTATTTTTGTTGTAATTTTGGAATTTAGTCTATTTGAACAATTTTTAATTGATTTTACAAGTGTGAATTTAAAATTTTAATGTTTGATTCTATTTTTATTTGATGAGTTTTAAACAAATTTTTTTTTTTAATTTGTGATGAATTTTGAATTTTATGTAATTTGAGAATTCACTTTAATTTACTTAGACTTAAATTGGCTTTTAAATTTTAATGTAAGTTGTATTTCAAATGTGTAAATTCTCATTACTGTTTGTATTTATAGTGTAATATAGGGTATTTATACCGAGAAATTATTTGTTAAGGAATTTACACCTGTACAGAATTATCGGTGATCTCAACACTTATTCGTTTTCTTGTGTGTTAACGCGTGTCCTTTCCACCGCTCCTTTAATATTCCGGTTCCCTTCCTTTTAGTCTCCACTGTTCTTATTTTTTTTTATTCAACAAAACTTTTCCCCAAATCTGAAAAAATGGCGAAGTCTTCAATCAAATTCTCTCCACCCAAATCGAGCTACTCCCGTGAGCTCCGCCTTTCACCTCATCGTCATCGAACGGTCCGCTCTGCCTTCTCTTCCCATTCCTTCGGTAAACCCCAGCCCCTCTGCGATCTGAACCGCCGCGTCCATTGCCTCCGAGAAAATCGCTCCACCAAACTGCTTCGCGCATCCTTCAGTGAGCCTGAGCCACTATGACACCAGCACCATCAGCGAACTCCGACGACTGCGAGCTAGCACTAGAATGCGTGCCTTCAGCGTCTCACACCCAAAGACAACAGCTTTGGAGTCTTCACCTCTGCGCAACAGCCGTGCCACCATCGTCCGCACCTCGGAAGCCATAGTCGCCTTAAGTCGATATTTCTTTTTGTGCCCGCGACCGCGATTTAAGGTAACTCAAACTTATGATTTGAACGTATTTCAAGTTTGAAAATTTCGGGTTTACTAAATATAATTGGTTGGGCATACTGATGGCTGCATGTGGATTTCCTTTGTACACTGTCATGTTTGGGTTTGGTTAGTTGGATTGTTTTATTAATTTATATGTTGTCGGATTTACTCAGCTAGGATAGGTTGATAAAAAACTTACCTGAAGAGCTTTTAAGTAAAATTTTGTTTCGAGTTTTAAATTGGTTTTCTAAAGTAACGTGATCACTTGAGATTTTATAAATGAATTCAATGGATTCATATATTTGAGATAAGACGAGAACCCTTCGATTTCCAAGATGAGTATATAAATGAAGTCATTTAGTTCATAGGCTTAATATGTATTAAAATTCTTCAAACTTGAAATATTGCATGGTAAAAATTCCGGAAGTGTTAAATTTTAATGTGCCTGATATGTTTAATAGATAAATGAAGACAAATCAACTGAATCGATGTTTTCTTGCAAAATCCTACCATATGTTATGGTTTGTAATGATAAGCTGTCACAATTTAACACATTTCATTTGTTGAATGCATGAAATGTGAACCTGTTTAATGAAATCCATTGACTTGGATTTTAGTTTCAGCGTTTCCCTTATACAAATAAACATGCGTAGCTATGCCCATCCATTTTTGAGAATTTAGCATTTCTTTAGTACAAATGAACATGCATGGACAGTTATACCAATTATCCTTCATGAACATGCTGTATGGTTGCCTGACAATAACCTTATGTGTGTCTTTTATATCTATTGTAACTTGCCACTCATTCTTGCGTTAGTACATGCAAAGTAATTCAATCTTTACGGTATAATTTTAGGCAGTTTCATGGGTTATTGTATTATCAGGAATTAACATTTTGTATGCTGAATTGCTATTACTACTTTCTTCATTTCTTCTCTATAACAGTGAAGGATCCATCATTCAAACGTTTGTGTTAAGTAGTTCGTAAAGGAATTATTATCAACTGCCATGTTTTGTTAACATATCTTCTATAACTTTGTTGTTGATACCAATATTGAAAACGCAGCACACAAGATTTTCCCATGCCCCATGTTGCTCACGTATGGACTGTGTACATAAGTTTTGTTGAATTTGCCATGACTTGTCACTCGTTTACTAAGGCCATGCCATTTTGTCACATGCAACTATCTCAATCCATTTAGGAAATTCATATGTTCGCAGTTCACTAATCTCGATACGTGAACTATTTAAATTGTTGTTGGGATTAAACCAATTATATTTATGTGATTATTATCGAAGTTTGCTACGCTTATAATGCAGAAGAGAGCTAGGGATATTGTGTAGGTTGTTACCCATTATAGCAACCCCGGAGATTCTAGTTGATGTTAGTTGTGGACTGGGAAGCCACGTTGGTGATTAACTTGAATGATGAGAAACTTGAGAGGTATGTTTCTCGTTGTAAATATTTTTTTTTTGGCCATTTGGCTATTTCTGTGTGTTTCATTAAACCAAATGGCTAAGTATCGTGTCAAGTTGTTTACTGTTTAATCAGCTATATTAGACAATTTCATATGTTTAAAGTTCTGCCTATCTCATGTCCATTTGTTTCTCTAATTCTGATTTTAGACCACTGTGCTCTTCATGGACATATGTTTGTTTGTCCTCTTCAAAATATAAGGAATTATGTCCAAAGCCAATATGATGTCTTGCCATTTATCTTGATTATTTGGTTGTTTTTGCGACATCTTTCTGGTTTTAAGGAAGAAAAAAAAACATGTTATATTTATACTGGTCTTGGTCTATCGATACTTTATACTAGGTAAATATGGGTTCCTATATCAGTATCTGACATCAATCATTCCTTTCTTTAGCAGCTGCAAGGTATAATGAGCCAACTAGTATCCATCATGTTTGTCACACCTGATTGCATGTTGGATCAGGGAATTATTTATGGTCAAAAATTCTTTAAAGCCTACATATTTTCACTACATGTGATCTTGCTTTGTTAAACGTGTGCTAAGTATATGATTAGCAATTGCAAATATAGGGTTATCTATTAGTATGCAGCACCACTCAAGTTTAGGATCTCAAAACTGAATCAAAAGCAATCATTGTTTATATCGCATTACTGTCTTTGTAACACGCCTTGCTATTTATTATTTCTAAATTTTGTATATTTGTTTTACTATTCTGCTAGGAGTGTTTCAACTTGATCCACTAAAACAGATAATAATTAATAATTATTTTTCCAGATATGATTCGTGTTAGTGTAAAATTAACGAAAAAAACTTGTTGGTCAGTTGAGCCGAGATGTTGGTACAAAGTATATGGAAAAATGTGCATTGATAGTGGGCTTTTCCTGGGAAGTTGCATGTGAAGTCATGGTATGTTTTATTATTGATTTGTGCATGCTTCCAGATTTATATTTACACAAACTATAACTTTCCATTTGCTGCTCCTGTTGTTAGTTTTAGTCATATATTCTTGGTCTTAGACTCATTTTTATGCATGCTTGGTCCATTGACCCAGTTCCTGGAGCACTCTTCAAATATTCCCTCTTACAATAGGGGTAGACTTGTCCATTCAAACCTTATTTAAGAAGGATCCTTATTCTCTGAAAAGGTGATGTAGTACATCTTAATATATAAATTGCATAGTTCTTATATACGTTATTCTGTTAAATTACTAGAATTGTTTTTATTCATTCTCAGACAACAATGGCGTTTTTGGAATCTAAACATAGAGAAGTGGCTGTCGCTGACTCTATCGTGAGTGTAATGGGTATCAATCTTAAAATATTGCTTGATTGAAATCACTTCAGGATATTCTTGGTGGTTCAGCAATCAATCCGGAAGGTAAACAATGGTATGCTGTGGAGCAAAGTAGTTTCAATAGTTGGTGGTTCAGAAAATACTCTATTCGAAAAAATGTGTTATGTGGGAGAAGAAATTGTTACACATGAACAGTGTATGAAAATTGTAGAAACTTTTATTGTAATTGTTTGTACTATTAAAATTTTGTTAAAATAAAATTTTTATTTGTTTATTTCATTTTGATATACGCTATTACTAAAACAAATGCATTTAATATGTAATATCTATAAGCTATATTTTTTTTTGTAGATTTATGAATCTATTGCAACGGGCATATACTGTTGCAAAATGGTCTGTTGCAATAACAAATCCAGTTGCAAAAAAGTATACCGTGATGTTTTATTGCAACAGGAAGAAAAAGTTGCAGACTTTTTGCAACTTCGGCTATACCAACAGGTGCAGACCTGTTGTAATTGGTCTACTACAACAGATATTGCCTGTTGCGAAAAGTATTTTTTGTTGTACCAACTGAAACAACCTGAACTTCCCCATAAAGGAAAGCACAGATTTCTTTGAGAACACGATGAATTAGAACACAAACAGAAGAACATTTCATTGTTTATTACAACAATTTCATCAGAATACAAGAATATTACAGAGTATGAATAAATAATATACATTCGATAAATATTAGAGATTTAAATTACATTTAAATACATAGCATTTGAAAACAATACAAAACACAACTGAAAGTAATACACGGATACAGAGCTTTTCGAATATCGCTTCAGTTGTAAATCAGGACCCTGTGATTACAAATCTGCAAAACAAAAACTACTAGCTGTCCGTGCGGAAAATAGGGGCATTCAGAGTTTAGGTTAAAACAATAAACTTCAGGTCACAAGATGAAGCAGAACACAAACAGAAGAACATTTCATTGCTTATTACAACAATTCCATCAGAATACAAGAATATACAGAGTATGAAGAAATAATATACATTCGCACAATATCAGAAATTTAAATTACATTTAAATACATAGCAGCGGAAAAATAATACAATACACAACTGAAAGAGATAAACGAATACAGATCTTTTCGGATATCGTTCCAGCTGTAAACCAGGATCCTGTGAATATAAATCTGCAAAACCAAAACTACTAGCTGCCCGTGTGGAAAATAGGGGCACGTACAGTTTTGGTTAAAACTATAAGCACCAGTTATTCATTTTTAAAATGATTTCAACTTCAACTTCATATTCAAATCAAAATTGAATATTCCATATCATCGATATATAAATGATATTATTTTCAAAACATTTGATTTCAAAATCTATCATTTATATATCGATGATATGGAATATTCAATTTTGATTTGAAATTGAATATGAAGTTGAAATCGTTTTGAAAACGAATTTAAAATGTATTTTATAAATCGTTTTCAAAACGATTTCAATTTCATATTCAATTTCAAATCAAAATTGAATATTCCATATCATCGATATATAAATGATAGATTTTGAAATCAAATGTTTTGAAAATACTATCATTTATATATCAATGATATGGAATATTCAATTTTGATTTGAAATTGAATAAGAAGTTGAAATCGTTTTGAAAACGAATTATTCGAAGTCAATGGTCGAAATTCGCGAACTGCCGCAGCGCGGCGCGTTCTATTCAGGCCATTATATTATATATATATAAACTTATTGATCATTTATGCAGTAATGATGTTGTAGTTTTTTATTTTACCAATCATGTTCTACTGTATTTGTACGGGCGATTAACCAGCTGTTATTATGTTCTGAAGATAAATTAGTTTATTTCGGTCTTCCTAAACATAACTACTTTATACGAAAATAATAATGATTTTATTTCGTCATATTAAAATATAAGCTAGGATAAGTAAACAAAAATTTAAAATGTAAATGAAGCACGCGCCGACTTTATCGGCTCATCATGTAGTGAACATACTTTATCGGCGTACGTCGAAAAAATCGGCTCGCTACATGACGTGCCGATAAAGTCGGCGCGCGAGACCAATTCAGACTTCTGAATTGGTCCCGTAACATTTGGCTTAATATTACACCAAGTAATATCTGTTGGGGACCAAAATTGCAAAAAATTCACAATTCAGAGCATGAATTGCTTGCTGTTAGAGTTGCTCTAATGCATTCATCAGTGAAGAAAAATAAAGCATGTGCAAGTTGACTGTCTTAACTCTTAACAAATACTTTTCAGATGCTTGTACATAAACGTAGGAATTATACTTCTATACATGAATATTGACGTTGGACTGATTACTTTTTAGATCCAGAAAATGGGTTACGTTAATGAGTGTTTCCTATACTAATAAAAAATTAAATTAAAAATATTTAGAATCAGATAAAAACATTTCATTCACTCCATTTTTATTATTAATAGTGGACAGTAAATGCAGGATGTATACTGTATATGAGGTTAATAGATTCATCAATCATGCTGTTATATAATATATATTGCTAGTTTAAATCTGCAGTTTGACCTTTTCATTCTATCAAATACAACTATGCTTTACAAGTTGCTATTTTGTTGTTCATGATAGATTTTTATATTAGGCTACTGTATTTTATAAATGATCACAAGTGGCTAAAAATGGAATATTGAAAAAATAATTTGAAGGCACATGAACATTGTGTTAAGGTTAATTATATGGTACACATGCAAGCATTAACTCTTATAGTCTGAATCTCTATGTTAGTTAGTTTTGACTAATTTTGAGAAACAGGGAGACATATAATTAGTTTGTACATGTATTTGTTATGAAAATTGCGCATTTGCGGAAGAACAATAAGCAGGATCTAGATTTGCCAATTGTACATCAATCTAATCTGATGGCAATTATTCTATTATATCAACAAAATAGTAAATAACTATAGCAGAGAAACAAAGAGACACAATATTTATACTGGTTCCACTATCATCATAGTGTACGTCCAGTCTAACAGAGAGAGATTTTATTCCATATGAGAGAATTACAAGAGATTACAAAATAATAGTTTACATATCCAAACCTCAATCAGGTTTAACAAGAAGAGACACCATTGGGGATCACTGGCTCCAAGCCAGGATGGGTTTACACTAAAGTCTACCTCTCAATATATAGCCATTGTAAATCTATGTGAGTCATCAGTTAAATTACCAACATATGGTAATAATATAATGGAGGCAAATTACCATACAACAAATGTGCAAACATAGGAAGTAAATCAATCCGTTTCTTTAGCATAAATGAAAGAAATTAATCCCTTCATTTATTTCTCTGCCACCTCATCAAATGCAGTCAATGCATTCCCATTATAAAAATATTTACTTTCCATTCTTTGCAAATTTGTTCCAATCAATTTGTGATTTTGTATCACCAAATTTAACACTCCACCTTGACGCAAAATCACATATCTGCAACACCCCATCTCCAATCAAATTCTCTTCACAACATAAAACTCTTCAACAGAACTCCACCTTCAATCAAAATCTCACAATGAGATAGAAACCAAAAATGAATATTTGCCTAATGGGTTCCAGCAAAGCCATCTCCCATCACACAATTGTTAACGAGCTCAGACTACGTCCCCGCCCGCCAATAAATGTTGCAAATATCCAAAATAACAAAGAGGCAGACACCAAAGTAATCTCAACACCACCAAGACCAAATAATTATTCTCTCAATCGCCAAAAAATCTCTCTCCTGCCACTTAATCAAAACCATTACAAGCTTCACCCACCGCCTGCAAAAGATGCATCTACCACTATGAGCTACACCACGCATAAACCAACGGTCTAAAAGTGCTTGCAATACACATTGACACCCGTCTAACACTTGATCTGAGCTCCTTTCTCGATCACTCTGGATCCCTCAAGCATCATCAACGTGAAGACCCATGTCTAAACCACAATGATCTCTGTCTCGACACCCGTCTATCACTTGACCTGAGCTCCTTTCCTGATCATCTTGGATCCCTCGAGCATCATCAACATGAAGACCCCTGTCTAAAACATGATCAAAAGTTCCCAAATCCAATGGTCTCTTCAACGCAGTAAACTCCATATCACGTCAAAGTTCCCAGATTGGAACGCTCTTCACTCTCAACATAATCTCCTCCACCAAAGTCTCTTTTCCTTCAAAATAGTAATAGCATAATCACCACTGAATCTACCAACCTTTGTAGAAATAATTGATGCATAATTTAAAACAAATCGCCTCGCTCCGATACCAATCTGTTATGCAAAATTGCGCATTTGCGGAAGAACAATAAGCAGGATCTAGATTTGCCAATTGTACATCAATCTAATCTGATAGCAATTATTCTATTACATCAACAAAATAGTAAATAACTATAGCAGAGAAACGAAGAGACACAATATTTATACCGGTTCCACTATCATCATGATATACGTCCAGTCTAACAGAGAGAGATTTTATTCCACATGAGAGAATTACAAGAGCTTACAAAATAAGAGTTTACATATCCAAACCTCAATCAGGTTTAACAAGAAGAGACACCATTGGGGATCACTGACTCCAAGCCAGGATGGGTTTACACTAAAGTTTACCTCTCAATATATAGCCAGTGCAAATCTATGTGAGTCATCAATTAAATTACCAACATATGGTAATAATATAATGGAGGCAAATTGCCATAACAACAAATTTGTAAACATAGGAAGTAAATCAATCCGTTTCTTTAGCATAGATGGAAGAAATTAATCCCTTCATTTATTTCTCTGCCACCTCATCAAATGCAATCAATGCATTCCCATTATAAAAATATTTACTTTCCATTCTTTGCAAATTTGTTCCAATCAATTTGTGATTTTGTATCACCAAATTTAACAGTATTATCATGTTATACACAAATCAAATTAGCCTCTATCCTCCACATAATAAGAATTTTTTCTACTCTATCTCACTCTCATTGTTCATTACTAAATAACTATGTTGGCGACCAACAGTGCCTAGAGTGATCCAAACATAAAGTGATATGAAGTATATTGCACTAATATGTTTCCAGAATTATTTTTAACCATGTTTTATTTTTCGACTATTATCATCTCCCATGAACTATGAATCAAACAGAAGTTCAGATATCATAATCTTTATACAGGTAACATGTCAGGTATATCTCAATGAAGTCAGTGTCTCCCTTCTTTACATATTCTGGTAGATATGTCGCTATCTGAGAAGCTACTGATATGTAAATGAAAACACAAGTTAATATATCATGTTGCACTGGTTTCATCCAACCGCTATATGTATAACTGAGAGCAACCGAAGCATTTGAAATGTGTGCCTAGCAAAAATTATTGATGTCCTCCATGTTGACTCATATCCGCTTTCACAGAAGCATAGTGTCCTTAAGAAGACACTAAAAATAAGTCAAAACTATTGGAATATTTTGACAATTGGATCACATATGTAAAATAAAAAATGTTGTGATTTTTTGGTGTAAAGCCTAATTAAAGTGATCTGGTTTTAAATTAAAATTAAAAGAGTTAAAACTTATATTATCATGCGCCTAATACGTGTAGATACCGAGATGTTTTAATTTGTTGAAAGGCCAAATTGCATAATGTTAGTATAATAAATAAGGGGTTATGATTCCCAAGTTATACAAGTCTTAACAACTCTCTAACCCTCTTCTACGGAGAGCTAATTTCAGATCTAGGGTTTGTGTTAATTTGGAAGACCGAATCAAAACTATCTCTTTTATCAGCAAATAACTATGGATTCAAGTATCACAATAATTAGCAACGGATTCATGTATGCTTCCGCTACTTATTATTTATGTTTGTACTCAATTAAATCAATACGTATTACCTATTTGGATCTAGGGTTTCATGATTGTTTATTATTAAAGTATATATTGTAATCCTAACAAGTGGTATCTGAATCATCTATATTTGATTTGTTCTATTTTGTTTATATTAAATTAACAGATTTGTTAGCTCTAAGCATTTCTGATCAAGTTGGGCGTGCTATGATACTATACTGTATTGCAACTCTCGTTTAGTTATATTTGATTCATGTGATGTTTTGCTGGACATCTTCATCTTGTCTATTGGATTTGACTGTGTAACGTAAGCCAAGAGGAAAATAGTTATAATAATAAAATGGCAAAGGGCAGAAACCGTGTTTAGTATATTTAAAAGCCAAAAAAAAGAATTCATTTTAGATTTGCATGTATGACATATTCTATACCTTTATCATTATCATTATTACGTGGCCTGGTCTAATGAATTTGATAAGGTAATTTAATTTGGTAGATATTTGGTGGTGCCCATAGTTGTAGGCTTGTAGATATGTATTGCAGTTATGGCTTATTTTGTAAGAAGTTTTCGCATTTGGATATATATTGCTTATCACTTCAAAGCTAATAGCTTTCACCTATTCGTGTAAGCAAAAAATAGAACTATACTACATGTATTAAATATGATATCCTACTGCATGTTTAATACGAACCACATCACTACGTCAACCTATAATCATGTAGTAAAGTTTCCTACTAAATTTATATAAGCAATAATGGGCAGAGCTTCAGACCTATGCATGATATATTTGATTTCGTGAGTCATGGTATTCTAGCCGGACCAGTTTAACTAGATATGTGGATGATTTATCTAGAGGTGAACACAAAAGTTAGATAAATGATCTGACACAACTAATATGCATGCAAAGCTTTAGGTACATAAAATGCAATACAAGTTTCTTGACATCACTTTATGTGGTGTCAAGGTGACCTCACCTCCTGATTAGATGAGTTGTAAGCTGTAACGTGTCACTTTATACCAGCAAAATGTTTTATAATGGTTACTTCATAGCAGTAAAATGTTTTATAATGGTCATGTGACTAATTAAAGCAATTTTAATAGTTACAATTATACATGTTATGCTACAGCTACGATTATATATGTTATGCTACAGTTATAGTTTGAAATTTTAACCGTTATGAGAACCAAAGTGACCTCTCTTTGTAATTGTAAATATCCTACATTCATACTGGACTAACTGAAATAACAGGTCATCAAAGTGACCTCTCTTATTTTAGTGGTTCATGAAAATATTTGATATTTGTGTGTGGTTATTCATGCAAGTATTAGCCGGCCCAAAGGAAGACTAACATTTGGCCGAATCTTTTACACATATGTGATGGCAATTAAATACGGGACAATTATACAATTTTATGAGTGAATAATTAATCAGCCCAAAGGCATATTGTTATTTGACTTGAATTTATTAACAGTGTTTGATCATTACAACAAGAGTACCACTTACAGTTAATATTACTGTCCAAGGATTTGATATTAATGTGTACTAGTTATCTTGAGAAGAGAGTTTACCAATTATTTGAATTTACTATGGTTGATACTTGGCCATGAGCATATGCGGTCAATCTTCATTTTATTTTTGTTCATTTTTCAGTAAATTTAACGGTCTTGTCTGCCAATTTGGAAAATATTCTCATCTTATATAAGGATTTATAAGAGAGCATATTGTTTGTTCTTGACTTTATAGTTTAGCTCTTGCAATTCGGAGGGTTACAAATAGCCTTACTATGGTTAGATGTTCCTATAATGTTATGAAGAATATTGAAAGGTGGTATAATTCAAAAGGCAAGAGTTAACAGATCATTAAGTAAATATTTCAGAAGTTTTCAAGGATGTGCTACATGTAACGATAACTAATTTGTTGATAAGTTATCTATTGAGAGTGTGAGCATTTTTTTTTCCTTTTTTTTTGAAAACAATAAGGGGAAACTAGCACTTTTTGTGTTGCTTGATTCCATAAATATTGTAAAGTAAAAGAAATATAAGCAAGTACTATATGGAGAAATATAGCTTCAAAAGTTTAAAGTCAAGGTATTTTTTTGTACCATCTTCATTATGATCATTTTAAGATTAATATTATTTTAAGAATAAGATGTCATCTTATTGGATTAATTTAGCGTTTTAGTATTAGAGCAACGATGGAAGTTTATAAGACTTAAAATACTCATTTGAAATACATTTTAAATACATGCATGAATAAAGATGATGAAGTCGCTAAAGATTTGAAAGAAAAGAAATAACATATATATATATATATATATATATGTATATATATAGTTATTTCTTTGATGATATATCGAGACCTATAAAGTAAAATATATTAGATATTTTTAAATAATTATTGAGATTAAGTTATACTATTTGAATTTATCATGTATTTTTGTCGTACTGTCATTTAAACAGATTTTGGTTTTATATTTCTAATATGAGCAAATTAGGTTATTATTGTTCATTTTGAAATAATAAGGTTGAGTTATGAATAAATTGATATATATATATATATATATATATATATATTGAAAATAATGCTCCTAATGTTTAAAATATAGTTTGTATCTAGTTATGAACCCATACTAAGGAAAAATTTCAATACAGGAACTGCAATTGTTCTTGAGCACGTTGAGTTTGGGGGGAGAAATAAAGAGTGACCAATGTATTTAGAGAGAATCACTATCTTTGATTCAAGTATGGTTGTTTTTTCGACTAAAGTATAAGATTTTATTTCTTTCATGGTAAATTAAGAACCATAATAAGACGATGTTAAAGAAATTTCCCTTTAAGCTAAGGTTATTGTTTTAAGAAGACAAACTAAACAATCTTAAAGTATATGGTTACTAAGGAAATCCACTTGTAGAAGAACAAATATTCCGGATGACTATCTAGTATTTCTCCTTAAAGATAAATAATGGATCGGTGAATATGACTCTATATATGTAACAACCCGGAATTTCTGAACCAGTTTAAAAATTTTATTTTAGCTATTTTAATGGATTTTGAATATTTAAAATGATTTATTTTAAATAATAACGACTAAAATTTTATTTAAATCAGAGTTAGAATGTATAAATTTATTTTAAATTATAAAACGAGCCTGAAATGGCACGGTAGTCTGAAAATACGATTTTAAATTTCAATTGAATATACAGAATTCAATATAAGTCGGAATTGGACGAAACTTAAAATGTTGGAATCTGTTTAACTATATATTTTCTAACGAATGTGAAAATTTGAGATTTCATAATATAAATTGTAAGTTATGTCCAATTTAAAATTCAGAATAGTCGTTATGGAATTTATATATATTTTGACATAATATATAGCCCTTAAATATAACCATTTTGCAAGTGACCTCCGTTTTCGACGAAACCACTTTTGTCAGATTTGGAATGTCAAATTATTGTTAGGTTTCAAATTTCATAATTTTTGGATCTAATATGTGAGCTGGTAAATTTAAATGTGTTTTGATAGTTTAAGTTTGAATTGGATCGACCAGAAAATGATTATTTTTCAAACGGTCTCCAAATTCGATGGAATTAGTTTTGTTAGGACCGTATCATCAAAACATAGCTAGATTTATTTTTCGAGAATTTTTGGAGTCAGTATGTGGCTCCGGTAAATTAAAATGTACATTTAAATTCAATATAAATTGATTTATATTTTAATTTTGATAAAAACTGATCGAAATAGTTGAATTGGCTTACGTAACATATCCCGTTATGTCCGGAATGAGGTATTTAGCTAGGGGTGACATTCGTTGTATTTGATTTGGAGTTCGGATGTAAAATCCCTATTTTTGGAAATTAATATAAATAGTGGCCAATTGAAAAATTCCTTTAACCTAATTTATTTCTGAAAAAAATCATGCTGCGCTCTCTCTCTCTCTCTCGTATACGAACGTTGGAATCAGCTCCCATCTTCTCTCCTAAAAAACTCTCGATCCATGCAATGAAATCTGAAGATTCTTGGGGCAATTTCGTAGTACTCTTCACCCTCTTTACGTCCATATGGGGTTGATAACCTGTAGTTGCGTATATAGCTCGAATTGAGCCCCAAAGTGCTCGCCATCGTCTTCATTTTCCACGCCGTCCAGACCATGGAGTCCGACCAAAGGGGGAGGTGCAGGCGCGGTTTTCGAGGCTCTCTCACGTGGTACCATCCGATCGACGTGAAGCTTCATGGATTGGGAGAAAATTCGAACCCTATTTTGAACGAGCGGCTGTGTTATTCTGAAGAAGAAAAGGTTTAAATTTAATTAATTACTTTAAAATTGTCATTAACCTTTATAAAATCATATCTTTCTCATATGAACTCCAAATCGCGTGAAACAGGATCCGTTGGGATCGTAGGGACGAGAGCTTCGCAACAAGACTAACTGGGTCAAATTTGGAGCTTGTTAGAATTTAGGGTAGATTTAAATCCAAACTATCCAATAAAGAATGACGGAGTGGAAATCGACAGTGAGAACTCTCTCTCACTCAAATTATTTTACAGTTATTATATAATAGATTACGGACGGGGCTTAGTAGCTCCTGACACTATTTTTTTCTACAAACCATGATTGATTGTCTGTTTGGATTGTGATTGGGATTGATATTGTTGTATATATAAAATTATTTATATAAAATGTATATAAAATTATCATGGAAAGAAATTGAAATAAATATTCATTTACAAATCGGACGGTTTGTTTATGTACACCCATTTAACTGATATTGATTGGGACGATAAATTTTACACATCACCCAACTGCGCAAACAATAATAAGTATTTGTTATTTGTAAACCCCACACGGGTATTGGGATGATTTTTGACATACACTGATCCCAATAATTAGTGGTATGTCAATGGATGGGTTGACAGACTATATAAGCGTTAATTATTTATTTTAATGCTTATACAGTTGTAAAATGCACTCTAGATCTTGTATGAATTTTTAATGGTTGTTTACCATTATTGTTGTATACATGCGATGTACGAAATCCAAATAACTAAAATTATATGGTAATTGATTGAGTCTGATTCCAGTTCATAAGTAACGAATATTTAAAATAATATTCATTGAATAATCAAAACGTGATTTTGATGTCCGATTTTGGATGGACACGAAAATATTGAAATGTGAAGACGTGTTAAGTAGTTAAACACCATTTTAACATGGACGGGATTTTCTGTCGATTTTATTCATTTTATAATGAATATCGAAAAGTGATTTCAAAATCTGATATTTTGAAAATATTATCATTTTAATATTATAATGATATAGAATATTCAATTTTGATTTAAAATTGAAAATGAAGTTGAAATCATTTTGAAATGAATTTATAAATGATTTATAAAATACGTTTTAAATGGAAATCAATGCTATATATATATATATATATATTATATATATAATGGCCTGAATAGAACGCCCGCGCAACGGTCGTTCACGAATTTCAACCATTAACTTCGAATTGATGTTATGGGAGATCCGACTATCGGATTCTCCTAAAACCGGAATCCTTGGCTTCGTATCGAAAAGATCTTTCCAACGAGTATAAGAGATTTGAAATTTAACTGTTGGATTTGGAATTACGTCCAAATCAATTTCAAAAAAGGTCGCAATGAATGCAGTTTGGTGGCCGTTACTGGAAACCGACTGTAAAGGCCTTAGTAAAATTATTAAAAATATGGAAAAATTATGTAAAATCGTAATAAATGATTTAGAAAGATTTTGGATAGAAAATTTCAGTTTTGAAAAGATAAACATATATTTTTATCAAAATGAACTAATTAATAACTAGAATAATAGTCCAATTATTTTTAGAAATAAATAAATTGAATTTGAGCATGGTTTTAAAATAACCAGAATTTTCCAACAAATGAATTGGAATTGATTTGGAATGGAAATAATCTTCGGAATATTTCGATATTGGATTCCGTGATTATACGGATATTGTTGAGGAATTTGGAAGATATATATATATATATCGTTATTCCCAATACGATAATTGTTGGTTTCAGAATTTGATATTGAATATAAACCGATATAATTTCTATTCAGAGTCTTGTATTTGATATCAAATTGGATTTTGGATTTGTTGTGAAGTTTTCCAATTAACTAATATTTAATTGGAATTGAACAAAACAATTGGATTTTTGGGTTTATCGTGAACGGTATTTTAAATAACATTTGTTTTTCAACCCAATTAATAGTGAAAAATATGATTTGGAATTTATAGTCTTTTAATTAAGATTAATGGAATTTTACAAAGTAAAGTTTTGCAATTTAATATATTAAATTAGAATTGAATGGAATTCGATTTGGTAATAATCGAGATGAGCTTCTGTGAAGGAAGACCATTACTATATATGGAATTTAAAAGGATTTGCCATTATTGCATTTATATTATTAGTCGGATATGGGAACTTATATTGATAATATACTATTATGATTTCCGTATTGATTCCATTTTGATGGATGATTTTGAGTTTATTGTGAACTGTGTTTTAAATGACACTGGTTCTTTAACCCAGTTAATGACAGGATTTATTTCCTAAATTTGAATAATCATTAAATAATGATTTTTGAAGATTAAAACTAATTGGAGTTTTAATTAATCTTTAATTAGATTGAAATGTTAATGTGGTAATTAAATTTGCCAAATTTGAAAGGTGTTCGAAAATGGAGTATCACTAATTTTACTTCAGGCGATAGTTAAATCTTTAATTAGATTTGAACGTGAAATGGTAATTGAATTTACCGATCACACAGTGGTGTCAGAAATGGAGTATTAGAAGTTTTACTCCATGGGATGAATTGGGATGAAATAATAAAATGAAAGATTACTTCGGTAAGGCAGTAATCCCAACTAATTTGATAAACCTTAATTTGGTTTAAACTGTGAAAAGATACTATAAAATCTTTTGAAATGATTTCCAAAGAAATGGATTAAACAGTGTGTTTAAAAGTGATAATCTTTGATAAGATTAATGAGAACCTTTCCAGAATAAAGAAATACGAATAAAAGAACATTATAGGTTGGAATGAGGCGTATGATGTGTTGTTATAGAACTTGATTAAAAGATACGCGAGTTATTCGGAAAGACCAAGTTTAACCCATTTCAAATAACTGATACGATAACTAATAATCGAAGAGATTGAAGACGGTGCAAGACCGACCATCTTTACATCGAATGGATGGGTTGCTACTAATGCTCATAATTGGAGTAGCTACGTTGAAGGGGCTATAGTGGTAGCCGTCCGGACGTATTTGTTGATTGTTTGGATATGCGAGGGCCTCTCTTTTGTATTGGACATACGGGACGAGGAATAAGGTGCCTCCGGTTTCGTTCAGACCCAGAACGGACTTGCAAATGGATGGTGTGTCTGACATTGTATTCCATTATGCTATATTCGTTGATCTCTACTATATATATAGAGAGAATTTATTCTCTTGCTTAACACCCTTCTCTGAGATGTATGAGCTTAAAGGTTATATATTGGTAGAAATCAACGGTATGACATGGATTGATAGTGTAGCATGCTGAGTTGCAATGATCCAAGCTATTATTGAAAAGCAGAGCTTGGTGGATGATAATCAAAGCATAGCTTTGTATAGTGTTAATTCGCGAGCCTCACACCCCGGTATGGTGGTGAACTGATGGTTAGGTAAGTATGCTTTTGAGATGAGGATAGACACCCATAAAGGTGTCATGGATTCGGTCGACCGAGATGAGCTGAGTGTGGTCGCTCCACGCTTAGAGGGATAGGGCATACCACCGGATTCCCATAGGGATAGAGTAAGCGGTGTTTTCTCTATCTGGGACGTATGCCGCAGTGAAACTTGATTTCCCAAAAGGGAGGATGTGCATTATGGTGTTTTCTCTAACTGGGATGTAAGTCATTGTGTATTGAACTATGCGATAGATCTTTCGAATCAGGAGCCATCAGTTTGGAAATCCAAACTTCTAATACGACATTGTATGGTTTTAGTTGTATACTATAGGCATCATAGTGGTATGGGACATTCATGTCGTCTATGATTGATACATTTATATTTGAAGTTGATTTCTTCACTTATAGTAATAATAAAAGATAAATTTCACGTACCAAGCATATTTGTAAAATTCTATCCTCTGGCTTGAGTTGCATTGTGTGATGTGACCTGAGTCTTATAATAGCTTCATTGTTCTTTATTTAGCATTGCGCTGTTTGTTTTATGCACTGGTATTCTTGGGGGTAAACCCGTTCCGTGTTATATGACATGGTCCCGTGAATTACCTAACTTTAAAATCAAGTTAATAATTGTTTTAATTCTAACACTAGTCCCATGACTGACTCGGAGTTTATTGTTTCCCCCTAAACTCTAGGTGCCCATATTTTCCACACGGGCAGCTAGTAGTTTTGGTTTTCGTAGATACTTCTTTTCCCAAGGTCCTGGATTACAGCTGGAGCTATATTCGGAAAGCTTTGTATCCGTGTATTTCATTCAGTTCTGCTTACGCATTATATTTATACATTTTATTTCTGTGCTATGTATTTTAAATCTCTAATATTTTTCTGTGTAATATTTATTCATACTCTGATGTATTCTTGTACTCTGATTTAAATGGTTGTAATAAGCAATGATATGTTCTATTGTTTGTGTTCTGATTTGTCATGTTCTCAATTCAATTCGAGTTTTCCCTTAAGAGCAAATTTGGGTCGTCTCAATATACTTACATCAATCCATATAAGGTACCAGTTTAAAATTGTAGATTTAAGATATGAACATATAGTGTATATCTATATGGACAATAAAGCTTGCAATTTCTCATTAACTTAAGTAACGAGATTATTGATTGTGAACAACTATTCAAAGCTAAAGAAAATTAAGTGGGTGATATGGAATTTTATAAAGCATTTTTATTATTGAAAAGACCATTCTTAAAGAACTCTTTGATTTTTAAGTAATATTAGTAAACAATTCATTAGAACCAGTTTGTAATTTACTACATATTTTACTTTTAAGCAGTAGCTAATGGAGATCAAAGTTGTGTTTCTTAATTGAGGCATTGATGAAAAAGCCTAAGAATCTCCCTTTTGGAGTATTTTTTTCATTTAATTCAAACACACCATATTGGTGATATTTGAATTATCATAAAAGAATTGACAAATAACAACTTAGAGGGTTTACTATCTAAACTGCAATTCAGTTGATTCTCTTTTGCTAAAAGAGATAATGTTAACATCCTCGAAACTAAAGAAATGCAAAAGATTACATACACATGCAGTGTGGAATCTAATGCATACTAAAGTATATTCGCATATAGATATGCATGTACTATTTAGCATATATCTTACTGATATTGAAAGTGGATCACTGGTTATTAGTAGCCAAAATGGTTATAAGATATCTTTAAGGAACAAAATAAAAGATTATATGATCGGATCGGCTAAAGATCATAAAGAATTATGATCTGCATATTTTGGATGTCATTACTGTAAAAAAATCCACCTTAGGCAATGGTAATATAATTTATGGGGGAAACTGTATAAGGAAAAGTGTCAGTTAAAAACTAAAAGCTTCCAACACTTTGGAAATATCGCTTATGGTTAACTATAAGACATCCACATATGGAAAACAATAATAAAATTTTGTCACAAAACTTTGGTTATTGATAAAGAATTGAAGGACCAAGTGATATTATGACAATAAAGAATATATTATTTTCCAATAAGGGAAGACTGCAAAATATACTGTAATTCATAGAGTACACTTTAACGAACTCCATTATGGCGGATCCGATTAACAAAAAATTATCATTTAAGGTATTTCATGAGCATGTAGCTCAATTGGTGTAACTTCTATATAAGGATATTTTGATTTAGGGGGAGTTCGTATTTGGTATTATCGTATGACTTATTGCTCTATATTTCAGTTATAGATATATGTGTATCAAGTTTTTTTTTCTGATTTGAAATAAAGTAATAAAATTTTCTTTGCACTCAAGTTGTTCAAATATTAGATGTTTTGATCTCACTATAGAAGGAACAGTTGGAAGTAGGCGTGTATAGATCACATTTCATCTAATGATTAATCTATGTCATTTTATTATATTGATATATGTCACTGTTGATTGGTTTAGTTACGATAAATATAACGAATGCTGCTTTGATCATTTGTCAACATAGTTAATGAACGGGATTGTTTCAAATACGCCATGTGTTAAAAATAGCAAATTTTGGAGCTCATAAAGTTACACATTTTTTAAAGTTATTTCATATGTGGCTCGGGAGGTGAGTGTTGGAATATTTTGACAATTAGGTCACATATGTAAAATAAAATGTGTTGTACTATTTTGGTGTAAAGCCTAATTAAAGTGATCTAGTTTTAAATTAGAATTAAAAGGCTTAAAGCTTATATTAAAGTGATCTAGACTGTCCCACATACGTGTCGTCAATTGTTGCTCGATGCCTTAACCGCACGTCCTGTAATGTGCACCGAGTTCCGTGGTAGGGCAATACAAGAAACACAGAACTCGATCGGGAGCTTTTCCATATCTGTACAGGACTGTCTTTAAGAGCCTCTATATGAAGATATTCCTAGGGTCTGTTTTCACGTTGGCTATGGCCCCTCCTCGGACCCTCCCTCAACTAGTAAAAACTACAAGAGATAAACGACTGTCCCCAAAAAAACAATCTAAACATCCATTCAGTGTCTTCCCTCAACCACCGTACCCCGATAGTGAAAGTTGAATTGTCTATTGGTTTTAGCTCTAGTCCTTTCGCATCCCACTTGCTGCCGATTACGGGTATCCGACGATCAATTATCCTTGTTGGTCATGACCCTTCGCCTCTCCATTGAGGCGACCGCCGAATGACCTTGGTGTCACCGCGACACACCATTTTGACTGCATATCTACTTTTGCAGTCAAGGCCCACCCACTTAGTAGTTCCGCACAAACCCAACCTCCGCGAGCACAGCCTAAACATCAACCACTGCACAGAGGACTACTAGGATCACCTTACGTATCTCAAGAAGCTGCGTGCTTCCCCTTCCAGTCCTTCGGAGTTGACAGAATAATCAGATGAATGTACGCTCCCCTCGTGCCTTATAACACCATGATGATCTACCCCGTTGGGTTAGTCACCCTCAAATAGGGCTGTCAATTTCCTACACGACCCGTGACCCGACCCGAAACCCGCACGGAAATTAGCAGGTTAACCCGACCCGTTTAGTTAGCGGGTCATTTTTGGGTCAACCCGAATTTGACCCGTTTATAAACGGGTGGGTTTAGGGTTGACCCGCTAACCCAATTTTGACCCGCCGAACCCAATTATGTTGTATCTCTTCCATAATGTTAGTCTTTTATGTGTACTGTTATTGTTAATCTTTTATGCATGTGGTAATCAATATGCTCATATATGTAAGCTGTCATATGTTACTAATTTATTCTTGTATGTTATTAGTTATATTTTACTTATAACAACTGTATCTCTTCCATACCGATAGTCTTTAATTTATGCAGTATGGAAATATATACTTATGTATAGAAAATGATTTTTGGTTGTTGTGATTTCATGCTTTATATATGTGTTGTCTATTGGTGGCTTTGCAACTTGTTGCATGTTGGTGATTATATAACAGTGTGCATGTTGGTGATTTGGCTCTTTTGTTGCTTATATTAGTAGTCAATATCTATCAATGGGTCAAACGGGTAAACCCGGCCCAGCACGACCCGACACGACCCATTTAGTTAAATGGGTTACGCGGGTCGGGTCGGGTCAACCCGTTTATAAACGGGTCGGGTTAGGGTTGGGCAAATATGACCCATGTAATAAATGGGTTGACCCAACCCGTTTATAAATCAACCCAAACCCGACTTGACCCGACCCGAACCCAACCCGACACGACCCATTGACAGCCCTACCCTCAAATGTGCGGACTAGTCCAAGCGCCTCACTTTAATATGTTGTTAGACCCTATGCCTCAACATTCTTTTACGCGCTTGCCTTGCCTCATCAGGTTTCCATTTAACTTTGTTATTCTTATTCATATTGAATTCTTAATCAAGTTACCAAGTACCTCTTGCTTATTAATTTCAATTATATAACTTAACCCGTTTAAGTTTATTAATAATCCCACAACATGTTATTCTCTAGATTATGGCCCAAGGTCTGTAATCCACAATTCCTTTTATATTATTGTTTGATTTCACCGTTACGATAACATGTTCTACTTAATTTGTAATTAAGTATATCTCAATTCACATATTTTCTAACTAACACGTCACTTACCATTTATGATTAAATATAACTTATTTTATTTCATAAGTTTTCCTCATTCTTTCTCTTTTAATCATAAATTCAGTTTACACCGTCAATACAACTTATTGTTGTTCACTTATTAACTTAGTTCTCTTAACTAAGGTCCATTAATAAGTTTCTCTACCCATTTATTATAATCTATGTTATAATTTCTTCTTGTCCCTAGGACAAGTCCAAACATGTTATTCTTATTAGCGGGTTTTAGACTTCCAAGTTTACAGATTACTTAATTTGTAATTGAGTACAACTTCTCATATTTCATATATTTTCCCCGTTTTCTCAATCGGTTTCCGGTTTTACCCATTTACTGATTACTTAATTTACAATTAAGTGTCCCTTATCTCATTTCACTGGTTATCCCATTTCCTTACTAGTTTATTATAAACTAAGTTATAATATTCACTTGTCCCAAGGACAAGCCTACCTATTATACAACATTCTCATTAATGTTAATTGTTTATAATAGGTGATTATCATTTCCCCATTTAAACCATTTTCTTTTATTGTTGTATTCCAGTATTCTTCATTTTTTGTAATATATGTTCCTTATTTTAATTAAGGAAAACACTTCATGCACCTTATCAGTTTGATTTATAGAAGGAATCAGTGATTTATTTTCATAACGTATTCCCATCTAAATCCGTGGTGGCAAGGAATTTCTTTCGTTTTTCTTACTTTATTTACTTGGGCTTACTTGCAACCACGTTCTCAGAAATAGGTCATTTAGGGAAGTACATCACTTTTCCTTCACATCGCACTAACTCAGTCCATTACATCCCTTCCTTTCTTATTTTCTGAGGTGGACATTTAATTACCATCATTGCCATTTATTCATATCTTGTTATATATATGTATATATATATATGCACTAGACCTCTCACATTAAGCCTACACTTGTGGACACTGGATATGCCGGGCGGGTCCGGGCAGACTTCTACCACAAGTTGACTTAACCTCGTGCCTTAGTACCATTACATGTTTTAATTATGCGTTTAGACCCATTACATTAGATTTACCACTTGTGAATACTGGATATGTCGGGCGGTTCGGGGAAGAATTCTACCACAAGTGCAATCTAACCTTGTATCTAAGAACGTTACAGTTTCAAATTATTGTGAGTCTAGGCATGCTCGTTCTTTAACAATTATTCCTATTCATGTGAATTTTAGGCATATTATCCTTTTTACTGCAATCTAATTTACATGTCATCAAATTATGCCTATATTATGGCGCATGTCCTTTTTAACATGTGTTTAACTATATTTTGACATGTAAACATTTAATCTAGTAATTGTTCAAATCTGACAGGTTAACATGTAATTTAATCAACAATATTCCACAAGTGAATCATGTAACAGTAGACATTACCCATATTCTAACAAGTTTGTTTTCCAACATGTAATAATTCCAACACTTTAACTGACTCAACATATGAATTATTCATATCAACATCTCAACTTGTTATAAAATTAATTCTTAATTATTCTGGAAAATTCAATTATAAAAAATGGGGAATGGTAAACGATAACATATTATTATCTAACATGCTATAGCTTAAACCCACTCACCTCATACGCTTTCTCAATTCTGGATTTGATCCAGTTTTAGCATCCATGGTTTTTCCCTTAATAGGATTCAAAGCCTAACGACCAGGGATTGATTATTTTTACTAAAAGAAAAGGAGGAGGAAGAAAAGAGAATTGAAAATAGACTAGATCTAGGAATTACCTCACTTCGATAAGAGATCTGAACACCCAATTATAAACATACGTTCCTTTCCTTCAGATCTTGATTTAGAATTTTTCCTAGACTAATATTGTTAGTTTTCTGAATAGATTTAAGGAGAGGGAAAGGAATGGCAGAGCTTCAACATAGCCTCAGAAATATGGGGTTCAGGGATAGCTCTACAGACTTATTTATAGGTGTATCAGAGAAACCAAGACCCTCGGATTTGATTAAAATCCATCAGAAACGTCCACATCTAAAAAAAAAACCTTATCTGCCAAAATCTGCAGCAAGGGGGTCGACCCATGCGTCGACACCTCCCTCGAGGGTTCGACACCCCTGAGTGGGAATTCTGCCGCCTCCCCGAACTTTGGATTTTGAACCGATTTTTGAATTTCTGAACCTATTTTTGAATTTATGAAACTATTATATATATATAATCTTCCTACGCATATACAAACTTCAAACCTTAATAACTTCTTCATACGGTGTCCGATTTACGCAAACCATTTGTCTATTTTGACCAGAGTTCTAAGACGAACGCAACATTGCAGTCCATTTTGCTTAATTTGAATATTTAATTAAGCTATTCTTATTTTATTATCTTAATTTAAACGTGCGAGGTGTTACATTCTCCCATCCTTAGGAAATTTCGTTCCCGAAATTTGATGAAGGTAAAATCAATCAATCCCTCGCATAATATACATTCATCATGTGTGCATCCAGTTTTTGCAAACATTATGCACTTGTGCAAAGTGAAATACAACATAATAATGCATGTATGCCTAAGCGGTACCTCCTGTGTGTATGAATTTTTTTCAAAAATCCTTTTAAAATATGATGCTCACATCCTAAATATACTGGCAGTTCTACATGAATGCAATATTTTGAAAATCAAAATATTTTTTCATCCAAATTTTCCTACAATCTTACTGAGTAAGAGCGTAGTTCATCCAACTGTTGCTCCATAATCCTACCAACCAACTTTATTTTTCGAATTTCAGAAAAATCTAATTTTCTAAATTCGAATCCTTATGTTTAAAAAAGGTGGAAAACGGAAAATTTCACATCTTCCGGTTTTCTTTTATATACCTTTTACCAATCGTACTTGGATTTTTACGTAATTATTCTATAAAGATTCCCTATTTTCCTATCCAAGCACAACCCACATAAGAAATTTTTTCTTTATTACTGGTTTTCTTTTCATCTTATCTTGGAAATTTTTATTCTTATCTGTCTTTTATCATGATTTTCCATTTTTTGTTGCTTAACTGAATTTTCTATTTCTTTTTTAGTTGTACCATTTCTCTTTCATTAGCTTATTTAATTTTAGTTTTCAAATAAGCCTCCTAGCCTTTCAACTAAAACAGGAGAACAAACACACTACACAACTACTAACAAGGGCCAAGAATTTTGGGACTATGTCCCCCCCCCCTCCGTAGACAGAAAAGTCCAAACTATGGGATCCACAACATGTTTAGGTGTTACCCTAACAACCCAACAAGAACAAAATAACATAACGATCCCAACAGAAATGTAGTAACGGGTTTTAACCCTAACATGAAAATTAGCAACATGATCTAAACACCTACTTGCCCTTTACTATCTAGTAGTCACTACTAGTCCTAGCTGTGTACCAACAATTATTTCAAGCAACACCCTAGGCTTTTCAAGGCTTACTCATTCTATGGGAACTTACCATTATTCCAAGATAATTCTCGCTATTTACTTCATAGCCTCAATACTTTTCCCGTCTTCCCTAGGCACTAATCCTTACCTACTACATACTTTTAAAACACGGTTTGGCCTTTTCATTTAAACTTTCTTCCAAAAATTTAAAAGTGTCAAAACTTTATTTTTCTCATGAAAACTTTCTCTTGCCGAACCATAAAAACATGTCATTTTAAAAAATGTAAATAAATTTTTTTTCAAATCACAAAACTGGAGTAGATACGGACAACTATTTTCTCAGTCAGGTTTATGACTTTTTCTTACCTATAAGGTCGGTTCAGTCTCTTACTACAAGGCGCAAACATATACTCTATTCTTAATTCCTAAAACTTATTTTGTCCACCCAACAAAATTATCTTGGTAAAATAATTCATCAAAAAGGGTTGTCATAAGAATAGAGATTTCAAGTCTTTCTTTATTAAAAATTCTTGTATGAAATATAATAAGAAAACTAGCGAGCTATACATGCTCTATAATATGCACCTTTTATTGAGAGAATTTTATCTTAGACAAAATTTTCACAAGAAATCACTATATGAAAAATATACCCCATTTTACTTCAAAACCCAATATGTACTTCTTTACATATTTTAAAACAATAACTTCTAAGATTAAAACTTGAAAACACCAAAAACCATTTTCCCAAAACTTTTATAATTTCAAGTTCTTAAAAGTTAATAATGGGGTTAGACTCGAAGCGGGTTTCCAATTTTCTAGGCTTCCCTAGACAATCCCCAACGTTAATTCTCACAAATATATATATATATATATATATATATATATATTCCTATCCTATTTTTTTCTTTTCAGCCTTTTCCAATTTATAAAGTTTTCAAACCCACTAACCCAAAATACTAACCATATGGGATTCACTTTCCTTCTATATAAAGTATATTGTACACTTTCCACCCAAATTACCTAAGGGTCTCAGACTTCCGTATTCATTCCTTTAGTGCACAAAACAAGTATCCCAATTCCTACCATATTACGCTCTTTCTATTTAGTGGGTTACTCTATGGATCTAGGTATATATAATATTTTTTTATTTTTAAAAATACAAATACGTTCTGTGATAACCCCAAACTTCCACGGGTGAAGGCAAGGAGAAATCATTTTTGGAATACAACATAAATATAATAACATGGAACACAGATACAATATAGCATAGGAAATTCATAGAGTAACAACATCATAGCAGCGGAAAATATAATGTCATTAACCACAGAAAAACCACAGTCACAGGAAACTAAGATTATTACAACAAGTTTATAAAAAGGAATAAGTTTCAACTCCAAAATAACATGAAATGGAAATAAGTCTGATGTCTGAAATCAAAAAGGAAGATGCGATAAAGCAAAAGATAAAGGTCCTCGAAGCTCCAAGTCATCACCTCTTCTCCAAAGCAAAGAATGAACCTGTCTACTTGGCTGCCCGTGTTGAAGAGAGGGCACCCAAGTTTGCAAAAAGGTGAAACAAACTATGGGTCAGTCGTGGGACTGGTGTGAGAAATCATAACTAGTTTAGTAATAATAATATGACACATCCAAAGACCACGCCGCTAATGCGGAACGGGTTTACTCAATGGATTGTCGTGCATAATTTAAAGTGTCAGAACGTACAACATCGCAATGCTTTTTAGAAAAATGGAATCACCATAAGACTCAAGTCCCATCACACAATGCAACGCATACCAGAGGATAGAGTTTTCCCTTATGGTGATTAAACATGCTAAATACGGCAAATACGAGTTTAATATTATTATTAGTGTATAATAAAAACATTTCAAAATAAATGTATCAATCCTAGGAAACATAGTACCCCATCCTACTATATCTCCATACTAGTAATACAATCAAAACCGCAGGGTCGTATTTGGAATTTGGATTTCCATCTGAGTCAAGGCTAGGGAGGAGCTCCTTACCGATTCAAGGCACTCTAGCAATGCCCCAGGATTGGTACTCTGTCCAACCCTTGGATCCTGCAGGGCCGGTCCATACGTTAACGCTTAATGGATTGGCAATTCCTGAACACACGCTTCCCGGTCCTTTTGGACCTATAATACGGCCAGAGGCGACCGCATAAAACCGAGGCCTCGAACAATCCAACAACCACAATGAATAAATGCCAACGCTGGTAGGTCCCTGGTACCACTCTAGCTAGAAAGAAACGTGTGCACTCCCTGCGTTCCCTTCTCCCGTTTTAGACTCCGCCGGTGTGTGAGGCTCGTGAAGTCACGTCATACACAAAGCTATGCCTAAACAGGCTATGCTTTGATCATCCCACAAGGCCTGCTTTTCAACAAGAAACCTTGATCATTGCATCTTAGTATGCCACACTGTCACTCCATACCATACCATTGCTTCTCCATCAATACATAAATGGGTGTTAAGTAGAGAATAAATCCTCCACCACCAATATTTATATATTAACAGAAAATCAACAATATGATATATAACGAAGTACGATGTCAGACACACCATCCATTTAAACTTATGCTCTGGGTCTGAACGAAAGTCAAATCCGTGAAACCAACACGTACGTCTGGGCAAAGACCTTGACCCATGAATTGGTAGCAAGTCAATTCAGAGTCTCGATCGCTGTCCATTCGAGGGAAGATTTACGGTCTTCATGCGCCGCCTTCATACTTGGATTCTTGAAATCGTACAATCATTTGGAATGGGATTAACCCGGACTTTCCAAATTATCTCGCATACTTATAGTTTTGAAAAAAAACTATTTTATGTCGTTATATTATTTTATAACGGCTAATTCTTGTCTTAATTTTTTAAATAGTTAAACTTCTTACTTAACGACGAATTCTCAGAATCTTACTTTTATTTACATTAAATAAAATGTAACTTTTCATTACATGTCGCATTCTTATCTTATTTACATTTAATAAAATGTAAACTCGCCTTTACATGTCGCATTCTTATATATTATCATCAAAAATAATGTTAACTCATTCTCCAGTGTAATTCTTCTTTTAATATTAACATTTAAAATAAATGTTAACTTCCTACGATGTAAATTACATTTAATTTACATTAAGATAATGTAACTCATCCTATGTTAAGTTACTTTTTAATTAAAATAATATAATTTAATCCTACGGTCAATTCTCTTAAATTTACATTATAAATAATGTAACTTATCCTTTGATTAAACTTTCTTTTATTATCTACATTAAAAATAATGTATATTAATCCTATCGTTAAACTCTTTTTAATATTAACATTAAAAATAAGGTTATTCTCATCCTACGGTGTAATTCTTCTTTTAATTTACATTATAAAATAATGTAACTCATCCTACAGTTAATTCTCTTTTTATTTACATTATAAAATAATGTAAAATCATCCTACGGTGAAATTACTTTTATATTAACATAAAAAAAATGTTAAATAATCCTACAGTGAAATTACCTTTTTATATACATTGAAAACAATGTATACTCATCCTACGATGTTAATTTCTTTTTTTTTTTATAACATTAAAAATGATGTTACTCATCCTACGATGTAAATTTCTTTTTTAAATAACATTAAAAATAATGTTACTCATCCTACGATGTAAATTACATTTAATTTATAACATTAAAAATGATATTACTCATCCTACGATGTAAATTTCTTTTTACGGTCAAAATTAGTATAATATTTACATTAAATAAAATGTAAGTTTTTCTATGGTGAATATTCCTATACTATTCACATTAAATAAAGTAATTTTTTATACATGTCACATTCCTACCTTTATTTACATTATATAAGAATGTAAATTTTAATTATATCGCCAAATCCCCTTCTTTGATTACATACAAAGATGTAATTTTTATTATACAATACAAACTTCTATTTTAATTACATAGACAATGTAATTTTTTTATCATACAGTATAAATTAACATTTTAATTACATAAAAAAAAGGTAATTTTTTTTTTTATCATGCGATGTATTTTCTCTTTTTATTTACATTAAATAATGTAGAATAGCATACGGTGGATTTTCTTTTATATTACATTATTATAAAATAATGTCATACGGTGGAAATGCATTTTTTTTAACATTGAAAATAATGTTAATTTTACATACAATGCATTTTCTTTTATTAACATTGAAAATAAATGTCAATTTTACATACAATGCATTTACTTTTATTAACATTGAAAATAAATGTCAATTTTACATACAATGCATTTACTTTTATTAACATTGAAAATAAATGTCAATTTCCATACAATGCATTTTCTTTTTATTAACATTAAAAATAAATGTCAATTTTCATACAATGCATTTTCTTTTTATTAACATTAAAAATAATGTCAACTTAACATAAGATGATTTTTTTTTTTTTTACATATAAAAGTGAAATTCTATTTTTGCAATGCAAAGGTTCCTTCTTTTTTTATATACAAAAGTGAAATCGACATTACGATATAAAATTCTATCTTTATAAATTACTTAAAAAATGTAAATATAATTACCACGCTAAGTTTCATTCTTTTTTTTTATATATAAAAAAAAATGTAAATAAGCATATTACGTTAAATTATAGTCTTTTAATGTCAACCAAATTTACCTTAACATACTAATCTTTTCAATGACAACAAATTTACATTAAAACTCCAATCTTTTTAATGTCAACAAATTTACATCAAAACTCTAATCTCTCATTTACATTAAACATGTAAATAAAAATGCAACACTAAATTTCATTCTTTTTAATTCATTAAAATGAAACATAAAGTTCTAATCCGTTTAATTCATTAAAAGTGAAACATTAAATTTCAATCTTTTGTTTTACATGAAATTGCATATAAACGCATCAACAAAATCTAAGTTTTTTTTTATTGGATATAAGAAGCATTGACAAAATATAATCTTTTTACTTACATATAAGATGCATTGACAAAATATAATCTTTTTCTTTACATATAAGATGCATTGACAAAATATAATATTTTTACTTACATAAAAAAAATATGAAAATAAAATCCTAATCTTTTTATTTTCAGTGGACATGCATGTAAAATATAACGTCAATTCTTATCTTTTAATTTCATTCAAACAGGCATGTAAATTTCATTGTCAAAATTTCTCTTTTTCGTTTTCAATAAAAAGTTCATCTTTTTACATTGTCAATATTATTATTTTATTCTAAATAAAAATATTGAATCTTTACACATCGACATATTCCACCTTTTATTTTCAATAAAAAGATTGGATCTTTTCATACCTTTAACATTCTCATTTTTATTTTCAGATCCATTCAAATATACAGCAAATGTAATCACACCACAACAGCAAGTCAACAAATAATCACAACATCGCAAATCAGAACTATTCAAATATACAGCATGATTTATGAGCAAACGAAATAATTAAATTAGATATTAATTATTAAATTTGAATACTCACATTGGTTTGATTCTGATTTACAAGTTTTCTTTTTATAAATAAAATAAAAATATAATTTTTATTTTATACGCAAGTCCTTGGCACACATGAATATAACATAATCTAGATACACGATAATATATGATTTTATCGTATACACCAAAATCTAACAAACATGCATACACAATCACAACACAATCATCGTTTAAATAAATATGTACATACAACATAAATTTCATACTGAATGAATATAATAATATAAATAATTAATTTTAATTTTAAAAGAAAATGGAAATCTCACCGATGGTTTCCACTCTGAATTTCGGTTCTGCTTTGAATTTAAATTCTCCTTTAAATTCTGATTTGCTCTATTTTGGTTCTGATTGGTTCCATTGTGTAGTGTTCTTCGCTGCGAATCCAACGCAACGTGAATCGTTCAATTCTGTCGTGATGATTCCAATGGATCTGAAATCCTTGAATTCTGATTCCATACGAATAAGTTATGGTCGTGTAAACATTAATTATGTAAAATAAACTAAATTTGATTAAGGTTTTTAATTAACCTTAACAATCCCTCTTTCTTCTATATTTGTTTGGAACCGTTCAAACCCATCAGCCCCATCTAGAATCGTCGTCCATCTCGTACGCCTCCTCCTTCTCAAAATCCGCACCCAACCGACCGTGTTTGAGCAGCAATTTCGACCATCTCAGGCGATGGTTTCCGATCATGGCCTTTGGTGTTGTCGAGCTCGAAGAGTACTATCAATTTCGCTTTGTAATTCAATTTGTTTAAGGAGATTTTAGTGGATTTAGTTCGGAGCTTTGGGAAGAAAAGATTTTTGAGGAAGAAGAGAGAAAAAAAAGTTGCGTGGAATGACAATATAAAGAGACGAATCATCGTAAAAAAAAAAATCAAGTCACGGCTATATATTTTTAACGTTAATAAATTATCTCAATTCCCAAATTAATGAGCTGATGTGTCATAAGCTCTTTCATGAAGTTAAGTTAAATTAGGAATGATATAATCAAATTTTAACCGTTATTAATGCTCCCCATTTATTACCAATCAAATTTTAATTCAAACGTTAACGGATTTAAATGAAATAAATGTTCATAAAATTATAATTTCAAAGGAGAGTTATGGTAGAATTAATGGTAATTTATAGACAAGAAATTTCAATGGTTTAATTAATGAAGAAAACATTCCATCTTTTTTTTTTATTCATCACTAATTAACGTAAATAGATTAATTCTAATTCAAATTACGACTTATATAAATTATAGAAATAAAGTGCATATCAACTTTCCACAATTTAGATTGAGCAATTATTTATTTATTTATTTATGCACAGGAAACATTAATATCATTGCCATCTTTAATACGCAGGTTTTGAACATTGCCATCTTTCATTTTACATATATATATATATATATATATATATATATCATGAAACGCTCAGCAGCACTAAGGGAAGAAAAATAATAATAATATATTATAACAAAATTTTCTTTTAACACGAACATACATGCATGCATAAATTTCTATTTACCTGTTGCCTTTTTATCCATTTGTTTGGTCTCACACCTATATACAAAATATGTTACATACGTGTATGGCAATATGACAATAAATTTTGTGTATTAATTGCAACTTACTTCCAATTTATCACCAATGAATTAAATAGCAACTGATTTCCTACACTAGTCAATTAATCTATTGCAATTCTTATTTTAAAATTAGTTAACATTCAATGTATTCCTAATTAATGTTATCATTTGTCTTACAATTTATACAAACAAAATTTCCAAATATATATTACAACATAATGTAAAATACACATTAATTCATATATATATATATATATATCCTATGCATTGATTACTATGCTTCTCATTTAATTATAATATATTTGTAAAAATTTACAAAATTTGTTAATAACAAAATGTCAGTTACTGTCCAATAGCTTAACGGATGCTTTACGTAATAAAATTTGTTAACTCTTTGAAATTAAACGTGAATTTCAAATTCATTAGTATATACATATATATTTCTCAATTCCATTGTTGGTTTTCTAATTGAAGGAAAGCGAAATTAATGGAAAAGAAATAAATAAAAGTTACGTGTTAATGAGGTATTTAATTTCAAAATAATTTGAACCGAGAATGAATTGGTTGAGATCCACAAATTGAGGTGATTAAGTTTAATGTCAAAACCATTTCAGCGCTACTATACCTATTATTTCCAACATGACATTATTAAATAAATGACGTTTCTTATATAATGACATTATCATGGCATTCCTAATAAAATGATATCTCTTCACAAAGATGACATTTTCTAATAAATAACACTTCTATTAACATGGTATTTCAAATGAAATGATATTTTTATATAAATGACATTTCCTAAACAAATGATATTTTTAATCTAATATAACATGTCTTAACAAAATGAACATTTTTAACATTTCTAGTCTTTATGATTTAAAATAAATTACTTTAAATATCAAAACCCATTAAAATAACTTAAAATAAATTTTTAAATTTACCCCAAAATTCAGGGTTATTACAGTCTTCCCCACTTAAAAACTTTTCGTCCTCGAAAAGGAAAAAGAAAAATAGAAAAGGAAGAATAAACACAGGGAATGTTTTTAACAGAGATGGTAACGTCTATAACATCAGGCTTTCCTCCTCCAGTAAAAGCTGGCACTGAAGAAGTTGGTCCTTTCGCTCCTTCATACACATGGGCCACTTGAGCATCGCTACTTCTCTTAGTCTTCTTCGAATGCACGATCAAGGGAAGAGTCAAAACAACGGAAAAGGTGATTCTAAGGAATAGAAAAGATCGAAGGGTGAATGAAAAGATGACGATAAAGTGACTGGCTATTATGTATCTCATGAACTGTTCGCCATAGAATATAGTGATTTTATGTAAACGAATTATTATAGATATGTTATATTCCGCTTTGTAAACCAAAGCTCTGATACCAACTATGATAACCCCAAACTTCCACGGGTGAAGGCAAGGAGAAATCATTTTTGGAATACAACATAAATATAATAACACGGAACACAGATACAATATAGCATAGGAAATTCATAGAGTAACAACATCATAGCAGCGGAAAATATAATGTCATTAACCACAGAAAAACCACAGTCACAGGAAACTAAGATTATTACAACAAGTTTATAAAAAGGAATAAGTTTCAACTCCAAAATAACATGAAATGGAAATAAGTCTGATGTCTGAAATCAAAAAGGAAGATGCGATAAAGCAAAAGATAAAGGTCCTCGAAGCTCCAAGTCATCACCTCTTCTCCAAAGCAAAGAATGAACCTGTCTACTTGGCTGCCCGTGTTGAAGAGAGGGCACCCAAGTTTGCAAAAAGGTGAAACAAACTATGGGTCAGTCGTGGGACTGGTGTGAGAAATCATAACTAGTTTAGTAATAATAATATGACACATCCAAAGACCACGCCGCTAATGCGGAACGGGTTTACTCAATGGATTGTCGTGCATAATTTAAAGTGTCAGAACGTACAACATCGCAATGCTTTTTAGAAAAATGGAATCACCATAAGACTCAAGTCCCATCACACAATGCAACGCATACCAGAGGATAGAGTTTTCCCTTATGGTGATTAAACATGCTAAATACGGCAAATACGAGTTTAATATTATTATTAGTGTATAATAAAAACATTTCAAAATAAATGTATCAATCCTAGGAAACATAGTACCCCATCCTACTATATCTCCATACTAGTAATACAATCAAAACCGCAGGGTCGTATTTGGAATTTGGATTTCCATCTGAGTCAAGGCTAGGGAGGAGCTCCTTACCGATTCGAGGCACTCTAGCAATGCCCCAGGATTGGTACTCTGTCCAACCCTTGGATCCTGCAGGGCCGGTCCATACGTTAACGCTTAATGGATTGGCAATTCCTGAACACACGCTTCCCGGTCCTTTTGGACCTATAATACGGCCAGAGGCGACCGCATAAAACCGAGGCCTCGAACAATCCAACAACCACAATGAATAAATGCCAACGCTGGTAGGTCCTTGGTACCACTCTAGCTAGAAAGAAACGTGTGCACTCCCTGCGTTCCCTTCTCCCGTTTTAGACTCCGCCGGTGTGTGAGGCTCGTGAAGTCACGTCATACACAAAGCTATGCCTAAACAGGCTATGCTTTGATCATCCCACAAGGCCTGCTTTTCAACAAGAAACCTTGATCATTGCATCTTAGTATGCCACACTGTCACTCCATACCATACCATTGCTTCTCCATCAATACATAAATGGGTGTTAAGTAGAGAATAAATCCTCCACCACCAATATTTATATATTAACAGAAAATCAACAATATGATATATAACGAAGTACGATGTCAGACACACCATCCATTTAAACTTATGCTCTGGGTCTGAACGAAAGTCAAATCCGTGAAACCAACACGTACGTCTGGGCAAAGACCTTGACCCATGAATTGGTAGCAAGTCAATTCAGAGTCTCGATCGCTGTCCATTCGAGGGAAGATTTACGGTCTTCATGCGCCGCCTTCATACTTGGATTCTTGAAATCGTACAATCATTTGGAATGGGATTAACCCGGACTTTCCAAATTATCTCGCATACTTATAGTTTTGAAAAAAAACTATTTTATGTCGTTATATTATTTTATAACGGCTAATTCTTGTCTTAATTTTTTAAATAGTTAAACTTCTTACTTAACGACGAATTCTCAGAATCTTACTTTTATTTACATTAAATAAAATGTAACTTTTCATTACATGTCGCATTCTTATCTTATTTACATTTAATAAAATGTAAACTCGCCTTTACATGTCGCATTCTTATATATTATCATCAAAAATAATGTTAACTCATTCTCCAGTGTAATTCTTCTTTTAATATTAACATTTAAAATAAATGTTAACTTCCTACGATGTAAATTACATTTAATTTACATTAAGATAATGTAACTCATCCTATGTTAAGTTACTTTTTAATTAAAATAATATAATTTAATCCTACGGTCAATTCTCTTAAATTTACATTATAAATAATGTAACTTATCCTTTGATTAAACTTTCTTTTATTATCTACATTAAAAATAATGTATATTAATCCTATCGTTAAACTCTTTTTAATATTAACATTAAAAATAAGGTTGTTCTCATCCTACGGTGCAATTCTTCTTTTAATTTACATTATAAAATAATGTAACTCATCCTACAGTTAATTCTCTTTTTATTTACATTATAAAATAATGTAAAATCATCCTACGGTGAAATTACTTTTATATTAACATAAAAAAAATGTTAAATAATCCTACAGTGAAATTACCCTTTTATATACATTGAAAACAATGTATACTCATCCTACGATGTTAATTTCTTTTTTTTTTATAACGTTAAAAATGATGTTACTCATCCTACGATGTAAATTTCTTTTTTAAATAACATTAAAAATAATGTTACTCATCCTACGATGTAAATTACATTTAATTTATAACATTAAAAATGATGTTACTCATCCTACGATGTAAATTTCTTTTTACGGTCAAAATTAGTATAATATTTACATTAAATAAAATGTAAGTTTTTCTATGGTGAATATTCCTATACTATTCACATTAAATAAAGTAATTTTTTATACATGTCACATTCCTACCTTTATTTACATTATATAAGAATGTAAATTTTAATTATATCGCCAAATCCCCTTCTTTGATTACATACAAAGATGTAATTTTTATTATACAATACAAACTTCTATTTTAATTACATAGACAATGTATTTTTTTTATCATACAGTATAAATTAACATTTTAATTACATAAAAAAAAAGGTAATTTTTTTTTATCATGCGATGTATTTTCTCTTTTTATTTACATTAAATAATGTAGAATAGCATACGGTGGATTTTCTTTTATATTACATTATTATAAAATAATGTCATACGGTGGAAATGCATTTTTTTTAACATTGAAAATAATGTTAATTTTACATACAATGCATTTTCTTTTATTAACATTGAAAATAAATGTCAATTTTACATACAATGCATTTACTTTTATTAACATTGAAAATAAATGTCAATTTTACATACAATGCATTTACTTTTATTAACATTGAAAATAAATGTCAATTTCCATACAATGCATTTTCTTTTTATTAACATTAAAAATAAATGTCAATTTTCATACAATGCATTTTCTTTTTATTAACATTAAAAATAATGTCAACTTAACATAAGATGATTTTTTTTTTTTACATATAAAAGTGAAATTCTATTTTTGCAATGCAAAGGTTCCTTCTTTTTTTATATACAAAAGTGAAATCGACATTACGGTATAAAATTCTATCTTTATAAATTACTTAAAAAATGTAAATATAATTACCACGCTAAGTTTCATTCTTTTTTTTTATATAAAAAAAAAATGTAAATAAGCATATTACGTTAAATTATAGTCTTTTAATGTCAACCAAATTTACCTTAACATACTAATCTTTTCAATGACAACAAATTTACATTAAAACTCCAATCTTTTTAATGTCAACAAATTTACATCAAAACTCTAATCTCTCATTTACATTAAACATGTAAATAAAAATGCAACACTAAATTTCATTCTTTTTAATTCATTAAAATGAAACATAAAGTTCTAATCCGTTTAATTCATTAAAAGTGAAACATTAAATTTCAATCTTTTGTTTTACATGAAATTGCATATAAACGCATCAACAAAATCTAAGTTTTTTTTTTATTGGATATAAGAAGCATTGACAAAATATAATCTTTTTACTTACATATAAGATGCATTGACAAAATATAATCTTTTTCTTTACATATAAGATGCATTGACAAAATATAATATTTTTACTTACATAAAAAAAATATGAAAATAAAATCCTAATCTTTTTATTTTCAGTGGACATGCATGTAAAATATAACGTCAATTCTTATCTTTTAATTTCATTCAAACAGGCATGTAAATTTCATTGTCAAAATTTCTCTTTTTCGTTTTCAATAAAAAGTTCATCTTTTTACATTGTCAATATTATTATTTTATTCTAAATAAAAATATTGAATCTTTACACATCGACATATTCCACCTTTTATTTTCAATAAAAAGATTGGATCTTTTCATACCTTTAACATTCTCATTTTTATTTTCAGATCCATTCAAATATACAGCAAATGTAATCACACCACAACAGCAAGTCAACAAATAATCACAACATCGCAAATCAGAACTATTCAAATATACAGCATGATTTATGAGCAAGCGAAATAATTAAATTAGATATTAATTATTAAATTTGAATACTCACATTGGTTTGATTCTGATTTACAAGTTTTCTTTTTATACATAAAATAAAAATATAATTTTTATTTTATACGCAAGTCCTTGGCACACATGAATATAACATAATCTAGATACACGATAATATATGATTTTATCGTATACACCAAAATCTAACAAACATGCATACACAATCATCGTTTAAATAAATATGTACATACAACATAAATTTCATACTGAATGAATATAATAATATAAACAATTAATTTTAATTTTAAAAGAAAATGGAAATCTCACCGATGGTTTCCACTCTGAATTTCGGTTCTGCTTTGAATTTAAATTCTCCTTTAAATTCTGATTTGCTCTATTTTGGTTCTGATTGGTTCCATTGTGTAGTGTTCTTCGCTGCGAATCCAACGCAACGTGAATCGTTCAATTCTGTCATGATGATTCCAATGGATCTGAAATCCTTGAATTCTGATTCCATACGAATAAGTTATGGTCGTGTAAACATTAATTATGTAAAATAAACTAAATTTGATTAAGGTTTTTAATTAACCTTAACAATCCCTCTTTCTTCTATATTTGTTTGGAACCGTTCAAACCCATCAGCCCCATCTAGAATCGTCGTCCATCTCGCACGCCTCCTCCTTCTCAAAATCCGCACCCAACCGACCGTGTTTGAGCAGCAATTTCGACCATCTCAGGCGATGGTTTCCGATCATGGCCTTTGGTGTTGTCGAGCTCGAAGAGTACTATCAATTTCGCTTTGTAATTCAATTTGTTTAAGGAGATTTTATTGGATTTAGTTCGGAGCTTTGGGAAGAAAAGATTTTTGAGGAAGAAGAGAGAAAAAAAAGTTGCGTGGAATGACAATATAAAGAGACGAATCATCGTAAAAAAAAAAAAAATCAAGTCACGGCTATATATTTTTAACGTTAATAAATTATCTCAATTCCCAAATTAATGAGCTGATGTGTCATAAGCTCATGAAGTTAAGTTAAATTAGGAATGATATAATCAAATTTTAACCGTTATTAATGCTCCCCATTTATTACCAATCAAATTTTAATTCAAACGTTAACGGATTTAAATGAAATAAATGTTCATAAAATTATAATTTCAAAGGAGAGTTATGGTAGAATTAATGGTAATTTATAGACAAGAAATTTCAATGGTTTAATTAATGAAGAAAACATTCCATCTTTTTTTTTTATTCATCACTAATTAACGTAAATAGATTAATTCTAATTCAAATTACGACTTATATAAATTATAGAAATAAAGTGCATATCAACTTTCCACAATTTAGATTGAGCAATTATTTATTTATTTATTTATGCACAGGAAACATTAATATCATTGCCATCTTTAATACGCAGGTTTTGAACATTGCCATCTTTCATTTTACATACATATATATATATATATATATATATATATATATATATATATATATATATATATATCATGAAACGCTCAGCAGCACTAAGGGAAGAAAAATAATAATAATAATATATTATAACAAAATTTTCTTTTAACACGAACATACATGCATGCATAAATTTCTATTTACCTGTTGCCTTTTTATCCATTTGTTTGGTCTCACACCTATATACAAAATATGTTACATACGTGTATGGCAATATGACAATAAATTTTGTGTATTAATTGCAACTTACTTCCAATTTATCACCAATGAATTAAATAGCAACTGATTTCCTACACTAGTCAATTAATCTATTGCAATTCTTATTTTAAAATTAGTTAACATTCAATGTATTCCTAATTAATGTTATCATTTGTCTTACAATTTATACAAACAAAATTTCCAAATATATATATTACAACATAATGTAAAATACACATTAATTCATATATATATATATATATCCTATGCATTGATTACTATGCTTCTCATTTAATTATAATATATTTGTAAAAATTTACAAAATTTGTTAATAACAAAATGTCAGTTACTGTCCAATAGCTTAACGGATGCTTTACGTAATAAAATTTGTTAACTCTTTGAAATTAAACGTGAATTTCAAATTCATTAGTATATACATATATATTTCTCAATTCCATTGTTGGTTTTCTAATTGAAGGAAAGCGAAATTAATGGAAAAGAAATAAATAAAAGTTACGTGTTAATGAGGTATTTAATTTCAAAATAATTTGAACCGAGAATGAATTGGTTGAGATCCACAAATTGAGGTGATTAAGTTTAATGTCAAAACCATTTCAGCGCTACTATACCTATTATTTCCAACATGACATTATTAAATAAATGACGTTTCTTATATAATGACATTATCATGGCATTCCTAATAAAATGATATCTCTTCACAAAGATGACATTTTCTAATAAATAACACTTCTATTAACATGGTATTTCAAATGAAATGATATTTTTATATAAATGACATTTCCTAAACAAATGATATTTTTAATCTAATATAACATGTCTTAACAAAATGAACATTTTTAACATTTCTAGTCTTTATGATTTAAAATAAATTACTTTAAATATCAAAACCCATTAAAATAACTTAAAATAAATTTTTAAATTTACCCCAAAATTCAGGGTTATTACACGTTCACTCACTATGTATACAGGAATCCTAAAGCTAAGCTCTGATACCAGATGTAACAACCCAAATTCCGATAGACCGATTTTTTTTTCTTCAAAATTCCAGTCTATCAAAATTCAAGTTGTTGTGCTCTAGTATCCTGTAGAAAAGACAGAGACCTAAAATATGTCAAAGCTCAAAAAATATCTCACAGTGGAATGGATAAAATATAATATAATGAAAATATAGCCTTACCGTATTAATACTGCCTAACCAGTACCCAAAGCTATAATGTCTCTGCCACAATTCTAACCTGCGAGTATGTTGTGAGGAGGGGTTAGAACACAAGTTCTGGTGGCTGGATTTAAATTATGCACTTTGGATAATCCTACATATACCGTTCAATCATGTTTTCTTATTTACTAGGTTACTTGGGTTAACAGCACTCAAGGCTTACACACACGTCATACCCATTTACTTCCCAATGGATTAACCTAATATAGTATATATGTGGCTACCCCTCAATACCGAGGTACACCTCCATGGTACCCCACTCGCACGGTCTCCACCGTAATGCCACAGAAATGAATGCAGTCCCTCACCCTACGCTGGAGTGATGTACGGATCTCTACATAACAATGTTGTGTTCCGCATAAATCTTTCATTACTACGCTACGTAAGCATACAGACTACCATCGTCGATCGAATTAGATTTCATACCGGAGTAATGCCCTCAAGTCTACGATACACCACTTAGAGCCGACATGCATGTATCTAGCCTATCCCGCATACATGTCGTCAATTGTAGCTCGATGCCTTAACCGCACGTCCTCTAATGTGCACCGAGTTCCATGGCAGGGCGATACAAGAAACAAAACTCAGTCGGGAGCTTTTCCATATTTGTACAGGCCCGTCTTTAAGAGCCTCTATATACAGATATTCCTAGGGTCTGTTTTCACTATGGCTATGGCTCCGCCTTGGCCCCTCCCTCAACTAGTAAAGACTACACGAGCTAAACGACTTCCCCTAAAAAACAATCTAAATATCCATTTGGCGTCTTCCCTCAACCACCGTACCCTCGTAGTGAAAGGTAAATGGTCTGCTGGTTTTAGCTCTAGTCCTTTCGCATCCCACTGGCTGCTGATGATGGGTATCCGACAATCTACTATCCTTGTTGGTCGTGACACTTCGCCTTCCTGTTGAGGCAACCGTCAAATGACCCTCGTGTCACCATGTCACAACATTCTTATTTCATAGCTACTTTTGCCGTCAAGGCCCACCTACCTAGAAGTGGCGTAGACCCAAACTCTGCGGGCATAGCCTAAACATCTACCACAACATGGAGGACTACTGGGAGCACCTTACGTATCTCAGGAAGCCACGTTCTTTGCCTTCCAGTCCTTCGGAGCCGATGGAGTAATCAGATGAATGTGCGCTCCCCTCGTGCCTTATAACACCATGATGATCTAACCCGTTGGGTTATTCACCCTCAAACGTGTGGACTGGTCCAAGCGCCTCGCTTTAATACATTGTTAGACCTTATGTATAAACATTCTTTTATGCGCTTGCCTTACCTCACCAGGTTTCCATTTAACTTGGTTATTCTCATTCATATTGAATTCTTAATCAAGTTACCAAGTTCCTCTTTCTTATTAATTTCAATTATATAACTTAACCCATTTAAGTTTATTAATAAGCCCACAACATGTTATTCTCTAGACTGTGGCCCAAGGTCTGTAATCCACTATCCCTTTTATATTCCTGTTTGATTTCACCATTTCAGTAACATGTTCTGCTTAATTTATAATTAAGTATATCTCAATTCACATGTTTTCTAATTAACATGTCATTTACCATATATGATTAAATATAACTTATTTTATTTCATAAGTTTTCCTCATTCTTTCTCATTTAATAAAAAATTCAATTTACACTGTCACTACAACTTGTCGTTGTTTACTTAATAACTTAGTTCTCTTAACTAAGGTCCACTAATAAGTTTCTTTAGCCATTTATTATAATCTATGTTATAATTTCCTCTTGTCCCTTACCGATAACTTAATTTACAATTAAGTGTCCCTTATCTCATTTCACTGGTTAACCCATTTTCTTACTAGTTTATTATAATCTAAGTTATAATATTCGCTTGCCCCTAGGACAAGTCTACCTTTTATAAAACATTCTCATTAATGTTAATTATAAATATTAGATTATTGTCATTCCCCATTTAAACCATTTTCTTTTGCTGTTGTATTCCAGTATTCTTCATTTACTGTAATATATGTTCCTTATTTTAATTAAGGAAAACACTTCATTCACCTTATTTGTGTGATTAATAGAACGAATCACTGATTTATTTTCATAACATATTCCCATCTAAATCCTTAGTAGCAAGTAATTTCTTTCCTTTTTCTTACTTTATTTACTCTGGCTTACTTGCAACCACGTTCTCATAAATAGGTCATTTAGGGAAATACATCACGTTTCCTTCACATCGCACTAACTCGGTCCATTACATCCCTTCCTTTCTTATATTCTGAGTTAGACATTTAATTACCATCATTTCCAATTATTCATGTCTTGTTATATATATATGCACTAGACCAATCACATTAAGCCTACACTTGTGGACGTTGGATTTGCTAGGCGGGTCCGGGCAGACTTCTACCACAAGTTTACTTAACCTCGTGTCTTAGTACCACTTCATGTTTTAATTATGCACTTAAACCCCTCACATTAGATTTACCACTTGTGAATGCTAGATATGCTGGGAGGTTCCGCGCTGACTTCTATCACAAATGCAATCTAATCCCGTGTCTAAGAACGTTACAGTGTCAAATTACTGTGAATCTAGGCATGTTCATTCTTTAACAATTATTCCTATTCATGTGAATTTTAGGCATATTATCCTTTTTACTACAATCTAATTTACATGTTATCAAATTATGCCTATATTATGGCGCATGTTCTTTTTAACATGTGTTTAACTCTATTTTGACATGTAAACATTTAATCTGGTAATTGTTCAAATCTGACATGTTAACATGTAATTTACTCAACAATATGCCACAAGTGAATCATGTAATAGTAGATATTACCCATATTCTACCAAGTTTGTTTTCCAACATGTAATCCTTCCAACACTTTAACTGATTGAACATATGAATTATTCATATTAACATCTCAATTTGTTATAATAGTAATTCTTAATTATTCTGGCAAATTTAATTATACAAAATGGGGAATGGTAAACGATAACATATTATTATCTAAAATGCCATAGCTTAAACCCACTCACCTCGTTTGCTTTCCCAATTCTGGATCTGTTCCAGTTTTAGCATCCACAGTTTTTCTCTTAATTGGATTCAAAACCTAACGACCATGGTTTGATAATTTTTACTAAAATAAAAATGAGAGGAAGAAAAGAGAACTGAAAATATACTAGATCTAGGAATTACCTCACTTCGATAAGAGATCTGAACACCCAATTATAAACATACGTTCCTTTCCTTCAGATCTGGATTCAGAATTTCCCTAGACTAATATTCTTAATTTTATGAATAGATTTGAGGAGAGGGAAAGGAATGTCAGAGCTTCAGCGTACCCTCAGAAATATGAGGTTTAAGGTTATATCTACAGACTTATTTATAGGTGTATCAGAGAAACAAGGACCCTCATATTTGATTAAAAACCATCAGAAACGTCCATGTCTCAAAAAAACCTAATCTACCAAAATTTGCCGTAAGGTGATCGACCCCCCTTAGGGGGTCAATCCATGGGTCAACACTCCCCATGAGGGGTTGACACCCCTGAGCGGGAAATCTGCCGCCTCCTCGAATTTTGAATTTTGAAACGATTTTTGAATTTCTGGGCCTATTTTTGAATTTATGGACCTATTATATATATAATCTTCATGCGCGTATACAAACTTCAAACCTTAATAACTTCTGCATACGGTGTTTGATTTACGCAAACCAGGTGTCTATTTTGCCAGAATTTCTGAGACTAACACAATGGTGCAGTCCGTTTCACTTAATTCTGAATATTCAATTAAGTTATTCTTATTTTATTATCTTAAGTTAAATATGCAGGGTGTTAAAAGAGCTGTTTGGAACTACTTCGGAAACTTGGTTGGTCTCCGTAGTAATGCCTCTTCCCACACATTTTTACTGCGAGCAAGGTTTTAAATCTCAGATATCGGTCGCGTTTCGTCTCGGGGATTCTATAGACTCGTTCTCGTATCGGGGGAGATCTCGGACGAGATGAGTCTAACTCGTGTGTTCGTTTCGGATTTTCATCTCATGTCTTAAATTCATATCGGAACAATCTCGGGGTACATGATATGTTAAAAATGATATTTTAACAAAATGATTTTTATTAATGCTACTAAAAACATAGTAACTTAAACTTAAAATGCAAAAAACTTTATTTTTCTTTATTTTGCGAAAGATCATTCATACTCTAAATCGTAATTTGCTTAAAACTGAAATATTGTTAGACAGGTTACATTAAAAGAATCCAAAACATTAAAAAATTCAGCATAAATTGACCATAAAATACATAATTTCATAAGTAACATGTATGTAAAAAGATGAATGTGAAAATCATAAGCATTGTAAAACATATACGAACATACAATATGGTCATTTAACATGCAAAATGTAAAATAACAAAAGATTGATATGGCAAGATATGAGTTTTTTAATTATAGTTCTAGTTCAGGCACAAATTTAAATTTTAACCAAAAAAATAAGATCTCGGACGGTATTCCAGTATTTCGTCTCGGTCGATATATCGTTCGATATTGCAATATCTCGGGCGATATGTTCGAATGGAGATTTAGAGTGATATTTGCTGTTTCATTTCGGAAGGAGCCCAAAATGAGATCTCGGAGGAGATCTCGAGCAATATTTGTGAGATTTGAAATAGTGACTGCGAGAATGGTGGTACAGCACCTCCGGCAAATTCGCTGGTGCTATCCTTTTTCGTCTCCTCCCTTGTCTTGTCTGTTGGCATCTTTGGTGCTCGCGTAAAAAGGCAATTTTCGAGGACTCTCCCATGGATCCTCCGTCTATCATTAGGAAGGTTAGAAATGACGTGTTTCTAGCCTTTCGGGGCAGACCCTTCAAGGGAGCAATAGGCTCCCATTCTTCCAGCTTGGCGTGATTTTTCGAAATCACCACCAGATCCCCGCCTCCTCGAGCAGGATTGGCTGACTTGTTTTAGTTGTTGTTATTGCATATATCACCTACCTCCTCCCCCCCTTAAAATCTTATGTTGTTCTTTATTTGTGCAGGTCCTGGCGTCCTCCAGATCCTTTATGAGAAGAGTGGGCTTATACGACCTAGTTATAATCATTAGAGCAGATGGAACTAGGTTTTCTTATGGACAACTTTCCAGACACGGCAGCCTAGTGATGTCTTGAAACTCTCTGCTATTGCCGCCTACCCTTGGTTTGTAGTAGTCAGCATTGGCTACGAGTTGCTGTTGGCACTTGTTTTTTTTCCGATGGGCTTCTATGATCAGTCCGTTGCACAGACTGTCCGTTGTTGTTTTCTTGTATTTTGTTATGTTATGTTCCTCTGTATATGTGTGTGCACAGATGTTGTAGCTTTCTGTACAAATCTGTTTTTGTGAGCCTTGGAGAATGGCTTGATTCTCCTTTTGTTTATTTATATACATAACCTTTTTTTAAAAAAATAAGGTAAAGCATATGCAAATTGACCTTTTGAACACATATATTTCACATACTTTTCAGATCTAGAAAGTGGGTTACTTTAATGAATGTTTCCTATACTCATAAACTAAAAATTAATTACGTTTAAAATTAGATAAAAACATTTCATTCGTCTCATTTTTGTTATAAACAGAGACCAGTAAATGCAGAACATATATATGAGATTACTATATTTATGAATCATGTTGTTATTTAAATTTAGATCGCTAGTTTAAGTCTTTAATTTAACCTTTTCATTTTCTCAAATAAAGCCATGCTTTACAAGTTTTCATTGTGCTGTTCATGATAGATTGTGTATCCTCGACAAGAAAATAATTAGTTTGTAAATGTATTATCATGTTATATATGAATCAAATTAGGGTCTATCCTCGACAAGAATAAGAATTTAGTTCTACTCTATCTAACTCTTATTGTTCATTACTAAATAACCATATTGATGACCAACACCACCGTTTAGATAGTTCGACTTTGATGCAAGTGATCGTATGTTTAAAACTTAAATAACATGATTTAAACAAATATTGATATGCAGTATCTTGTATACTGATTACAACTTGCAATACTATACCATCTAAATATCAACTTTTCAGCGCCCTCCCGCCCCTCCCCCCTCTGCCCAAAAAACCCCTCCCCCCCAAGAAAATAATAATAACAACAACAATACCAACAACTAACTTTATTGTTGTACCACTATCTATTAACTGAAATATTTTGGGTTTCAACTTTTCCATGCTTTGGTAAAGCTTAAATTACAAACAATTCTATGGAATGTAAGAACTAACATACCATCTGAAGTTCATTTATGATATTCGTGAAAGGAAGAAATAGGAAAGTCCCATTTTCAAACTCAGATATGGGAACTTTGACATGTTTCATCATCTCCCATGAGCCATGAATCAAACAGAAATATTGAAATCATAATCTTTGTACCGATAATACACTATGAGCTTTTGTATATCGTAGCCTAAATGGTGATAATGTAATGAATTAATCTCAAAACACGTTGGCCATATACCAATGAAATTAGTATTTTTCTTCTTTATATATTCTGGTATAACACTATATGAGAAACTACTAATATGTAAATGAAAACACAAGTTAATAAATCAAATTGAATTGGTTTTATCGAACGGCTATATAACTGAGAGCAACGAAGAGATTCAAAAGTAAGCGTAGTAGCACGTATAAGAGCCGAAATAGGAGTGGGTCCTTCCATAGCATCGGTAACCATATGTGAAGGGGAAATTGTGCAGATTTTAACAAAGAGGGAGTTGAAATGCTTTCCTAGCTCCTTCAAGTAGACTCATATTTGCTTCCAACTCTTAGTTCAGCTCCTTTGAGTATTTTTTTTGATTGTTAAAGGTACTCCACATTTGGTTAAGGAGAGAATAAATTTAAGGGGACTCCAGCTTTATTTTATTTTTTTGTTAAGAGGGTCTGGTTTATTTTTAAAAGGAAACTAAAAACTACCCCTGGCTCATCACTTATGTTAAACCCTAACTTAATAAACTCAGCGCAAGTAAAAAACGTGTGAATTACTAAACATCTCAATTTCACAAATTCGTTACAACATATTAGATCAAAATTCTTTTCTGCATTTACTTCAAATTAATCATACCAATTCCAATATAAAATTACAATTAATTACCTAATCCGATGTCTTCTAATCCCTTGCGAAACTTTCTTGTGTCTCCATTACATTGACTATATTAATTTATTTATTTTTATGTGCATCATTAATCAATATTTAGGTTTTATGATTTATATTAATGAGGATTATAGGGGGTTAATATCGGAATTTTAATTTATATGTTTAAGGGAAGACCAATTTGTTTTGTCTTCCCCATAACAATTATACAATAAATAAAAATCGTTCCTCCCCTTAACCAAATATGGAGTCCTTTTAACAATCCCTTTTTTCTTCTCTCTAAATGGTCACAAAGTTACTAAAATTGTAGCTTAGCTTATCAGTCTCGCTTATAATCAGATTTTATAACTTTTGATCCACAAACATTTATTCAAAAGTAAATTAGTGTTCCTATAGGAAGAAGAATAATAGATGACCACCGAAAACAACTTGAACTTACAGTTTGAATGCTACCTGGTCCTTTGATTTGGCTACTCCTGATCATTTAAGCCAATATGACTTAATGATTATTATACAGATGACCTGAAATGATGGCTTAAATTCCTGAATGATAAGCCTAAATAGAGACGGAGAATAACAGTTAGACAAGCTTAGAAGGATAGTACGATGGAATGCACAAGATCAAGTCCAAAAGTTCACGAACCCGGATCAGCATGACACAGATTGGTCCATCCCAGTGCTTGTTCCAGTTCAAGCTTCTACATTCGAATTGGTACGAACTCTTTGCTCTGGATCGGCATGCCATCTTCTCTAGTACATAGTCATAACTTCTACTTCAAAAGTCTAGATTGGCCTGTTTGAGTTTCAGCTCCAAGTACCAAGATCATCACACCCTAATCGATGTACATTCCATTCAAGACCATGGTCATCGGATCAGTAGATTAGCCTGTGTTGATTAAGAGATACAAACCGAAAATGATGGCATGAACGTACTGTAACACCCTACGTCCGTTAGTGTCACTCACAAAGGGAATGCACTAAGTTCCGTGGAGCATTTTGGGTAAAAGATGCAGATAAATTACAAGACAGACAAATTATTAAACAGTGGAAAATAGAACTTTGCTTTATTGATAAAATAGTCTGTACAAGATTCTTTTACAATATCAGAGTATCATCTGTCTTTATAAAATAAAGAAGCATGAAAATACATTTATATATTCCCCAATGTAGCAAGAGCCAGCCATAGCATCTGGAAGAGAATCCAAAGACAACTTCGTCAAATCTTCAAGCTGGGAAAGAGCAACGGTCCAGTCTAATCCTGAGTTATACTATTCCCTCCTCAACTACCTGGGGGGGGGGGAACGGAAGAAAAGAAGACGAAAGAAAAACAGAGTCAGACATAAAGCCTGAGTAAGTTCAGTAACTTCTAGCATGTGAACATGGAAAAACAAAACGACATGAATTAACTGAATACAAGATTACACCATGACGATAAGGTCAACAAGATTAGACAAGGTAGTCACAAGATATGCTAAGATGACTGGATACGCTCTAATACTTTCGCAGCTTCGCTATTTCCTTGTTATACTGGTTTCTATATCTCTGCACCACCTAACTAGTGTTCAACTAGTAACGATAACGTGATCCCAACCCCTGTAGTTTCCATTGCCTTCAGGCATACATTTATTATTTATTACCTAGATCTAGTATAGGGTTTTCTATCAAGTGCTTTCTAGATTTAACTATAGTTTTACGCTATCTGCTGAACGCTTTTCGAGTTCAGGGTTTATGCCACCTAGTCCAACTAGGGATTACGCTACCTGTCGAATAATGCCCCCAAGTCTAGGACACACTACCTAGAGTGGTATATGTTCCTAGGCTTCCCCACGCATGTATCGCGAATCGTTATCGCTTGTCTAGATGCACATGTCCTGTAATGTGCGATCCGAGTCCTGTGACAGGGCAAATCAAGGAATACAGAACTCGGTCGAGAGCTTTCAGATATCTGCCGATGCAGATGCTAAGGTCTGTTTTTATTCCAGTGGCTATGGTCCCACTTGACCCCTCCCTCAGCTAATGAAAGGCACACCTTGTAAAATGAGAACTATACGCCGGCCCCCGGTGCCCCACTATCCTATGGCCATCCGCAACCATAACTAGATAGCAAGTATATGGTCTTTTGGAGTTCTCCGCCTTTCCGCTTCACGTATCTCGATTGACTCAAGATGGATGGTAGACGACGAGTTGCTATCACAGGGCTACCGTCTTCTCGCCAAATCACGCTGGTCCATCCTAGTCTTTAGGTTGCCACATATATATTGCAACCAAGGCATACCCTCGGTTCTTCTAACGCAGACCTTAACCTCTGTGAGCCCAGGATGATCATCTGCAGCCCCACAGAGGGATACCAAGAGTACCCTCACGTCCCCTCGAAGCCTCGGGCTTCGTAACCCAATTCGTTGGAGCCTTCTTAAAACCAGATGGATGTCCGCTCCTTCGTGTTATACTAAGAATTACTACTTAGTTATACTAACTAAGGTTTACCACTTAGTTTCCAAATTCCTTGTTTTCTTAACTAAGTTTTACTACTTAGTCCCTTTTTCAACTGAGGTTTACTACTTAGTTTTCTTTCTCGCCAGGTTGGGTTGCTTAAGTGTCTTTAGTCGATTCAAGCTATCTTAACCCTCTTCCCTTATCCTATTACACTGGTTAAGTGTTATCCCTTTATGCTTTTTACTTAACCCTATTCATTTATCATATTCTGATGGTTAAGCGTTCAAGTTTACTTAACCCTATGGTCTAGTCCAGCTAACATATTAATTTGGCTAAGTGTATTACTTAACCCCAACCTCTAGTCTAATTAACATGTTAAATTGGCTAAGTGTATTAACTTTACTTAACCCCACCTTCTAGTCTAGTCAACATGTTAATTTGGCTAAGTATTCCCATGGACTTAACCTTCCCACTCTAGCTTAACTTTGTTAAGTCGGTTAAGTGTTCCTATGGACTTAACCCACCCATTCTTGCTTAACTGTGTTAAATTGGTTAAGTGTTTCTATGGACTTAACTCTCCCATTATTGTTCTAGCTTTAATTAATAAATTAAAGCCGCAACCTCTCACATTAGACAGATATTGCTGCGGTTACTGGATGTGCCGGTCGGTTCCGGGCAGGTTTACACCGCAACTCAGTCTAACCTCGGGTTAGGCATATTCATGTTTTCTAAGTTCAAAGGGTTTTTGATTAATTTCCAAATCTGGTTTTGAAAACAACCATCCCGTCCTTCGGATCAGTTAGGGATAGCCAGGGAGGGCAGGAAACTTGTATTTTCCAAACCCAAGCCTAGACACTATCCTCTCTGTCACCCTAGAACCTTCTGGTCTATGTGTTATAAAAAGGGATGTTATCAAAGTACTTTTCTTTTGTTTATAAATTGTTAACAATTTATTCCAAAAGCCCATTTCCCCTTTTTAGACAAATTTGGCCTATATTTATTTGTCAAGCCTACTAGTATACTTATATTCTAGGCCCAAGTCCTAACCCAACATGCAGTTTAGGCCATTTCCTATTTCATTGCCGAAACTAGATTAAATATCCTAGTTTATAATTTATGGCCAAAACTTAACCAAGTTACATATTTTGTGGTAAATGAACAATTTAACATTTATGACGAATTCTATAAGTAAATTACTCCTAATTTACTTATTTCATTACTACTCTTTTAATGTACATTGTCACATTTATTATTATAGCCCATTCTCTCTTATTTATCATATTTATACTTTTTGGTATGTAAATTATACCAAATTTAGTGTCGCTAACCATAATTTATTCTAAACATGACAATTGCTCACAATTATGAATAAATTCAAAATTGTGCTAATATACTTATTCCAAATCAACCTTAATTAACCCAATCTTGGTTTAACATCCTAATTCACAATTTATGGCAAAACTAGAATTATTTTTCTACTTTACATTTTATGCCTAAAATTTAGCTTACTTACTAACGCTAAATTTAATATGTCAAAATCACATATTCCCTAATCCATGTCAATTTCCCCTTTTTCATTTTAATATGCATGTCATAATACATATTCCAAATTATGCCAATTTCCAAGTTTACAATTACGTTCATATTCATTTCCATGTTTTTCCCCAAATCGCATTCCCACCGTTCGAATAATCGTGATTCAACCTAGATTATAAATAAATCTAGATTCGTAGATAAAAAGGGAATGAATCAAAATGACAAGAAGGAATAATTGGCATAAAAAGGTTTGGATAACAATGTAGGTTCAAGAATATGGGTAGACCTAACTAAATAGGTAAATTCCCACTGTCTTAAAACCAAAGAATGGGCAAAATAGGTTCAAGAACGTGGGTAGACCTAACTTAATAGGTAAATTCCCACTGTCTTAAAACCAAAGAAAAACCAAGGAACAGGTAGAATAAATAATTGGGTTTAGACCCAACTTCTCAATCACAAAACTAAAGCAATATTTTCCTAATCATAAATCATGGGTGTCAAAATCACAGTTGTCCTCATTATGTCATAAGTAATAGTTTATGTCCAAATCAAAGGTATATGCCTAGTCAAGGAAATAATCCTTGTAGTCACAGTCACAGTCATAGGAAATGTCCATAGTCATATGCGATGTTCATAGTCCAAAAGGGAAAATAATTCCCGTAGTCATAAGTCATTGTCATAGGCAATGTTTATATGTCCCAAAATCAAAGGCTTATGTCATAGTCCAAAGGCATATGCTTTCAAAGGCCACAGTTCTATAGTCATAGTCACGGTTACAGTCTTATTTGTCCTCGAATCATAACAGTTCTTAATTCAGTCCAAGAGTATAAACACATATTCGAAGAGAGAGAGAGAGAGAGATTTGGCATATTCCTTTATTCCTTTAATTTCATGTCACAAATAAAACAAAATATTCAGATCTAGAAATAACCAACTTACAGAAAATAGATCTAGAAAAGAAGGAAAGCGTGGCTATGATTCGTGCGTCGTTGCTTGAAACTTGTTTGAGCTAGCCTTTGAATTCTTCACTTGAAACTTTGATTTGAATCCCTCCTTAAAAGTCTTTTAGCAGCATCTCCTCGTCTTGAATCATATTTTATTTTATTTATTTATTTAATTAAAGAGGAGAGGAAGAGGTCATGAATCTAAGCAGCATAAGGATAGAAGAGAGAGGTGCAAAGAGGAATGGAGACTAGGGCTGTTTATATAGCTGCTCAAGACCTTATCGTACACGCAGCGCTGAGTCAGCATTGAACCCAGTTAAGAAAATAGTCCAGGTACGTAGATGAATCTAGCCAAACCTTATCATACACGCAGCGCTGAGTCAGCATTGGGTCCCACAAGCTATTTTGGCGTAGAAATTTGAATTTCGAATGAATTGTTTTGGCGTAGAAGTTTGATTTTCGAACTTTTGAATTTCTGGAATTTATTTAACTGTTTTATTCACATGAAATATTCTTATATGTATACAATTCCTCTAACGACCATTTTACGCGTATATATATACGCACAACTTTCATTTTATTTTCAAAATTCAAATGATGTTGCCATATTTCATTGACTGTAGCCTTATCTTGAATTTTATCTTTCGTATACATATATTTTTGCATATATATATATATATATATATTTATATTCTCATATGTATATATATTTTTTCTTTATTTCCTTATATGTACGTTCTTATCCTTTCAAATTTTGAATTTGTATACGTACATATATTTGCATGTTCAGTTGGCCCTCTCTAAAACAAAGATAAAAAATTATGCCGCCGCCGGGGTTCGAACCCCCGACCTCCATGCTACAAATCCAATGCCTTAACCAACTGAGCTACAGAGTCTTTTGTTAATAAGTCTTAGAACAATAATAATTATTGTTCTCTCCTTACTTCTCTTTTTTCATGTTAGTTACAATACTTAAATTAAACAACTGCATGGATCTTTTTCTTTTAATTTTTCTTTTAAAAATTAATTATACTTTAATTTGAGAATCTTAATGTCACAGAATTACGGGGTGTTACACGTACGTTTGATCCGATTCAAATCTCACATGATTGGGCGAATTTGGATCGACACCGTCCGGATTGGCTCGGATTGGTTTCGATCTGAAACTCAACCACAAGTGATCTGGGCCAAGCTTACTTGACTTGGTCATCCCATTACCTTCGACTTCTCTGTTGATTTTTCGGTCTTTCCAAGCTAACCTCAGCTTAAATACCAGCTGCCTTTGGGAGATTTAGGAAATAGGCTCATTCACATCAAACTATTGTAAACTATTGTGTGTTGACTGACTGTTAATATTCCCTCATTCTTCACTTACATTTCTTCATTTTTTTCTCCATATATGTATTTTTGTGTATTAATGTCATTCATAGCACTAACATTTTGGTGCTATCACTGAGAAAAATGATTCTTAGTTAGATCTTCCCATCTACTAGTGGATGGTATTGTCCATTGAGGTAGGACCTAAATTTTGATTATCAACTATTTAGATTTTCTCAAGTCTAGACAAAATTTTAGTCATGGCAGGGAAGAAAGGTTATTCTATCTCTTGCACAAATACGCAAGTTTTAGAAGTGACTTGCATTCAACAGGGAAACCAAAATGCCGCTGCTAACACCGCTAACGATGTTGCTACCACAACTGTGCTGCTCTATCGCCTACTGATCCAAACTAGTCATGTTAATTTCATGACTCCGATGAGGAAGCTGAAACAAACACATGACGCATTTAACCAATTGTTTAAGGACAATGCTGACTTGAGGAACCGAGTCAATAAGATGAGTTCAAAGTGGAGTTAAATAAAATGCCAGTCTCCAACCCCACAGTATTACGAGTCAGTGGATCCTTGTTGCCAAAAGAAAGTTACTTGAGCTAACGCCAAAAGTGGAAGGAGATGGGTTTGAAAATACAACCGGCGGCATCCGTGTTGGGGTCGTTTCGGGTCATAGAACCCTTGGGCATACCGATATGTGGAAAATCCTCTTGACCAACTTGGAAACTTAGGGCATACCGAACCAGGACTGCTGAGGCACATCGACTAGAACTCCAGTGATCCAGGATTGAATCGAGATGGTACAAAACCTTTGAATTTTGCTGATACACTTCCTACTTGTCTTTTGATCGACCAGGACGTCAGAGACCACAGAAATGACACTAGAGACACTACTTAGGGTGTTCAACCCAAAAGGTGAGAATCAAAATATAACACCCCTTAGTTTGGAATGATATTAAAAGTCCCACATCGTGAAATAAAGATGTGAAATGAGAACTTATATACTAAAGCTCAACCTTCTAATAGTTCTGGAGCCTTTTGAGAAATAAATTAACTACTATATGAAGGCTAAATTGGGATAATATCTGCGCAAACGATGGTGTGGGATATTATTGTAGTACTAAAGTCACTACCCAGTCAGATTCATGGCATATATGTTAATCTTGATGCTTGGGTGAGATGTTTATGGAATGTGTGTCGACCATAAATGCCTAACGAGGACTATGGGCTCTAAAGAGGGAATATTGTAACAACCTTTAGTTTGGAATGTGATTAGGAGTCCAAAATCACGAAATAAAGATATAAAGTGGGAACTCATATAGTAAAGGCCAATTTCTTAACAGTGATGTTTTCTTTTGAGGAAAAAAAGTCACTCCTATACGAGGGCTAAGTTGAGAACAATTTCTACATGAACAAAGGTGCATGTTGTTATGCTAGAAGACAAAAACACAATGAATAACCCAATGATTGATCTTTGAGAATTCAGATCAAGGATTTAATAGCCATTATTTGGCAAATAATGAGAGAAAATCAAAGCTATTCCAATGAGGGACGAGGAGTAGAGAGGAGTTATAACCTATTCATAGATAATATCCTGGACGTGGAATAAATATGCATGCATAACTTGCCGAAGATGCCACATTATGCAGGGAAGATCGACCCCATGCAACATCTCACTAGATACCCATGATATATGGACTCGGCCCAAGCTATAGCCTAACCATGTGTAAAGCCTTTTTGATCTATCTCTAAGAAGTGGCTACGATATGGTTCATAAAGCAACCACCTAATTTAGTTTCATCATTTGAGGGCTAGGTAAGAAATTTCTCAGTCATTCCTCATTCATGCAGCTCGTCAATAGCAAGTAATGACGCTCTCCAACATATAACAAGCTCCGTAGAAGTCATTAAAGGATTATCTAAAAAAATTCAATGTCATAGTAACTATGGATAGTGAACCGAACGATGAGGCTATCTTATTGCATTTACAAAGGGCGTTGAACCCAATTCTAAGTTTTGTGATTGGCAAGCTGATAAGCTTTCTTCCACATTAGACTATATTTATAATAAGGCAACCAAATCTTAAGGAAGGAGGTCCTGCAAGAGAGAAGTGCTGGACCTAACAAAGAAGGTGTTCAGAGTAATATTCTAGCGAAGTATTTTGGAGGGAGCCCCAATAAAGTTGAAACAAACGTCCAATGCCAGAGTAAGCGAAATAACAACTAAAGTTGAGGCGATAGAGGAGATGGAGGCCGAAACCAGCAACGAAACTCAAGAAAATATCAAAGGTTTATTTACCAATAATAATTTTATTCAACACACTGACTCGTTGTGAACGTGCTTATAGACATGTGTAATACAATTTAGTATAAGAATTCCTTGCCTAGAGAAATTATGGAAAGGGAAAGACAGAGAAGAAAGGTTATTTTATTCCATGATACATATGGATACATGACCAATGAATGTTGTCATATAATGGACATGATCGAGATGCTTATCGAGAAAGAAAGTTGGATGAATAAAAGGATGTCCTACGAGATATGGAATAAAGTTCTAAACTAAACAAATTAAGGTTATGTAGCACCTAAAGATGCTGCTGGGCAAAGGAAAAATTATTATGATTAACACTGTAGTTGGTATACCCCATATAGCTAGAAAGAAATGGATGACAATGAAAAAGTATGTCAACACGGTGAAGCACTTAGAGTACATAAAGTGCAATGCCATGGATCAACCAAAACCGGATAAGCAGAGGATGGAGAAATGGATGATATTGTCTTTAAGAATAAGGATGATGATAGGGTAGAGGCTCCAACCAAAAATCCATTGGTGATTTCAGCCATGACTGGCCCGATGCTGGTACAGAAAGTCCATTTTAACTATTGGAGTTTCATGAATATACCATTTTATAAGGCCTATGTCTAGATGATTCTGATGGCCATGGATTTAAAGTCATGCATATTTTGCATTCATGGCTTCAATGGATTATCTAATAAACCGGTAGGGATGGTGGAATTACTAGTTGAGATCAGGAAAAGGAGACCATTGAAGAATGTGAATCCTTTTCTCTACTTTTTATACATATACTCTCCATACAATGCACTTTTAGGCTGACTGACCCTTGCTAATTTAGGGTGTGCATCTCTTTATGTTGCTTCATGAAGAAACTTCTGACTGATAGTGGAGTTGGAGTAGGATTATCAATGGATGCTTTCGGATGCAGATACTTATATATTCCCATATACATCCGAAATCATTTTCAGATATTGAATATCCATATTTGCGGATACAAACGGATATCACATAATTATTCGATAAATTAATGAATATAAATGATTTTTTTAGTTTAATATGAAGTTTTTTCCAACCCAGTTGATTACTGAAGTGCTACAGATAAATAAATATAATGATAATGTATAATTTTGAGCAATCTCATGCGTTTATAGACTTTCAACTTTATAAAATAATTAATTTGTGTATTTCGTCATGTTAAATTAAACATAATTTAAACTATAATCATGAAAAAATGGATGGATAACTTCCTAATGAGGATGTGCTTATATCTGTATCTGCTCTTTCGGGTACTACATAAATATCCACTTTTCAGATGCGAATGTTGACAGATTTTGAATTTTTCGGTATCTATTGGCAGCCCTAAGTCAAAGTGAACCATAGTGATTAGTTCATAGGAAAGGCATGCTATACAATCAAATGGAAATATTCTTACCACAAAGGAATGGAATTAAAGAAATAAATGTGACTTTGTGCATCAAAGATAGTGACGCATACCAATCAAAGGTCAAATCCTGGCTTGGGCAGCGTAGTCAACTTTCTAAAGACATAAATCAAAGAAAAGATAAGGAGCTAGGATACAGAGGGTTGACCAGTAGGTATTACCATAGAGGTTTTGGTAGATACGATGACCTATCTAAGGTTTGGAAAACCAAATCTCATGTAAACCCAAGGAAAATAAAGGAACTTGCCAACCGCCTTCGAGCGAACTTGGATTTGTTTGCTTGGACTCATGCAGATACACGCGGAGCCTAGCCGACCATTGCAAACCACACAATGAACATCAATCTAATATTTGTGTATGTGAATTTGAAAAAACACAGCCTAGGTCCACAGAGATCAGTTGGACTCAAAGATGAGATGATAAGTTAAAAACCAATGACTTCACCCGCAACACCCTCTATCCCGAATAGGTCTTCAATCTGTCTTGGTAAAAAAACGAAAAGTGGTATACTTGTATTTATTTATTCTGACTTAAATAAAGCATGCCCCAAGGGCATTTTCCCACTTTCAAGGATATATCGGTGTTGACGGCAAAAAATGTCACAAACACCAAAGATTCCTAATTACTAGGAATTATAAATATGGTCGCATAGACAAGAACGTATTATAGAACATAAACAGTAAATAACACAAGAGATTTGTAGTGGTTCGGCCTCAGGGAGGGCCTACGTCCACTTTGAAGATATGTAGGAATTTTATTGATCACTTGAAAGATTACAAGGTTGAGATCCTCTCAATACATTCATTGACTATGATATATGAAGTTATAATAGTCATATTTGCAAGAAATAGTAAAATGGACAAGTTTTCCCTTCTTCTTCCTCAAAGAGGAGATGCCATTAATGAAGCTTTATGGAGGTCTCAAAGCCCAAGAATCTCCCTCTTTTGAAGTGTGAGGTAGTGGGGTATTTATAGGAAATGGTTAGGTAAGGGTTAGGTAGGAGTAGGTAGAAATGGGGACCATCTTCAGGAAATTCACGCCTCGAGCTGTCGGCCACGGAAAATTCGTACCTGGGTGGAGGTACGAAATTTCGCACCTACTAGGTGCGAAATTTCGCACCTCCCAGGTACGAAATTTCGTACCTGCTAGGTACGAAATTTCGCACCTTCAAGGTACGAAATTTCGTACCGAGGAGGTATGAAATTTTACACCTTGGCAGGGTGCGAGGTTTGTTTGGAGGGGACGTGGCCGAGGTTCGTTGGCGTGGTATGTTGGCTCTTTTGGGGCGTCGAAGCTCCTCAGCATGAAGGGAAGGAATCTATCATTTAGCTGGTCCGAAGTTAAGGAATCAGAGCTTCCGGCACGGAGAAAATCGGATGAATCGGGCGATGCCCACGGTTTCGACCTAACCGGCTAGGTCGATCACCGCTGGGACTGTGGGGCCCCGGACCCCTACCGGCGCTGCGCTCGGACCCGCTTGACGGCTCGCCTTCGGCTCGGATGCGGACGAATACTGATGGAGGTTGCGTCCGTGAGATGTGACATCCTGCTAGTGGACAGAATCGAGTCTTCTAATACTGGCCCCCGGATGATATTGGCGACACCTCGGGGCTGTAGTATCACGCGATATGTTGAGTCGAGTGTGTCTTGAGTACTTTTGGTGACCGAAAAAAAGGCCGGTTAACATTTGCCCCCCAAAGTACGTCTTGTATTGACATGATGTGCTTTGGAATGAAAGTTGAGATGATAGTTGGGTTGCGAATTTATCCTGCAAGTTATAGGAAAGACATCTTAGTTAGCGGGCACGCTCGTTGGGGAATCGTGAGCGAGCCGCTGCTAGTTTGGTGTGCATTCACATTGCTTAGTAGCCACATAGTGTCGTCGTCGCGCATTTTAGGCGACTTGACACTTGCGGGGGATGTGCGTACGCGGGCGCTTTGATGATTGAGCATTTGGTGAGTATGCAAGTGGTCGTTGAGTCGTAATTGTCTTGGTAGCCAATGCTTCAAAGTTAAGTGGATGTAGCCGTATTTAGGTGTACGATCTCGAATTCCGACCTTGGAACGTTCGTTTGGGGCATCCCGATCCCCTGACTATAGTTATTTCCTTTCTCCTTTTCTCTGGATAGAAAATCACTGTAGGGCATGAAGGATGGCAAAATACTTCTTTTGTACTTTGATTGTTCGAGGTACTGTTAGGATTTTGGGAGAAGGGAAGAAAGATGTGGAAAGTAAGAGGGCTTTTGGATCTGGTACCCAAGAACGTGGAGCGGCGGATCTTGGGAAACGGGTTTAGGAATTTGGATAAACGTTGCCAAGCATGTGTGAATACGGGATTGGGCTTTGTGTCCCAAATGCTTATTAAAACGTTCACGCTCTTTAGGACTTCGAATCTTAGTTGTGGAGATGACAACTAAGACGACGCGCAGGAGCATGAGACATAACTTCGCACTCCCACGACTTTGTCGAACCCTGTCTTCGATCTTGAGTTTGTAAACTTAAACCTTTACATGGCGCCATATGAGCGGACAGTGATTAGTGACTTTTGCTCTCGCGACGTGGTCCTCAAAGAATGGACCTGCTTGGATTGTCAACTTGAATGCTTGTGTAAGATATCGACTCATGGTTAAGCGGTTAGTCTTGGCATCCAATCAATAACCTAACCATGATGCAGTCGCATCTTAAATCAGGCGTTGCACTAGCGGTTGGTGATGGCCGTGGCATCAGTTGTTGAGGCTAAAGGATGCCACGATGTTCCGGAGCGTCAACTTTTTGTGGAGTCCGGGTAATGATGGGATCCAAGAAGCCTCCAGGGCCTGAACTCTGGCTCCGGATTTCCTTCGTTGCAAGGTGATGGTGCTCTAAAGATGGTGGTTCCGTAGGATGCTGTGAAGATGGCAGTGCAGAGACTTTAGGGGATTTGATCGGGTCATGAGATTGCCAGGCCAGTGTGACAATCCGTAGAGGGTTGCCCCAGGCCCGGGTACCCGCTAGATTCTTCTCGACGTCAGATATGAGCTAGCAGGCTCGGATCGTTGCTCAATGTTTCATGCCTGATCAGTAATTGAAGTTGAACTTAACACAATTGGTTGGCAAATGATTCTGGAAATGAACTTATTCGAACTGATTGCTCGAATACGTGCGCAAGATGCGGTCATATGTTCGAGTCGTTAGTCTCCAACCCAATCATGTCGGGGTCGTTATCCGATTCGGAAAATGGTGCTGACGTTTACGGTAACTACTGCCATAGTTATCCAAACTAGGTGTCGTCACCGCGTTCCGATGCGCTTGTAGGTATGTATCGAGGGGTGTGTGTTAGCTTCATGTTGCGTTTAAGTTTGAGTTTGTTGGCAGGGCACTGAGACCATGCAAACCCAATGAACCGGCCATGGAAACCCGAGAACTTGCACTAAAATATGGAATTTTTAATTCGCGTCTTGAGAATTTATCTAAGTTCTCCAGTTCCTTGGGGAACTGCGATCGTATTGCTTCCTCTGCCCTTCAGTTCGGCCTCTATGCTTAATCTGCCTAGTACTACCGGGAGGTTAGAAGTTTCCGAGACCCAAGGTTTTGGGTTCGGGTCCTTCTCGTGGCAAGGTGTATGTTCCTCCTTAGAATGGTTGCCCCCACGGCTGTGGCGATGGAAATGCAAGCGCGGAAGCTTGCGGAGATCCTCCTTAGGTCCTGCAATGAGTAAATCGGTGTGGAGATGGGTAGGAGACTGCCCCCATGCTCGTGTACTTGCCCTTTGAGCGGAGGTGACAACAGGATTTGTCCCCGTACTTCCTCAAGCTTTCGGGTCCCAGTTGTAGTCACAGCGGGAATAATCTGGAGAAGTAGGAGAACCCATGGCTTTTGGGTCCCATGTTTATATGATCCTCCTCTGAGGAGGAGAAGTAGTGGCTGGTCGAAGTTCTCATGCAACGGGCGTAGCTGGTGTAAGTGTGCGAACAATGCAAGCTACGGTGGTAGATCAGGAAGCCCAGCTGGTGGCAAATTTGGTGGAGCATGAGGGGAAGAGGGATAGGATGAGGCTGCCATACAAGATGCACGGGAAAAGGCTAGTCAGGATGCCGAGGAGAAATCTGCCGCTGTGGTGGCGAAAAGGTAGGCCAATACTAAGGCGGAGAAGGAGAGGGCCTCTGAGTAGGCTAGGAATAAGGAGAGCCGCCGGCGATGCCCGCTAGAAGTGGGCGAGAGGTCCCTTAGCACACTTGTAGAGGATACCATTATGGGGCTCTGGGCCAGGCGCTTAGCTGATAGGAAGACTGCCGAAGATGCTGAGAAGAGAGTAGAGTTTGGCACCAAGAAGGCTTGGGGAGACACCTATGCTGGATTGGCCCTTGCTTCTTACATCGTCCCTAATCCTTTGCCATATGTTGGTCTCGAGGAGGCTATGATGATTACAAGCGGTGAGGATGATGGCGGAAGGCGTGCATTGATGCCTCATGAGTCCATTACTCTTGTGTAGGGTAGAGGAGGAGGAAGCAGTTTTGGAAGGAAAGGGCCCGCCATTGGTGGTGACCTGCCTGTATCGAACCTGTATAGACGAAAGAAAAGAAAAGAACAGAATGAGTAGCATCAATAATTGTTAAAGGAATTAAAGATGCCTTGGGTTAAGTGAACCAATAGTATATGCGAGTGTGGTCCTCGCTTTTGGTCCTCAAAGACATGGTGTGGTATTCATGAATACCCTGTCATCAGAGAGAAGGGATGTTAGACATGTAGTCTGTTTAATGTGTGCGTGAAATAGAAAATGAATTAGTAAAAATCGCATTTTGTGTTAACTGTTCGGATGTTCCTACCATGTTTTCGGGCATCCCATACTTGCATGGGCATATTTATCGTTACATTTAAAAAAAGCGATTGTGAGTGTTGTACCTAAGGCTGGTGATTCTAGGGGGTGTGGCAGAGTGCCTCGCTCTGGGTTGTAGTTCCAGAGGGGCGGAATTGAGTACCGCGCTCTGGGTTATTGTTCCGGAGGGGTGAGACAGAGTACCACGCTCTAGGTTGTTGTTCCAGAGGTGTGAGACAGAGTATCGCGCTCTGGGTTGTTGTTCCAGAGGGGTGAGATAGAGCGCAGGCTTCTAGTAAGTTTCCTTCAGCTTAGGAAACCCGTAGTTTGTGAAGCCAGGCTAGAGCGCCTGTTGTTTTTTCTTGTGTTGCCCGGGATTAAACTCAAGAGTAGCAGAGGCGTATGACGTCGCATTATGTGGTCCGTCCAGAGGGTGGCTCTCCCGTCGTTCATCGGGTTCGAGCGTGTGACGACGTTGTTTATTCGCTGGAGAAAAGCTCTGATCATCAGCTCGTAAGGTCCGATCATGGCCATGAGCTGCACCTAGGCCTTTAGGGCTTCGAGGAAACGATTTAACGTCGGTCTCAGTGCTGTGCTGAGATTAGACAGGTACCCGTAGCCAGGGAGAAATGTACATCGCTCCCAGCTGTAAGTTGGGCGGTCCCAAGTCGCATGGGACATGGGCGAATGATTCGAGTTAGAGGTTATTTATACTCGGTCGCGCCGCGGGCCGGCGACTCGAGTGGCGTGGCCGACTCCCGTACTCGGGGCGCCGGTCGTTGCCAATGTTGTTAGGCCGCCGGGTTGGTTCGCGGTTGAGACAATGGTGTCGGCCCCAATGTTAGGGGCGGGTATGGTGGTCGGAAGTTTGAGTGCAAGATGGTTGTTAGGATTAACCAAACATATCATGCATGGAGCAAACATGGAAGGGAGACAGGAAACTGAACATCACTCCTGCGGATATCTCTGATAGTAGTATCCTTTGCAATGCCTCGAATTGCAGGAAAGCAAAACATCGTTGAAAGGCCTGAATTGACTGTACACTAAGTTATGTAGAGTATAGGTGAAGATGGTTGTTGTTCCATGCCCCTGGGAGATCGGCTCCGTCCATGGTTGAGGTTTTGAAAGTTCCATCGCTGAGCTTCCGTTGTATGAGTGGGGGCCTTCCTATCGAGGGGTGAGGCCTACTGGTGGAGGAAGGACCCGTTGTAAGACGAGGTTGCCGATGTTGAAGTCCCTATGGCGGACTCTGGAGTTGAAGTATCAGGTACTCGTTGCTGATTAAAGCTTGATCCAGGGGACCGGTTCCTGGGTCGGAGATGTTGATCCAGCGTAGTGCGCTTGTGTATATGAGTTAGCCGTAATGGTTGACTATAGGTCGGACAGAAGCCGTTTGGAGGGCTTACAGCACTTGATGCCTGATAACAACTAGATCGGTGCAAAAGGCGACTCGCGCGAGGTGGGTTATGAGTCATGGATGCTCATTGTTGCCACTGTCCTAACGAGCCAGAGGGATGATCTTGAGGGTTTTATTATCGGTCGAGTTTTTGTTTAGTGGGGATCTCTAATGAGCGTTGAGTGGCTCGGAGACCCTATGCAGTGCGGATCTCCGATGAGCGTCGAGTGGCTCGAAGGTCCCGAGTAGTGGGAACCCCCGATGAGCGTCGAGAGGCTCGGAGATCCTGTGCAATGGGAATAATTGATGAGCGTTGAGTGGCTCTGATTTTCCATGTGGATGAGTTTCTAAATGTTGCTCTGTAAGTGGCGAAACAAGTTCGTGTTGTATCTGCGGATGGTGTAGAACCGACAATATCCTGTAGAGTCCCTTGGCACGTTCGTCGGACATTTAGGTCTGGGCCTTTTGCACGGTTGGGAGTTGCAGGCTGCGCGATGGATTTTCTCGGGGGTGTTGTTGAGAGTAGTATAGATATGGAAGGACGGAGGTCAAAGATGCTTCCTCTTGCTATTGCCACTACCTTTGCAGAGCGGTGGAATCAGAGTTATTGGAGCTCTGGGCGTTATCATGAGGCAGGATGTTAAGGGTAAGAACTTGAATCCTTTACGCTAGATTTCGGCATAGGAAGTAGTTGGTACTTAGGCGAAAGATCTTCTGAGTCCTTGATTGTCTTTGACCGGTCCATGCTCTAAGTTTGGAAACAGGTGGCATGCCCTTTGTAAGCTGGACGAGCGTGACTCGAGGAGTGGGTTCCTTGACTTTAACAAAGGCGGTGTTGGATTTTGCAAGGTGGCCTTTAAGAGTTCACAGATGCCTTGGTAATCGTTCAAGATTAAGAAGACGTCTCTGGGTATCATGACGTGCATCCTAGAACGCAGGACCATTCTTTTGGCGGTTTAGTCGAGAGTTGAGATAGTTCACGGTGGAATTCGAGGGAACCATAATAGAGCCATCTTTGATAAGGACGGGGAACTACTTGCATTTTACGGCGTCGGTATGTCGGAGTGATGGCGCCACCGGCGTCATTTGGTATTATGTCTACCCGAAATGAATGGGTTACGCCTCATACTACTTTCGCAGACACTGTGGGCATGCCCCGCGATTTCCTTACGATCCATGGATCGTGTCGGCGTCAATCGGAGGTTGGGCTCCCGCTGCATTATAGAGGTCGTGATCAAGTCCAGGACTTTGGAGCCTAGCGCACCTTCTTGGCAGAAGGTCTTTGGCACTCCGTGAGTCTCTAACTTCGGTTGCATGACGTTTTGGAAGTCGGTTGAAGTGAACTTGAGCCTAGTTGGATGCTAGAAGCGAAGGCGATAAGTATGTACTCATAGCAGCTTGAGTCCGCCTAGCGGAGGCTTGAGCATCAAAGCCAAGGATGGCCGGGATGACGCATTCCATTTCTCGTGGTAACCCTGATATTGCCGAGGTTAGAGGTCAGTCGTGCCTTCATGGAATGCCACATGTGGTGTGATGGAGTATCAGGGCCACTCATCTTTGCGTGCAAGCCTAATGAATGGATAATTCCTGGAGTGTACCGACGGATGATACCTGCGATCTCTGGCCCATTTTTGATAGAAAAAAGCAATTGATTTCGATTGCCATAGTGGCACTGGTGCCTCTAGTGCTTACGTCCAAGTTGGGAATCGGCTGATTGAGAGGAAAGTCTTTTTGGACTCCAACTGGTGGGGACACATCGAGCGTAATCCTGACTCATGAAACCATGGGACGAGTACCATCCAAAGCTACGTGCGTTGGTGCTTGAGCAACATTTCCAACTGCAAAGCCTGACCAATCGAAGCGCATCGAACTGGAGCGATGTCGGGATTAGGGGTGCCCCCGAGTGTAGCGGGACCGACACCATTCCGAGGAGTGATGTCGGCTAGTCGGTTAGTTTGCAGGGCTGCCACCAAGTCCTGGGTCGATAGTGGTGGAGCATCGGTACTTGCCTCCATAATGTATGCTTGGCCAGTTGGATTTGAAGTGCTTCTTATCTGGCTAGGAAGGTATTGAAAGCTTCCTCCTACTGCTCGAGTCAAGCTTTCAAATCGGTGGTAGGATTCTTGATCATTCTTTTGATGCTCCCCTCGGGTGACGTAATTCAATGGAGGTCTGGTTTGGTATAGCTGTCGAGTTTGGGCGAGCTGGTGTGCACCCAGATTCGGAGGTACTTTGGTCTGACGAGTTGCTGGAAGAGCGGGACTTTGGTTGCGAGCAGCGACAGTTGGGCTCTTCCGAGTAGAAGGTTGGTTACATGAACCCAGTTTGTTACCGTGTTCCTTGGCCGTAAGTGATGATTGTTTGATCATCATTGCCTTTCTGTTATTATTGTTATCGCCATGCGAATATTGGAGTGGATGGCGATGTTTTTAATGAGGCTAAATCTTCTTCCTCGCCGTGGGCCATTAGCTTTGAAAGAGGAAATTTTTGATGCGGTATGCCGCTAGCGGGCGCGGTACTAAGCAAGCTGATGCAGAACGACGACGCGTTGAATTTTTTTTGAATTTGGCGCATAAGGTTGATGTTGATCTTCAACGCCTAGTGCGAGAGCTGCATTCTCATATTTCTTATTAAGCGTGTGAATCTGTGCTTGAGACGCAGTAACTTCGGGGTCCACAAGTGGGAGGAGATCCGTTTCCAGTGGGTCCTCCGCCACTCGGGGCGGGTGAGAGGTACCATTGTCAATTGTGGCCAATATTAGGTTTTGTCGGAATTCCGCTTAGTGCCGGCGAGAGTCATGATGCTTTTCGGATGTACTGCTCAAGGCGCTTCTCGTGGACAAGCATTTCGATTACATTTTTGAATTGATGGCAGTTATTGGTATTGTGCCCGTACATGCCGTGGCACCGACAGTACTTGCCGGTCTTCTTCTCATAATTAGTGGACTCCCTGTTGTATGGTTTCTTGTACTGAAGTGTGTTGCACGTTTGCCGGTAGATTGTTTCCAAGTCTTCATTCAGCGGGGTGTAGATCTTGTATGTTTGGTGAGAGCTAGGCTTTTTGGGTTCTGCAGAAACTTGGCCGTTGTTGCGGCCGCCTTGCCTACTGTCATTCGGTCTTTGTTTGTAGGGGTCTGCCCCCGTGTCCTTATGAAAGAGCTTTACTATCTGTTTCCCTTTGACATTGTCATTTATGGCACTCGCATGTGGATTGTTGGGATGACCAGCCCTGGAGAGTCGGTTTCGTCTCGCCTCTTCTTGACATAAGTATTGCCTAGCCTTTTCATGGAAAGCGTCAAGGCTTTTTGGCTGCTTCCTATCGATCCATGTCCTGAATTCGGAAGTAGGGAGGACACCTTTGGCTAGTTGACAGAGTACGGTGCAAGGATCTGGATCCTTGACCTTGACGAGCGCGACATTGAACATGGAGAGGTAGCTTTTGAGCGACTCGGCGGGTCCTTGGTATAGGTTATACAAGGTGAGGGCATTCTTCGAAGTCGGGATGTGAACTCTGAATTACTTGACCAATTCTGCTGCTAATTGGCTGAAGTTGTTGATGGAATAGAGTGGGAGGCGAGAGAACCATAACAAAGTGGTTCCTGATAAGAAGACTGGGAAGCACTTGCATTTGACGGGATCATTGCCCCGGCTCGAGTCCATTTGCCATTCATATTGATTTAAGGAGGTACAGGGGTTGGTGGTGCCATCAAAGAGCGGCATCTGTGGCATGCTGAAGTGGCATGGCCATTCAGCTTTATTTACCCTCCTGGTGAAGGGGGTTGCGCCTAATGTGCGCTTCCCATGAATCATGCATGTTTCCTTGCCTCTCACTCATGATCCTTCAGACCTTGTCGGGAAGGTATGTTGGATGGGGATCCACCATCGGGACCCATGGGTTTTGGCGAGGTTCCGGGGTCCTATTGCGAGGGCGTTCCCTATGATGGACGTCCGAATTGTCTTCCTCCACGTCCTCGACATATATTAGCGGACCTTGATGAAGAGCAGATTGATGCGGATCCTGTTCTGGAAGAGCGCGGGCCATTGGAATAACGGGCCCATCATCTTGATTAGCGATCATCGAGTTGTGTTGAGGAAGAGGTTGGTTCGTAGGATCTGGTCCTTCATTGATAATCAAGCGAGAGCAGTCTCGGTACTGTGCCCCCTCGCTATATGTGACTGTAGTTCGGTCGTCATTGTCATTGTCGTGACCATCGCCGTTGCCGTTATCGAGGGAGTTGGTACGAGCGGCGATGTCGTTACCGAGACTTAACCTCCTTCTTTGACGCGGGGCCCTTGACTCGGAAGAGGAAGTTTCCGAGACCGTTGGTCGAGGTCTAGTATTGTTCCGAGCTAGTTGAAGTCGATCGACGATGCTCTGACTTTCTTGAAGTTGTCGCATAAGGTCGATGTTGTTCCTTAATGCTGGGTTGAGCTCGACATCTGTGTTCTCATATTTTTCATTAAGTGCGTGGATTTGAGCTTGTGTTGCGAGCGCTTTGGGGTCCACAGTAGGAGGGACGATTTCATTAGTGGCCGAGCCTCCTAGTCCTTGTGATTGATCTTCCTTGCTGGGCGAGAGTGGTCGAGGAGTTGCCGTTGTTATAGCGTAGCCGAGTGGGGCAGAGTCGAGGCCGAGTGAGGCAGAGTCGAGGCCGAGTGAGGCGGGATGCGGAGTCGAGGAATCCAAATTAGTGGAGTGGAGGCTCGAGGCCGAGGCGAGGGACTTTCGAACATCTTGGGGCTCGAGGGTACGAACCCCATGGAGTTTGAGTTTCGAACCCCGTAGGGGTTCGAGTTTTCGAGCCTCGTAGGGTTCGAGTTTCGAACCTGGTGGGGTTTGAGCTTCGAAGCCCATGAGGTGCGAGTTTCGAACCCCGTGGGAGGCTCGAGGCCGAGGCGAGAGGCTCGAGGCTCGAGGTTGAGGCGAGAGGTTCGGGGCTCGAGGTTGAGGTTGTTGGGATGTCCCGTTCTTTGGTCGCATTGCCATCGTGAGCAGACTCGACAGTAGGTTTAGCAAGGAACCTTAAGCTCGTCAGGAGTCGAGATGACAAGGTGCGACAAAGGCGCAAAATCCGAGTTTTCTCAGTGAAAGCACCAAATGTTAACGACAAAAAATGTTGCAAACACCAGAGATTCTTAATTACGAGGAATTATAAATATGATCGCATAGACAAGAACGTATTATAGAACATAAACAGTAAATAACACAAGAGATTTATAGTGGTTCGGCCTCAGGGAGGGCCTACGTCCACTTTGAAGAGTTGTAGGAATTTTATTGATCACTTGAAAGATTACAAGGTTGAGATCCTCTCATTACATTCATTGACTATGATATATGAAGCTACAATAGTCATATTTGCAAGGAATAGTAAAATGGACAAGTTTGCCCTTCTTCTTCCTCAAAGAGGAGATGCCATTAATGAATCGGGCGGTGCCCACAGTTTCGACCTAACCGGCTAAGTCGATCACCGCCGGGACTGTGGGGCCCCGGACCCCCACCGGCGCTGCGCTCGGACCTGCTTGACGGCTCGCCTTCAGCTCAGATGCGGACGGATACTGATGGAGGTTGCGTCCATGGGATGCGACATCCTGCTAGTGGCCAAACTCGAGTCTTCTGATACTGGCCCCCGGACGATATTGGCGACACCTCCGGGCTGTAATATCATGCGATATGTTTAGTCGAGCGTGTCTTGAGTACTTTTGGTGACCGGGCCAAAAGGATGGTTAACAATCGGCTTTGTAACATTCCCCCTTTTGGACTGTCCCGAACTGGCGATTACACCAACCTGAGGCGCTCCCAAAGCGGATTGTTAGGGGTACTTACACATTTTCACAAAAGAAAAAGACTTTTCCACTCATATCATTACAAAATTACATCACAGTACAAGAATATATCAGAGTATAGCGGGTCATGGAGTACAGTGGAAAATTTTCAATGCTTCAAAGAATAGCTCCAGTCTAAATCTGACATCTGCTTTATAAATTATCTGCAAACCAAAACTACTAGGCTGCTCATGTGAAAAATACGGGCAACTAGAGTTTAGGGAATGAACAATAAACTCCGAGTCCATTATGGGACTGGTGTGACAACTAAAGAAAGTTAAATTCAATTTATTTTTAAAGAACGCTTATCTATAGGACCATGTCGTAAAACATGGAACAGGGTTTTCCCCTTATTAATACCAGTGCATAGAAACTTGCAATGCTTTTGGAAAATGAAGCTACCATAAAGTCTCTCGTAACACACACCATGCAAGCGCAAATTAGGAGAGATTTCCCCTTACGATAGCCAAACATGCTTGATACGCGAAAATCATTTCTTATTATTACTAGTTTCTAAATGTGGAAATCGCTTTTGAAAGTAAATGCATCAATCCTAAACGACATTACTATCATATATTATGCCGAAATATAGGTTAACAACTAAAACTGCATAGACTTGTAGTGGAAAATGGATTTCTATCAAATTACCAGGCTAAGTAACTTCCTTACCGATGGAAACACCTCTAGAGGGATGCCCCGAGAACAACACAAGTTCTCTACCAACACAAGGCCAGTCCATTCGTTCATGGATGAATTTGACTACTCCTAAGTATGTCATCTCCTGGTCGTTACTAACCTTTAAAACCGGTCGCCCGCAACATCAACAACCACAAAAAGTTGAAGTCACCACATAAGTAATACCTGGGATACATACCATAGTACACTTTTTATCTAGAAAGAGATGACAACCTATAATCTCGTCGCATTATTCCTGTTTTTGCAATTTCCAGGGTGTGAGGCTTGTCAAAGTTTCTTTACACAAAGCTACGCTGTCTAAGCCATGTTTTGATCATCAGTAGCACATCACGTAAGATGCCAAATAGTAATTTCATAACATATAATTGATAATCAATAATCGTATAACATTTGAGCTCGTATGTCTCATAGAAATGTGTAAAGTTGAGATAACCTCTCAACCACCTACATAAATATGTTTAGTAAAGATCAATCATACACTACAAAATACAACGTCAGATACACATTCTTACAAGTATGTTCTAGGTCTGAACGAAACCGAAGACACCTAATTCCTCGTCCAATAAAGGAGAGAGGTCCTTCCAAATCCGCAATTCCTCCAAATACGTCCGAACTACTACTAAAATACCAATGTGTCCATCTCAAAAAAGGATTTACCCATGAGAGACATTGAGCGAGTAATCCTTTCGATGTGAAGGGTTCCGGTCTTCAACGCCATCTTCATACTTGTTGATTTATTCCATAACATCATACTATTTTTGGAATGGTTTTGTCAGACCTAAATTCTGAATTCCGGTTTTTCTGAATAACAATCATTATTTTAAAACTATATGGAGATATAAGATTCACTATGTCTCTTTTCCATTTCGATCGGTTAATTAAAACCTTGTTATGGAATTTATTCATTTCACAAATCTCCTTTTAAAACCTGTCTTTTTAATAAAAAGTAATAACACCTTTACTTCAAATTCATTAGTTCCCCAATTCCTTTTATTTCAAACACGATCGTTTAGCATTTCCATTAAGTTTTTAAAAAGATCTTAATCCTTTTAGATTCCAAATCATACTCAGACTTGGATTAAAGAAAGGTGTCATTTAAAACACCATATGCAACAAACCCAAATAAAACAGTAACAATCATCAATATGGATCATCCTAATCCAGTTCAATATTCCCTAAGTGAAAACCCCCAAAGCCTAAACAACCATCAGATCGACACTTAGATTTATACTCAACTTGACTTCGGACGATCCACACAAGGTCATGCAAATTAACATTTTTAATCCCAAACAAATTGGATATTAAATATAATATTAAAATAGAAGTTATCGACTTATATTCGACACAAATTCTTGTAACTTACAAATATTAAGTGGAATAACGATATAAATATCTTTCAAATTCCTTAATAATACCCATCCAAATAACGGAATTCAATAATTAATATCTGAGGATTATTTCCATCCAAATAGAATTTATTTAAATTGGAAAAAACTTACATCTTAACCAAAATATTAACCAAACGCATATTTTAAAACAATATATACATTCGATAAACCAAATAACTTAAACTGATTGGGTTAAGGATGATGTTATTAAAGACATTGCCCAGACAATTCTAAATTAGTTGATATAAAATATAAGTTTTAAAGAGAAATCATATCGACTCATATTCAATATCAACCTCGCATATTCAACAAATACTATAAGCGACATAACGGGTATCCACCTTTTAAATTCCTCGAATAGAATGAGTCTTATCTACGAAATCAACACCAAATACTCGATGATTAATTCCAATCAAATCCAATAAATTAAGATTTGATCATTTTAGTTCATTTAATTTGAACTTCCAAAAATGTCCGTTTTTACCGTATTTGGTAATTTAGGCTAAAAAACACAAAAATCAAATTACAGTTCAAAATTACATTTTCTTGTCCAAATCACTTTAAACAATTTATTATGATTTATCATAATTTATTCCAATTTTTAATAATTTAAGAATAGCTTATTTCAATAAAATCCAATTTCGGGTCACGAATTGCACTAGATTTGTTTTTATTCAAACTTTATTCAGACTTACTTCAAGATCCAACCGTTGTATTATAAAACTTTCTTTTGCATTTAAAAACCCTTTTCATTTCGAATCAAACATATTTTATTTTGGGAAAATCCAAGGGTCGGATCTCCCGGTACGTTAATATGAAATCAATGGTCTAAAATTCGCGAACTACTGCTGCGCGGCTAGCCCTATTCAGACCAAACTTCGACCCATATTTAACCAATTCGAATCGCTTTTAATGTAATTTAGTAATTTTATTAAACATATATAATAACTTTTAGAAACTATATTTCCAATATTTAACTTTATATTCAAATATTCCATTATTTAAATATATTAATCTTATGTAAATCGTTAAATAATATTATTTTTCAAACTTCATCTTTTGAAACCCAAACTTTCCTGAAAACTATAATAAAAATAAATAAGATAGTTTGGACAATAAAATCTAGTTAAAATATTTTTCAAGTATCCAAACCGAACTTCGCTTTTTAAAGTTACTATTTATTTTCAAATTTAAAACATGCCTTAATTACTTGAAAAGTTATTCTAATAGAAATTCTGCCTTTATGAAAACTATTCGTAATTACTTTAACTATCTTTCCAAATCTTTTCGGATTATAAATTTAAACTTTTTTTGCATATTATTTAATTGAATATAATATTAATTTAGATTATCGAAATGAAATGAGACTTAACCTGTAACAATAAGGAATTTCGCTCGATCCGAATCGATCGTTAAACCGACTAAGACCGTTCGAAACCCCTGATCGTTTTGAGAACAGGACAAATTGGAACTCAGACAGAAGAACATTTCATTATTATTATAAAAATTCCATCAGATACAAGAATATGCAGAGTATGAATAAATATACATTCGACAAATATCAGAGATTACAATAAATTACATAGCAGCGGAAAAAAATAATATAACACACAACTGAAAGTAATACACGGATACAGAGCTTTCCGAGCAACGTTCCAGTTGTAAATCAGGATCATGTGAATATAAATCTGCAAAACCAAAACTACTAGCTGCCCGTGTGGAAAATAGGGGCACCCAGAGTTTAGGTTAAAACAATAAACTCCAGGTCAGTCATGTGACTGGTGTGAGAACTAAAACAGTTACTAATCTTTATTTTAAAAGAGAGTAATTCAAGGGACCACGCCGTATAACACGGAACGGGTTTCCTCCCAAGAACACTAGTGCACAGAATAAACAACGCAATGCTTTTTCGAAAAATGAAGCTATTATAAGACCCAGGTCCCATCACACAATGCAACGCAAGCCGGAGGATAGTGTTTTAATAGCCAAACATGCTTGGTACGTTTAAAACAAATCATTTGATACTATTATAAGTGTATAGTGTCAAAACAATTTCAATCATAAATATCAATCCTAGGCGGCATGGTACCATCTATCATGTCGCCATACTAGGCTCTACAAATAAAACCGCAATATCACGTATTGGAAATTGGATTTCCGTCATGAGTCGAGGCAAGGGGCAACATCCTCTCCGATTCGAGACACTCTACAAATGCCTCGGGACCGCACACATCAATCCCTGGATCCTCCAAGGCCGGTCCTCTCTTATTTTTGAGGATTGGCAATTCCTGAACACACGTTTCCCGGTCCTTACAGACCTATATCCGAGGCGCCTCGCATTCCAACAACCACATAGGTGAAAAGTAGATATAAATGTCAGGGCTGGTAGGTCACTGACACCACCATAGCTAGAAAGAAACGTCGTGCACTCCTTGGGTCCTTCTCCCGTTTTTGACTCATACTGGGGTGTGAGGCTCGCGAATCCACGTTATACACAAAGCTACGTCACACAGACCATGCTTTGATCATCAACCACAAGACTTTGCTTTTCAACAGAAGCCTTGATCAATTGCCACTTACGCGTGCCACACTGGCAATTCACTCCATGCGATTGATGTCCATCGATATACAACCTCTGAGCTCGTACGTCTCAGCGAAGGGCGTTAAGAAAGAAAATAAATTCACCATCACCAAACAGATGTATATTTAATAGAGATCAATCAACACAGAATAAAATCCAATGTCAGACATACAATCCATTTACAAGTTCGTTCTGGGTCTGAACGAAACCGGAGGCACTTTCCTCGCATATCCATCAATCTCCTAGTACGTCTAGACGATCACCAACTGTTTCCCTCATCTTGGTTGTACAGCCCAATCAAAATCATCAGTAATCACCCAAACGATGTGAAGACTTCCGGTCTTCAACCACCGTCTTCATCTTCGACATCTCGTCGAATCGGTTATTTAGAGTGGGTATAAACCCGGCCTTGCTTAATAACCCACATATATGATAAACAAATGTTACACAGACACAACAAACGCCTCATTCCAATTCAGAATATTCTTTTATTCACAAAATCATATTCTTAGGGAATAGGTTCCCATTAATTTTATCAAAGATAAATTCTTCTAAATTTATAATCTTCCTTTGGATATCATTTCAAACTATATTATGGTTTTCCAAACTAGTCGGGATTAGCGAACCACACCGAAGTAATTATTTATTTTATTTTCCAATCCCAACCTATTCATCCCATGGAGCAAAACTGGTAATACTCCATATCTAACACCACGGTGTTATCGGTAAAGTCAATTACCATTTCACGTTCAAATCTAATTAGTGATTTAACTATCGCTTTGGAGAAAAACTGGTGATACTCCATTCTCGATCACTTTTTAGATTTGATAATTTAAATTATCAATTCACTTTTCAATCTAATTAAAGATTCATTAAAACTCCACTTAGTTTTAATCTTCTCAAAAATCAATAACCTGTCTTTAACCGGGTTAAAGAACCAATGTCACCTAAAACACGATCCACGATAAACCCAAATCACATTTGATATTAAATACAAGGCTCTGAATAGAAAATATACCGGCTTATATTCAATATCAAATTCTGAAACCAACAAATATCGTATTGGAAATAACGATATAAAATATATCTTTCAAATTCCCATAACAATATTTGTATAATCACGAAATCCAACATCGAAATATTCCGAAGATAATTTCAATTCAAATCCAGTCCACTTTATATATATATATATATATATATATATATATATATATATATATATTGGAAATTCTGGTTATTTTCAAAACCAATTCAAATTCAATTTATTTATTTCAAAAATAAATTGATTTTAATTCTATTTCAAAACTAGTTCATGTCGATAAAAATCTACTTTTATCTTTTCAAATGTGGAGTTTTTCATCCCAGTTCTTTCCAATTCACATATTATGATTTTACACAAATTATAGATATTTTTAATAATTTTATCAAAGCCCGTACAGTCGATTTCCATCAACGGCCATCGAACTGCATTTACTGCGACCTTTTCCAAATTTGGTTTGGACATAATTCCAAATCCAACTGTTAGATTTCAAATTTTGAATATTTGTTGGAAAGCTATTTTCGATACGAACCCAATGGTTCCGGTTTTAGGAGAATCCGATGGTCGGATCTCCTGCAACGTCAATTCGAAGTCAATGGTCGAAATTCATGAACTACCACAGCGCGGCGTGTTCTATTCAGACCATTATACATATAATATATATATTATATATATTTCGTCGATTTCCTTTTAAAACTTATTTTATAAATCGTTTTAAATTCGTTTTCAAAACCACTTCAACTCTATATTCAATTTCAAATCAAAATTGAATATTTCATATTATTACTCTATAAATGATAATATTTTCAAAACGTTATATTTTGAAATCCCTACCTTTTCTATATTCATTATAAAAACGAATATAATCGATATAAATATCGTTCACATCAAAATATCGCAACTCTAATCAACACGGCTTTATATATTTCAATAAATTCGTTATTCTATTCAACCAATGAATATTTATTCTATTCAACACATGAATCTATATTTCTTTCAACACATGACTAATCTCAACACATGAGTACTGTCAACACACGACTATTGTTGTTATGTAATATATTTTATAAAATTATGGTATCTATCGTATGATTTTTAATCAGACTCCAACTATAAAGTGGTTCTAATCTTAAATATGATAAAGATGTAAATTTTATTGTTAAAATATTTTAATCAACCCATGAATAGTTTCAACACATAAATATTCTCAACACATGAGCATTTATTCTATTCAACACATGAATATATTCTATTATATTCTTTATTTTCCCGATTGGAATGAGGCCCAATCAATCACCATATAATGTTAATTATATGGTTTCCATACAACACATGTATATAAATAGCAACGATAAATAATCAACCATCATCCAACGTGCACCACACAACTGCATAAGCATTAAATATAAATAATTAACGCTTACACAGCCTGTCGACCAATCGATCGACATACAATTAAATAATTGGGATTAGTGTACGCCCAATATCATCCTAACACCCATGTGGGGTTTCAAATCAACAAACACAGATTTTTATTTGTGCAGTTGGGCGATGTGTAAAATTTATCGTGCCAATCAATATCAGTCAAATCAGTGTATATAAACAAATTGGCCGATTTGTTTATAAATATTTATTTATTCACATTCACTATATTCATATTCACGTTAAAAATTATATTTTTAACGATAATTAGTTTATTTCAACCATCTACAATTTATCATCGATTTCACATGAACATCACAAACAAATTTCACAACACATCAAACAAGCATACAAGCCGTCCATGGTCTGTGGACGACGGGTGTCGGGTGCTACTAAGCACCGTCTGCATCATAGTATATATTTTAACTAGAAAAGAAAATTTAAAGTGAGAAGTCCTCACCGACTAGCTAAACCAAACGCCACGACTCTTCATATGTAGAAATCTTCACCGTCTGACACTTTCGTTGCTCGTATTCACTACATATATAAAAATCACATTTTTATATTGTTGCCATGTATATAAAAAATCTATTTTTATACCGCTACTGTATAGATAAAAATTCTATCTTTCTATCGCTAATGAATATATAAAAATCACATTTTTACATTGCCATTTAAATGATAACAATTATATTTTTACTTTGATACATATATGATAAAAATCACCATTTTATATCGTCACTTCATATGTAAAAATCGTATTTTTATCCTATCGCTACAAATATAAAGATCAAATTTTTACTTCATTACATATATAAAAATCGAATTTTTATCTTCACTATTCAATATATAAAAATCGAATTTTTACTTCGCTATTCAATATATAAAAATCGAATTTTTATTTTGCTACTATATAGATAAAAATTCTATTTTTATAACGGTGTTCATATAATAAAGATTATATTTTTATCATGCTATTCTCTATATAAAGATTTCGCCTTTTCAACTATAAAGATTTCGCCTTTTCAAATATAAAGATTTCGCCTTTTCAAGTATAAAGATTTCGCCTTTTCAAATATAAAGATTTCGCCTTTACTATCTATATAATATAAAAATCGTATTTTTATATTCTTTATCCAATAAAAATCATATTTTTATTATGCCACTAGTATAAGAATTATATTTTTAACATTCCTACCATATAAAAATTATATTTTTAATTTGCTATGAATTTTAAAATCTGAAAATAAAATTCAATTCTTCCTTTAAAAAGGAAAACTGATTTTCAAAACCATTTTATCTCATCTAAAAATCCTATCTTTAGTTACTAAAATAAATAAAAATAGATATAAATAAATAAATAAAACTTACAGTTGAAAATCAGGGAGGAGGCGGTGTTTCACGTCAGTCGAGGAGGCCGGGGAGGTGTCTTCAGCGCTGGAGTTGGAAGCTAGGGGGTTCGGCGGTCGGGGAGAGGACCAGGTGGCGCGTTCTTCGGTGGTGGATCGCCAGACATCGGCGGAGGAGTCGGTCAACGAGGGGGGCTAGGGTTTGGGTCGATTCAGGCGTGGGGGTTGGGGATTGACGGCGTCGAGATGGAGAGGTTAGGGGCTCGCGAATCGGAAGGGGAAGGAGGAGAGGGAGGGCACGGCATCAGGCGTCGACGGCGGTGATGTCGGCTGGGGAGGCAGGGACGAGAAACGAGGGAGGGTTGCGATGGTCAATGCGGTTTTATATTTTTATTTTTATCTTTTGAATCCATCTGAACGATGAGGGAGTGAGAATGATGAAGGTAGGGGTTTTATTTAATTTTTATTTTTAAAATTTCCAAAAAGGTACTTTTTATTTCGAAGTTAAAATCAAACTCACCGACTGTCGTCCCTAACTAATTACCCCCATTCCGAACACAATGGGATATGTATCGTAAGCCAATTCGATTGTTTCGACCAGTTTTCGTCAAAATCAAAATATAAATCTATATATTGAATTTGAACGCGCATTTCAATTTACCGGGGCTAGATACGAACTCTAAAAATTCCAGAAAAATATTTTCTAGCTTCGTATTAACGATACGGTCCTATCAAAACTAGTTTTGTCGAATTATGAGACCGTTGGAAAAATGGCCATTTTCCAGTCGATTAAAATCAACTGAAACTGGTCAAACGCGTTTTCCTTTTCCACACTCACATATTGATTCGAAAAATTACGTAATTTGAAACCTAGCAATAACTTGACATCACGGATCCAACAAAAGTGGTTTTGTAGAAATCCGATGTCGTTTGCAAAATTCCCATTTTTAAGGGCCTGAATTCCATAGCGACTATTCATAATATTCAACTGGACATATCTTTTGATTCCCGCTACGAAATTTAGATTTTTCGGATTCGTTAGAAAGATATTCTCAATTAGATTCTAATATTTTTGGTTTCGCTAAAATCTGGTTTATTTTGCACCCGGTACATTCAATTGAAGTTTGAAATCGAATTTTCGAACTACCGCGCCATTTTCAATTCCTTTTATAATTATATATAATTATTTATATTCTATCGACGATCTATGTAACTATATACGTTCTAATCTATCCAAAATAAATTTTTCGTCGATATCATTTAAAATAATCTATTATAAATATTCAAAATTCGCTAAAATTGCCAAAATAAAAAATTTAAACTGGCTCGCATTTCCGGGTTGTTACAATCTCCCCCACTTAAAACTTTTCGTCTCCGGAAAGGAACGAAGCCGAAAGTTGTTTAACTAATCAACTCAACTTCCTTTATTTTGATCACGGCTTAAGTTCTCCAACTTTTCAGTTTCTAAGAACTTCTCAAAATTTTCAAAAATTTGGCTAACGCCCTAAATTTTTGAAAAATTTCGCCATAACCTCCCCTGCACCGGGAGCACCGGGAAAATCCCGAAATTGCCATACAGGCCCTCTGATCTCAAAAAGAAAAAGAAAAAGCCAAGCGGCTCATTAAATCATCATCACCCAAACAAAACATTAAATTATGGTAAACATGTACCTATTTGTCGGGCAAACAAATTTTATTTCTCTGCTCTAGCCTCCTTGCTATGACCTGTTCAATGTATGTACATGTATATGCAAGCAAATGCGACCAATTTTCAATACAATTCAATATTTGATTCTACTAGGCGTAATGGTTCAAAATTTCAAACAAATAGACAAACAACACAACCATCAATCAATTAGTGAATTAACGTTTCAAATCCATAAATTTGATATATACAAAAAGTCATGTTTTTGATGCCAAATCACAAAAAATAACCCTATGTAAATTTTGGTTCTCACACCAGTCTTTGGAAATATATGGAAATATATAGATATCACACCTTCGTCACTAGAATATGAATACTGATAACGTTGCAGCCTTATCAGAATCATTCCCGGGCAACTAGAATGTGATTCTATATCTATATGTATATTAAAACTTCGAATATACGTTCATGACGCGTATATGCAAAATCTTTATATATTGGATTGCCCAAATTCAATATAAATAAATATTCAAATACGTATACTTTGGTTTAAATTTTCAAAACAATATTGTTTTCATTTTTAAAAATATACTCTTTGCACTCGTTCTAGGATACTACTGATCCCATTTCTAACGAGTTATTCTAATTAGGTATTACTAATCCAATATTTGATGAATTCTTTCATTCGGTTCTAATGTGTCTTGTTCTCGAGCTCTGTAAACCAAAGCTCTGATACCACTGTAACATTAAGGAATTTCGCTCGATCCGAATCGATCGTTAAACCGACTAAGACCATTCGAAACCCCTGATCGTTTTGAAAACAGGACAAATTGGAACTCAGACAGAAGAACATTTCATTGTTATTACAACAATTCCATCAGATATAAGAATGTACAGAGTATGAATAAATATACATTTGACAAATATCAGAGATTACAATAAAATACATAGCAGCGGAAAAAAAAATATAACACACAACTGAAAGTAATACACGGATACAGAGCTTTTCGAGCATCATTCCAGTTGTAAATCAGGATCCTGTGAATATAAATCTGCAAAACCAAAACTACTAGCTGCCCGTGTGGAAAATAGGGGCACCCAGATTTTAGGTTAAAACAATAAACTCCAGGTCATTCATGTGACTAGTGTGAGAACTTAAACAATTACTAATCTTTATTTTAAAAGAGACTAATTCAACGGACCACACCGTATAACATGGAACGGGTTTCCTCCCAAGAACACTAGTGCACAGAATAAACAACGCAATGCTTTTTCGAAAAATGAAGCTATTCTAAGACCCAGGTCCCATCACACAATGCAACGCAAGCCGGAGGATAGGGTTTTCCCTTATAATAGCCAAACATGCTTGGTACATTTAAAACAAATCATTTGATACTATTATAACTATATAGTGTCAAAACAATTTCAATCATAAATATCAATCCTAGGCGGCATGGGTACCATCTATCATGTCGCCATACTAGGCTCTACAAATAAAACCGCAATATCAGGTATTGGAAATTGGATTTCCGTCATGAGTCGAGGCAAGGGGCAAGCTCCTCTCCGATTCGAGACACTCTAGCAAATGCCTCGGGACCGCACACAGCAATCCCTGGATCCTCCAAGGCCAGTGCTCTCTTACTTTTGAGGATTGGCAATTCCTGAACATGCGTTTCCCGATCCTTACAGTCCTATATCCAAGGCGCCTCGCATTCCAACAACCACATAGGTGAAAAGTAGATATAAATGTCAGGGCTGGTAGGTCACTGACACCACCATAGCTAGACAGAAATGTAGTAACGGGTTTTAACCCTAACATGAAAATTAGCAACATGATCTAAACACCTACTTGCCCTTTACTATCTAGTAGTCACTACTAGTCCTAGCTGTGTACCAACAATTATTTCAAGCAACGCCCTAGGCTTTTCAATGCTTACTCATTCTACGGGAACTTACCATTATTCCAAGATAATTCTCGCTATTTACTTCATAGCCTCAATACTTTTCCCGTCTTCCCTAGGCACTAATCCTTACTTACTACATACTTTTAAAACACGGTTTGGCGTTTTCATTTAAACTTTCTTCCAAAAATTTAAAAGTGTCAAAACTTTATTTTTCTCATGAAAACTTTCTCTTGCCGAACCATAAAAACGTGTCATCTTAAAAAAATGTAAATAATTTTTTTTTTCAAATCACAAAACTGGAGTAGATACGGACAACTATTTTCTCAATCAGGTTTATGACTTTTTCTTACCTATAAGGTCGGTTCAGTCTCTTACTACAAGGTGCAAACATATACTCTATTCTTAATTCCTAAAACTTATTTTGTCCACCCAACAAAATTATCTTGTTAAAATAATTCATCAAAAAGGGTTGTCATAAGAATAGAGATTTCAAGTCTTTCTTTATTAAAAATTCTTGTATGAAATATAACAAGAAAACTAGCGAGCTATACATGCTCTATAATATGCACCTTTTATTGAGAGAATTTTATCTTAGACAAAATTTTCACAAGAAATCACTATGTGAAAAATATACCCCATTTTACTTCAAAACCCAATATGTACTTCTTTACATATTTTAAAACAATAACTTCTAAGATTAAAACTTGAAAACACCAAAAACCATTTTCCCAAAACTTTTATAATTTCAAGTTCTTAAAAGTTAATAATGGGGTTAGACTCGAAGCTGGTTTCCAATTTTCTAGACTTTCCTAGACAATCCCCAACGTTAATTCTCACAAATATATATATATATATATATTCCTAACCCATTTTTTTCTTTTCAGCCTTTTCCAATTTATAAAGTTTTCAAACCCACTAACCCAAAATACTAACCTTATGGGATTCACTTTCCTTCTATATAAAGTATATTGTACACTTTCCACCCAAATTTCCTAAGGGTCTCAGACTTCCGTATTCATTCCTTTAGTGCACAAAACAAGTATCCCAATTCCTACCATATTACGCTCTTTCTATTTAGTGGGTTACTCTATGGATCTAGGTATATATAATATTTTTTTATTTTTAAAAATAAAAATACGTTCACTCACTATTTCTATAGGAATCCTAAAGCTATGCTCTGATACCAGATGTAACAACCCAAATTCCGATAGATCAATTTTTTTTTCAAAATTCCAGTCTATCAAAATTCAAGTTGTTGTGCTCTAGTATCCTGTAGATAAGATAGAGACATAAAATATGTCAGAGCTCAGAAAATATCTCACAGTGGAATGGATAAAATATAATATAATGAAAATATAGTCTTACCGTATTAATACTGCCTAACCAGTATCCAAAGCTATAATGTTTCTGCCACAAATCTAACCTGCGAGTATGTTGTGAGGAGGGGTTAGAACACAAGTTCTGGTGGCTGGATTTAAATTATGCACTTTGGATAATTCTACATATACCGTTCAATCATGTTTTCTTGTTTACTAGTTTACTTGGGTTAACAACACTCAAGGCTTACACACACGTTGTATCCATTTACTTCCCAGTGGATTAACCTAATATAGTATATATGTAGCTACCCCTTTATTACCGAGGTACACCTCCATGGTACCCCACCTGCACGGTCTCCACCGTAATGCCACAGAAATGAATGCAGTCCCTCACCCTACGCTGGAGTGATGTACGGATCTCTACATAACAATGTTGTGTTCCGCATAAATCTGTCATTACTATGCTACGTAAGCATACAGACTACCATCGTCGATCGAATCAGATTTCATACCAGAGTAATGCCCTCAAGTCTACGATACACCACTCAGAGCCGACATGCATGTATCTAGCCTATCCCGCATACATATCGTCAATTGTAGCTCGATGCCTTAACTGCACGTCCTCTAATGTGCACCGAGTTCCGTGGCAGGGCGATACAAGAAACGAAACTCAGTTGGGAGCTTTTCCATATTTGTACAGGCCCGTCTTTAAGAGCCTCTATATACAGATATTCCTAGGGTCTGTTTTCACTGTGGCTATGGCTCCACCTTGGCCACTCCCTCGACTAGTAAAAACTACACGAGCTAAACGACTTCCCCTTAAAAAACAATCTAAATATCCATTTGGCGTCTTCCCTCAACCACCTTACCCTAGTAGTGAAAGGTAAATGGTCTGTTGGTTTTAGCTCTAGTCCTTTCACATCCAACTGGTTGCTGATGACGGGTATCCGACGATCTACTATCCTTGTTGGTCGTGACACTTCGCCTCCCTGTTGAGGCAACCGTCAAATGACCCTGGTGTCACCGCGTCACGGCATTCTGATTTCATAGCTACTTTTGCCGTCAAGGCCCACCTACCTAGAAGTGGCGTAGACCCAAACTCTGCGAGCATAGCCTAAACATCTACCACAACACGGAGGACTACTGGGAGTACCTTACGTATCTCAGGAAGCCGCGTGCTTCGCCTTCCAGTCCTTCGGAGCCGATGGAGTAATCAGATGAATGTGCGCTCCCCTCGTGCATTATAATACCATGATGATCTAACCCGTTGGGTTATTCACCCTCAAACGTGTGGACTGGTCCAAGCGCCTCACTTTAATACATTGTTAGACCTTATGTATAAACATTCTTTTATGCGCTTGCCTTTCCTCACCAGGTTTTCATTTAACTTGGTTATTCTCATTCATATTGAATTCTTAATCAAGTTACCAAGTTCCTCTTTCTTATTAATTTCAATCATATAACTTAACCCATTTAAGTTTATTAATAAGCCCACAACAGGTTATTCTCTAGACTATGGCCCAAGGTCTGTAATCCACTACCCTTTTATATTCCTGTTTGATTTCACCATTACAGTAACATGTTTTACTTAATTTGTAATTAAGTATATCTCAATTCACATGTTTTCTAATTAACATGTCATTTACCATATATGATTAAATATAACTTATTTTATTTCATAAGTTTTCCTCATTCTTTCTCATTTAATAAAAAATTCAATTTACACCGTCACTACAACTTGTCGTTGTTTACTTATTAACTTAGTTCTCTTAACTAAGGTCCACTAATAAGTTTCTTTAGCCATTTATTATAATCTATGTTATAATTTCCTCTTGGCCGTAGGACAAGTCCAAACATGTTATTCTTATCAGCGGGTTTCAAACTACCAAGTTTACAGATTACTTAATTTAATTAAGTACAACTTCTCATATTTCATATATTTTCCCCCTTTTCTCAACCGGTTTCCAGTTTTCCCCATTTACTGATAACTTAATTTACAATTAAGTGTCCCTTATCTCATTTCACCGGTTAACCCATTTTCTTACTAGTTTATTATAACCCAAGTTATAATATTAACTTGCCCCTAGGACAAGTCTACCTATTATAAAACATTCTCGTTAATGTTAATTGTAAATAATAGATTATTATCATTCCCCATTTAAACCATTTTCTTTTGCTGTTGTATTCCAGTATTCTTCATTTACCGTAATATATGTTCCTTATTTTAATTAAGGAAAACACTTCATGCACCTTATTTGTTTGATTTATAGAACGAATCAATGATTTATTTTCATAACATATTCCCATCTAAATCCTTAGTGGCAAGTAATTTCTTTTCCTTTTTCTTACTTTATTTACTCTGGCTTACTTGCAACCACGTTCTCAGAAATAGGTCATTTAGGGAAATACATCACGTTTCCTTCTCATCGCACTAACTCGGTCCATTACATCCCTTCCTTTCTTATAATCCGAGTTAGACATTTAATTACCATCATTTAATTACATCCCTTCCTTTCTTATATTCAGAGTTAGACATTTAGTTCATGTCTTGTTAGATATATATATATATATATATATATATATATATATGCACTGGACCTCTCACATTAAGCCTACACTTGTGGATGTTGGATTTGCCGGGCGGGTACGGGCAGACTTCTACCACAAGTTTACTTAACCTCGTGTCTTAGTACCACTTCATGTTTTAATTATGCACTTAAACCCCTCACATTAGATTTACCACTTGTGAATGCTAGATATGCTGGGAGGTTCCGCGCAGACTTCTATCACAAATGCAATCTAATCCCGTGTCTAAGAACGTTACAGTTTCAAATTACTGTGAATCTAGGCATGTTCATTCTTTAACAATTATTCCTATTCATGTGAATTTTAGGCATATTATCCTTTTTACTGCAATGTAATTTACATGTCATCAAATTATGCCTATATTATGTCGCATGTTCTTTTTAACATGTGTTTAACTCTATTTTGACATGTAAACATTTAATCTGGTAATTGTTCAAATCTGACAGGTTAACATGTAATTTACTCAACAATATGCCACAAGTGAATCATGTAATAGTAGATATTACCCATATTCTACCAAGTTTGTTTTCCAACATGTAATCATTCCAACACTTTAACTGATTGAACATATGAATTATTCATATTAACATCTCAACTTGTTATAACAGTAATTCTTAATTAATCTGGCAAATTCAATTATACAAAATGGGGAATGGTAAATGATAACATATTATTATCTAAAATGCCATAGCTTAAACGCACTCACCTCGTTTGCTTTCCCAATTCTGGATCTGATCCAGTTTTAGCATCCACAGTTTTTCTCTTAATTGGATTCAAAACTTAACGACCATGGATTGATAATTTTTACTAAAAGAAAAAGGAGAGGAAGAAAAGAGAACTGAAAATATACTAGATCTAGGAATTACCTCACTTCGATAAGAGATCTGGACACCCAATAATAAACATACGTTCCTTTCCTTCAGATCTGGATTCAGAATTTTCCTAGACTAATATTCTTAATTTTTTGAATAGATTTGAGGAGAGGGAAAGGAATGGCAGAGCTTCGGCGTACCCTTAGAAATATGAGGTTTAAGGTTATATCTACAGACTTATTTATAGGTGTATCAGAGAAATAAGGACCCTCATATTTGATTAAAAACCATCAGAAACGTCCACGTCTCAAAAAAACCTAATCTACCAAAATTTGCCGCAAGGTGGTCGACCCCCCCCTTAGGGGGTCAACCCATGGGTCGACACTCCCCATGAGGGGTTGACACCCCTGAGCGGGAAATCTGCCGCCTCCCCGAATTTTGAATTTTGAACCGATTTTTGAATTTCTGAGCCTATTTTTGAATTTATGGACCTATTATATATATAATCTTCCTACGCGTATACAAACTTCAAACCTTAATAACTTCTGCATACGGTGTTTGATTTACGTAAACCAGGTGTCTATTTTGCCCAGAATTTCCGAGACTAACACAATGGTGTAGTCCGTTTCACTTAATTCTGAATATTCAATTAGGTTATTATTATTTTATCATCTCAGGTCTTAAAATTCATATCGAAACAACCTCGGGGTACATGATATGTTAAAAATGATATTTTAACAAAATGATTTTTATGAATGCTACTGAAAACATAGTAACTTAAACTTAAAATGCAAAATAACTTTATTTTTCTTTATTTTGTGAAAGATCATTCATACTCTAAATCGTAATTTGCTTAAAACAGAAATATTGTTAGACAGGTTACATTAAAAGAATCTAAAACATTAAAAAATTCAGCATAAATAGACCATAAAATACATAATTTCATAAGTAACATGTATGTAAAAAGATGAATATGAAAATCATAAGCATTGCAAAACATATACGAACATACAATATGGTCATTTAGCATGCAAAATGTAAAATAACAAAAGATTGATATGGCAAGATTTGAGTTTTTTTATTATAGTTCTAGTTCAGGCACAAATTTAAATTTTAACCAAAAAAATAAGATCTCGGACGGTATTCCAGTATTTCGTCTCGGTCGACATATCGTTCGATATTGCAATATCTCGGGCGATATGTTCGAAAGGAGATCTAGAGTGATATTTGTTGTTTCGTTTCGGAAGGAGCCCAAAATGAGATCTCGGAGGAGATCTCGAGCGATATTTGCGAGATTTGAAATAGTGACTGTGAGAATGGTGGTACAGCACCTCCGGCAAATTCGCTCGTCTCCTCCCTTGTCTTGTCTGTTGACATCTTTGGTGCTCGCGTAATAAGGCAATTTTTGAGGACTCTCCCATGGATCCTCCGTTTATCATTAGGAAGGTAAGAAATGACGTGTTTCTAGCCTTTCGGGGCAGACCTTTCAAGGGAGCAATAGGCTCCCATTCTTCTAGCTTGGCGTGATTTTTCGAAATCACCACCAGATCCCCGCCTCCCCGAGTAGGATTGGCTGACTTGTTTTAGTTGTTGTTACTGCATATATCACCTACCTCCTCCCCCCCTTAAAATCTTATGTTGTTCTTTACTTGTGAAGGTCCTGGCGTCCTCCAGATCCTTTATGAGAGGAGTGGGCTTATACGACCTAGTTATAATCCTTGGAGCAGATGGAACCAGGTTTTCTTACGGACAACTTTCCAGACACGGCAGCCTAGTGATGTCTTGAAACTCTCTGCTATTGCTGCCTACCCTTGGTTTATAGTAGTCAGCATTGGCTACGAGTTGCTGTTGGCACTTGTTTTTTTTCTTTCGACGGGCTTCTATGATCCGTCCGTTGCACAGACTGTCCGTTGCTGTTTTCTTGTATTTTGTTATGTTATGTTCCTCTGTATATGTGTGTGCATAGATGTTGTAGGTTTCTCTACAAATCTGTTTTTGTGAGCCTTGGAGAATGGCTTGATTCTCCTTTTGTTTATTTATATACATAACCTTTTTTTTTTAAATAAGGCAAGGCATATGCAAATTGACCTTTTGAACACATATATTTCACATACTTTTCAGATCTAGAAAGTGGGTTACTTTAATGAATGTTTCCTATACTCATAAACTAAAAATTAATTACGTTTAAAATTAGATAAAAACATTTCATTCATCTCATTTTTATTATAAACAGAGACCAGTAAATGCAGAACATATATATGAGATTAATACATTTATGAATCATGTTGTTATTTAAATTTAGATCGCTAGTTTATGTCTTTAATTTAACCTTTTCATTTTCTCAAATAAAACCATGCTTTACAAGTTTACATTGTGCTGTTCATGATAGATTGTGTATCCTCGACAAGAAAATAATTAGTTTGTAAATGTATTATCATGTTATATATGAATCAAATTAGGGTCTATCCTCGACAAGAATAAGAATTTAGTTCTACTTTATCTAACTCTTATTGTTCATTACTAAATAACCATGTGGATGACCAACACCACCGTTTAGATAGTTCGACTTTGATTCAAGTGATTGTATGTTTAAAACTTAAATAACATGATTTAAACAAATATTGATATGTAGTATCTTGTATACTGCTTACAACTTGCAATACTATACCATCTAAATATCCACTTTTCAGCGCCCTCCCGCCCCTCCCCCCTCTGCCCAAAAAACCCCTCCCCTCCCCCCCCCCCCCCAAGAAAATAATAATAACAACAACAATACCAACAACTAACTTTATTGTTGTACCAATATCTATTAACTGAAATATTTTGGGTTTCAACTTTTCCATGCTTTGGTAAAGCTTAAATTACAAACAATTCTATGGAATGTAAGAACTAACATACCATCTGAAGTTCATTTATGATATTCGTGAAAGGAAGAAATAGGAAAGTCCCATTTTCAAACTCAGATCTGGGAACTTAGACATGTTTCATCATCTCCTATGAGCCATGAATCAAACAGAAATATCGAAATCGTAATCTTTTACCGATAATACGCTATGAGCTTTTGTATATCGTAGCCTAAATGGTGATAATGTAATGAATTAATCTCAAAACACGTTGGCCATATACCAATGAAGTTAGTATTTTTCTTCTTTATATATTCTGGTATAACACTATATGAGAAACTACTAATATGTAAATGAAAACACACGTTAATAAATCAAATTGAATTGGTTTTATCGAACGGCTATATTACTGAGAGCAACGAAAAGATTCAAAAGTAAGCGTAGTAGCACGTATAAGATCCGAAATAGAAGTGGGTCCTTCCATAGCATCGGTAACCATATGTGAAGGGTAAATTGTGCAGATTTTAACAAAGAGGGAGTTGAAATGCTTTCCTAGCTCCTTCAAGTAGACTCATATCTGCTTCCAACTCTTAGTTCAGCTCCTTTGAGTAATTTTTTTTTATTGTTAAAGGTACTCCACATTTGGTTAAGGAGAGAATAAATTTAAGGGGTCTCCAGCTTTATTTTATTTTTTTGTTAAGAGGATCTGGTTTATTTTTAAAAGGAAACTAAAAAATACCCCTGGCTCATCAATTATGTTAAACCCTAACTTAATAAATTTAGCGCAAGTAAAAAACGTGTGAATTACTAAACATCTCAATTTCACAAATTCGTTACAACATATTAGATCAAAATTCTTTTCTGCATTTACTTCAAACTAATTATACCAATTCCAATATAAAATTACAATTAATTACCTAATCCGTTGTCTTATAATCCCTTGCGAAACTTTCTTGTGTCTCCATTACATTGACTATATTAATTTATTTATTTTTATGTGCATCATTAATCAATATTTAGGTTTTATGATTTATATTAATGAGGATTACAGAGGGTTAATATCGGAATTTTAATTTATATATTTAAGGGAAGACCAATTTGTTTTGTCTTCCCCATAACAATTATACAATAAATAAAAATCGTTCCTCCCCTTAACCAAATATGGAGTCCTTTTAACAATCCCTTTTTTCTTCTCTCTAAATGGTCACAAAGTTACTAAAATTGTAGCTTAGCTTATCAGTCTCGCTTATAATCAGATTTTATAACTTTTGATCCACAAACATTTATTCAATAGTAAATTAGTGTTCCTATAGGAAGAAGAATAATAGATGACCACGGAAAACAACTTGAACTTACAGTTTGAATGCTACCTGGTCCTTTGATTTGGCTACTCCTGATCATTTAAGCAAATATGACTTGATGATTATTATACAGATGACCTGAAATGATGGTTTAAATTCCCGGATGATAAGCCTAAATAGAGACGGAGAATAACAGTTAGACAAGCTTAGAAGGATAGTACAATGGAATGCACAAGATCAAGTCCAAAAGTTCACGAATCCGGATCAGCATGACACAGATTGGTCCATCCCAGTGCTTGTTCCAGTTCAAGCTTCTACATTCGAATTGGTATGAACTCTTTGCTCTGGATCGGCATGCCATCTTCTCCAGTACATAGTCATAACTTCTACTGCAAAAGTCTAGATTGGCCTGTTTGAGTTTCAGCTCCAAGTGCCAAGATCATCACACCCTAATCGATGTACATTCCATCCAAGACCATGGTCATTGGTTCAGTAGATTAGCCTATGTTGATTAAGAGATACGAACCGAAAATGATGGCATGAACGTACGTTTGATCCGATTCAAATCTCACATGATTGGGCGAATTTGGATCGACACCGATCCGGATTGGCTCGGATTGGTTTCGATCTGAAACTCAACTACAAGTGATCCGGGCCAAGCTTACTTGACTTGGTCATCCCATTACCTTCGACTTCTCTGTTAATTTTTCGGTCTTTCCAAGCTAACCTCCGCTTAAATACCAGTTGCCTTTGGGATATTTAGGAAATAGGCTCATTCACATCAAACCGTTGTAAACTATTGTGTGTTGACTGACTGTTAATATTCCCCTCATTCTTCACTTACAATTCTTCATTTTCTTCTCCGTATATGTATTTCTGTGTATTAATGTCATTCTTAGCACTAACATTTTGGTGCTATCACTGAGAAAAATGATTCTTAGTTAGATCTTCCCATCTACTAGTGGATGGTATTGTCCATTGAGGTAGGACCTAAATTTTGATTATCAACTATTTAGATTTTCTCAAGTCTAGACAAAATTTTAGTCATGGCAGGGAAGAAAGGTTCTTCTATCTCGTGCACAAATACGCAAGTTTTAGAAGTGACTAGCATTCAGCAGGGAAATTAAAATGCCGTTGCTAACACCACTAACGATGTTGCTACCACAGCTGTGCTGCTCTATCGCCTACTGATCCAAACTAGTCATGTTAATTTCATGACTCCGATGAGGAAGCTGAAACAAACACATGACGCATTTAACCAATAGATTAAGGACAATGCTGACTTGAGGAACCGAGTCAATACGATGAGTGCAAAGTGGAGTTAAATAAAATGGCAGTCTCCAACCCCGCAGTATTACGAGTCAGTGGATCCTTGTTGCCAAAAAAAGTTACTTGAGCTAACGCCAAAAGTGGAAGGAGATGGGTTTGAAAATACAATCGGCGGCATCCGTGTTGGGGTCGTTTCAGGTCATAGAAACCTTGGGCATACCGATATGTGGAAAATCGTCTTGACCAACTTGGCAGCTTAGGGCATACCGAACCAGGACCGCTGAGGAACATCGACTAGAACTCCGGTGATCCAGGATTGAATCAAGATGCTACCAAACCTTTGAATTTTGCTGATACACTTCCTACTTGTCTTTTGATCGACCAGGATGTCAAAGACCACAGAAATGACACTAGAGACACTACTTAGGGCGTTCAACCCAAAAGGTGAGAATCAAAATATAACAACCCTTAGTTTGGAATGATATTAAAAGTCCCACATCATGAAATAAAGATGTGAAATGAGAACTTATATACTAAAGCTCAACCTTCTAGTAGTTTTGGAGCCTTTTGAGAAATAAATTAACTACTATATGAAGGCTAAATTGGGATAATATCTGCGCAAACGATGGTGCGAGATATTATTGTAGTACTAAAGTCACTACCCAGTCAGATTCATGGCATATATGTTAATCTTGATGCTTGGGTGAGATGTTTATTGAATGTGTGTCGACCATAAATGCCTAACGAGGACGATGGGCTCTAAAGAGGGAATATTGTAACAACCTTTAGTTTGGAATGTGATTAGGAGTCCAAAATCACGAAATAAAGATATAAAGTGGGAACTCATATAGTAAAGGCCAATTTCTTAATAGTGATGTTTTCTTTTGAGGGGAAAAAGTCACTCCTATACGAGGGCTAAGTTGAGAACAATTTCTACATGAACAAAGGTGCATGTTGTTATGATAGAAGACAAAAACACAATGAATAACCCAATTATTGATCTATGAGAATTCAGATCAAGGATTTAATAGCCATTATTTGGCAAATAATGAGAGAAAATCAAAGCTATTCTAATGAGGGACGAAGAGTAGAGAGGAGTTATAACCTATTAATAGATAATATCTTGGACGTGGAATAAATATGCATGCATAACTTGCCGAAGATGCCACACTATGCAGGGAAGATCGACCCCATGCAACATCTCACTAGATACCCATGATATATGGACTCGACCCAATCTATAGCCTAACCAAGTGTAAAGCCTTTTTGATCTATCTCTAAGAAGTGGCTACGATATGGTTCATAAAGCAACCACCTAATTTAGTTTCATCATTTGAGGGCTAGGTAAGAAATTTCTCAGTCATTCCTCATTCATGCAGCTCGTCAATAGCAAGTAATGATGCTCTCTAACATATAACAAGCTCCGTAGAAGTCATTGAAGGATTATCTAAAAAAATTCAATGTCATAGTAACTATGTCTAGTGAACCGAATGATGAGGCTATCTTATTGCATTTACAAAGGGCGTTGAACCCAATTCTAGGTTTGGTGATTGGCTAGCTGATAAGCTTTCTTCCACATTAGACTATATTTATAATAAGGCAACCAAATCTTAAGGAAGGAGGTCCTGCAAGAGAGAAGTGCTGGACCTAACAAAGAAGGTGTTCAGAGTAATATTCTAGCGAAGTATTATGGAGGGAGCCCCAATAAAGTTGAAACAAACGTCCAGTGCCAGAGTAAGCGAAATAACAACTAAAGTTGAGGCGATAGAGGAGATGGAGGCCGAAACCAGCAACGAAACTCAAGAAAATATCAAAGGTTTATTTACCAAAAATAATTTTATTCTATACACTGACTCGTTGAGAACGTGCTTATAGACATGTGTAATACAATTTAGTATAAGAATTCCTTGCCTAGTGAAATTATGGAAAGGGAAAGACAGAGAAGAAAGGTTATTTTATTCCATGATACATATGGACACATGACCAATGAATGTTGTCATATAATGGACATGATCGAGATGCTTATCGAGAAAGAAAGTTGGATGAATAAAAGGATGTCCTACGAGATAGGGAATAAAGTTCTAAACTAAACAAATTAAGGTTAGGTAGCCCCTAAAGATGCTGCTGGGCAAAGGAAAAATCATTATGATTAACACTGTAGTTGGTATACCCCATATAGCTAGAAAGAAATGGATGACAATGAAAAAGTATGTCAACACGGTGAAGCACTTTGAGTACATAAAGTTCAATGCCATGGATCAACCAAAACCGGATAAGCAGAGGATGGAGAAATGGATGATATTGTCTTTAAGAATAAGGATGATGATAGGGTAGAGGCTCCAACCAAAAATCCATTGGTGATTTCAGCCATGACTGGCCCGATGTTGGTACGGAAAGTCCATGTTAACTATTGGAGTTTCATGAATATACCATTTTATAAGGCCTATGTCTAGATGATTCTAATGGCCATGGATTTAAAGTCATGCATATTTTGCATTCATGGCTTCAATGGATTATCTAATAAACCGGTAGGGATGGTGGAATTACTAGTTGAGATCAGGAAAAGGAGACCATTGAAGAATGTGAATCCTTTTGTCTACTTTTTATACATATACTCTCCATACAATGCACTTTTAGGCTGACTGACCCTTGCTTATTTAGGGTGTGCATCGCTTTATGTTGCTTCATGAAGAAATTTCTGACTGATAGTGGAGTTGGAGTAGGATTATCAATGGATGCTTTCGGATGCAGATAGTTATATATTCCCATATACATCCAAAATCATTTTCGGATATTGAATATCCATATCTGCGGATACAAACATATACTTCCTAATGAGGATGTGCTTATATCTGTATCTACTCTTTTGGGTACTACATAAATATCCACCTTTCAGATGCGAATGTTGACAGATTTTGAATTTTTCGGTATCTATTGGCAGTCCTAAGTCAAAGTGAACCATAGTGATTAGTTCATAGGAAAGGCATGCTATACTATCAAATGGAAATATTCTTACCACAAAGTAATGGAATTAAAGAAATAAAGGTGTCTTTGTGCATCATAGATAGTGACGCATACCAATCAAAGGTCAAATCCTGGCTTGGGCATCGTAGTCAACTTTCTAAAGACATAAATCAAAGAAAAGATGAGGAGCTAGGATACAGAGGGTTGACCAGTAGGTATTACCATAGAGGTTTTGGTAGATACGATGACCTATCTAAGGTATTGAAAACCAAATCTCATGTAAACACAAGGAAAATAAAGGAACTTGCCAACCGCCTTCGAGCGAACTTGGATTTGTTTGCTTGGACTCATGCAGATACACGCGGAGCCTAGCCGACCATTACAAACCACATATTGAACATCGATCTAATATTTGTGCATGTGAATTTGAAAAAACACAGCATAGGTCCACAGAGATCAGTTGGACTCAAAGATGAGATGATAAGTTAAAAACCAACGACTTCACCCGCAACACCCTCTATCCCGAATAGGTCTTCAATCTGTCTTGGTAAAAAAAAAACAAAAAGTGGTATACTTGTATTTATTTATTCTGACTTAAATAAAGCATGCCCCAAGGGCATTTTTCCACTTTCAAGGATATATCGGTGTTAACGGCAAAAAATGTCATAAACACCAAAGATTCCTAATTACTAGGAATTATAAATATGGTCGCATAGACAAGAATGTATTATAGAACATAAACAGTAAATAACACAAGAGATTTGTAGTGGTTCGGCCTCAGGGAGGGCCTACGTCCACTTTGAAGATTTGTAGGAATTTTATTGATCACTTGAAAGATTACAAGGTTGAGATCCTCTCATTACATTCATTGACTATGATATATGAAGCTACAATAGTCATATTTGCAAGAAATAGTAAAATGGACAAGTTTTCCCTTCTTTTTCCTCAAAGAGGAGATGCCATTAAGGAAGCTTTATGGAGGTCTCAAAGCCCAAGAATCTCCCTCTTTTGAAGTGTGAGGTAGTGGGGTATTTATAGGAAATGGTTAGGTAGGAGTAGGTAGAAATGGGGACCATCTTCAGGAAATTCACGCCTCGAGCTGTCGGCCACGGAAAATTCGTACCTGGGTGGAGGTACGAAATTTCGCACCTGCTAGGTGCGAAATTTCGCACCTCCCAGGTACGAAATTTCGTACCTGCTAGGTACGAAATTTCGTGCCTTCAAGGTACGAAATTTCGCACCTTCAAGGTACGAAATTTCGTACCGAGGAGGTACGAAATTTTACACCTTGGCAGGGTGCGAAGTTTGTTTGGAGGGGACGTGGCCGAGGTTCGTTGGCGTGGTATGTTGGCTCTTTTGGGGCGTCGAAGCTCCTCAGCATGAAGTGAAGGAATCTATCATTTAGCTGGTCCGAAGTTAAGGAATCAGAGCTTCCGGCACGGAGAAAATCGGATGAATCGGGCGATGCCCACGGTTTCGACCTAACCTACTAGGTCGATCACCGCTGGGACTGTGGGGCCCCGGACCCCTACCGGCGCTGCGCTCGGACCCGCTTGACGGCTCGCCTTCGGCTCGGATGCGGACGGATACTGATGGAGGTTGCGTCCGTGGGATGTGACATCCTGCTAGTAGACAGAATCGAGTCTTCTGATACTGGCCCCCGGATGATATTGGCGACACCTCGGGGCTGTAGTATCACGCGATATGTTGAGTCGAGTGTGTCTTGAGTACTTTTAGTGATCGGAAAAAAAGGCCGGTTAACATTTGCCCCCCAAAGTACGTCTTGTATTGACATGATGTGCGTTGGAATGAAAGTTGAGATGATAGTTGGGTTGCGAATTTATCCTGCAAGTTATAGGAAAGACATCTTAGTTAGCGGGCACGCTCGTTGGGGAATCGTGAGCGAGCCGCTGCTAGTTTGGTTTGCATTCACATTGCTTAGTAGCCACATAGTGTCGTCGTCGCGCATTTTAGGCGACTTGACACTTGCGGGGGATGTGCGTACGCGGGCGCTTTGATGATTGAGCATTTGGTGAGTATGCAAGTGGTCGTTGAGTCGTAATTGTCTTGGTAGCCAATGCTTCAAAGATAAGTGGATGTAGCCGTATTTAGGTGTACGATCTCGAATTCCGACCTTGGAACGTTCGTTTGGGGCATCCCGATCCCCTGACTATAGTTACTTCCTTTCTCCATTTCTCTGGATAGAAAATCACTGTAGGGCATGAAGGATGGCAAAATACTTCTTTTGTACTTTGATTGTTCGAGGTACTGTTAGGATTTTGGGAGAAGGGAAGAGAGATGTGGAAAGTAAGAGGGATTTTGGATCTGGTACCCAAGAACGTAGAGCGGCGGATCTTGGGAAACGGGTTTAGGAATTTGGATAAACGTTGCCAAGCATGTGTGAATACGGGATTGGGATTTGTGTCCCAAATGCTTATTAAAACTTTCACGCTCTTTAGGACTTCGAATCTTAGTTGTGGAGATGACAACTAAGACGACGCGCAGGAGCATGAGACATAACTTCGCACTCCCACGACTTTGTCGAACCCTGTCTTCGATCTTGAGTTTGTAAACTTAAACCTTTACATGGCGTCATATGAGCGGACAGTGATTAGTGACTTTTGCTCTCGCGACGTGGTCCTCAAAGAATGGACCTGCTTGGATTGTCAACTTGAATGCTTGTGTAAGATATCGACTCATGGTTAAGCGGTTAGTCTTGGCATCCAATCAATAACCTAACCATGATGCAGTCGCATCTTAAATTTGGCGTTGCACTGGCGGTTGGTGATGGCCGTGGCATCAGTTGTTGAGGCTAAAGGATGCCATGATGTTCCGGAGCGTCAACTTTTTGTGGAGTCCGGGTAATGATGGAAGCCAAGAAGCCTCCAGGGCCTGAACTCTGGCTTCGGATTTTGTAACACCCCACCTCCGTTAGGGTCACTCACAAAGGGAATGCACTAGTTTTGGAGGGGTATTATCGAGATAACATCACAGAATTATCACAAGATAGAACATTAATAAAAAAAAATTTAAGTAAAGAGCGGAAGAATTTATGAGCAAAACAGAACTTCATTTTATTCCAAAATAAACCATGTCTCTTACAAACATTTCAAATAACTTCATTACAACTGTCTTGTAATAATAGCCAAAGAAGCAATAACTTAAAAACAGAAAAACAGCTTATTCCCCAAGTGCAGTAAAAAGAAGCAGCCATAGTAAACCGTACATGCTGAGCCAAAGCAAGTGATATCCAAGCTAAGAGCTAGTGTTTCCTCCATGAGAACCTGGGGGGGGGGGGAACGAAAGAAAAAGAGGCGAAAGGAAAAGGGTCGGTCATAAAGACTGAGTAAGTCCTAGTGACTTTCAGTGTAAAAACGGTTAAAACAACCTGTCATGTATGAACTAGAACTAAACTTAAGAATGGTGTCAAGGTGAACAAGATAGACTAAGGTGATCAGGATAAGTCAAGACAAGTCAAGTAAAGCATCACATGTTCGAGATTCGTTGCATCGACTGTACTAGTATACTAAGCCCATATCACAAGTTAATCACGAAATAAATCCCATGGCCCAATATCATGAAATGACCCTGAAACGGGGTCTGACCCAAGTATGGGGTCCTACGGAGCGATTATCTAGTCGATCGGCTCCCTACAAGTTCTAGCTCGTCAAGTGTCCGTGTCATACGGCTAATCACGAATGTAGTCACATGTGCTGGGTCCACCTTCGGGTGTATCAGCCCTAGGGTGTCAACCCCTGACACGATTCAAGATGCACAGATAAATCTACGGATACCCAGTGCCTGCCCCGGAATACGTGCACGACCGTAGTCCACCGAACCTACACTGGCATACCCCACTGCCGTCGTTCACCTCTTACAATCAGCCCAGTAATCGTGCCCCACCCGGCCTAGCCCCAGGGTACCTTGATACATCTAGAGGGTTACTGCTGAAAAGGGTCGTGTCTAGGGTTTCGCCTACAGATTAGGTCATGTAATTCGTGACCTAACCCGCCTAACTGATTAAGTCATGTAATTCGTGACTTAATCCTTTTTCCAGTCTAGTCATGTCAAGATGGTTAAGTATGTCATTTAAATTCGTGACTTAACCCGCTTACGTGTCATGTCAAGTTGGCTAAGTGTTGTCGTTTCAAGTTCATGACTTAGCCCTACAAATCGTGTTCAAGTTGGTTAAGTTGTCTTTTCATGTTCATGACTTAACCCTAATTGGCATTAATTGATTCGTTAATGCACCAAACCACTCACATTGGATCCTATTGTTCGTAGCCACTGGATTTTGCCGGGCGGTTCTGGGCAGGTTTACGCTACGAACTCAACCCAAGCTCGGGTTTCAAGCGCGATATGACCAACTACCCACATTGGATCCTATTGTTTGTAGCAACTGGATTTGCCGGGCGGTTCCGGGCAGATTTACACTACAAACTCAAACCAACCTCAAGTTGGCCACTTTCTTGTTGTCTAAAGTCATGCCCATGTTCTTATCAAATTCGTGCTATTTTCATAGCATGTTCATATGTCAATTTCGTGCCCAACTAAGGCATGTTTCAAGTCAAGTTATTGCATGTTCAAGTCAAGTTTTTCATGCCATATTTCATGTTCTACTTATGCCAAATTTCACGATTTATGATTATAATTAATTCATGTTTTGCCTATTCTATCCAATCGTATCCCTAACGTATATAAACGTACTTCGTTTGCAAGCATAAACAATTCAAGAGATAAAGGGGAATAACACCAAACATGTGATAGGCATATGTGACAATTCCAACATCACTTGCATAATAAACAGGCTATAACATATCACATGGTTTCAATACTAACATGATGATAACTTGGCATAATAATGGTTCCAACTTGGTTTAACATGATGATTTCAACTTTACATCATAGGCGTAATAATATTTGCGGGCATAATAATAATTTTATTACAAACATGCAACATTAAAGGCACGGTAATTCTAATAGGCATAGTGGATTCCAATTTAGCATTTTTAACATAATGATTCTCATCTAGCATTATAAACATAATGATTCCAACTTTTCATCATAACCTAGCGATTCCCAATTTAACATGATAGGTATATTAACATCACATGAATAGTATCATTAACATCATCGACATGGTTTAATTAGCATCATAGGCATGGTTTAATCAACATAAGGATTTCAATGAACATAATGATTCCATGGACATGTATTAGTCCAACTTGCCATACAATTAAGCCCAAGTGATTCATAACCACATCAAAATCATGATAAGTTCAACTTGCAACATTGACATAGCGAAATTCCCAAATTATGATTTCAAAGTTAAACAATATAAACATGGATTAATAATAGTTCCTAAATCCATTTTCAATTCATAGCATGTCCATGTTATTTTAGCGTTTTTGCCTAAAAAGTAACATAGAACTTACAATATGAAGCAAGCAATCCAAATCAAAACTTTAAATCAAATAGCCCCAAATCCGTTGTCTAAAGCGTCGTAGTTGTTGTAGCTTCTAGTTGTAGCCTTCAAGAATCATCCTTCGTCTTCTTTAATTTTGTTCTTTGTATTTTTAATTTAGAGTTCTAGGTTTAATGGCGGCTGCATGAGTGCTAAAATGAAATAGTATGATTTAGGCTAGGTCTTAGGGTCTTTTTATAGTTGTAGGAAACTCATTTAGGCCATTAGATCAACCCCAGAGTCAATTCGGACCATCAAAACACATACCGGGCTTCAAAAATGGGTTCTGGGCCAAACCAGGCCGACCAGGTTGACCTGTACAGGGGGGATCGATTCTAGGGTCGACCTGGCCTGTTGAGGTCGACTCTAGGGTCGACTCTAGGGTCGACTCGGTTCTGTCTGCCAGAATGTCTGCTGAAACTTGTTTTGGCCATATCTTGGTCATACGGACTCCAATTTTCGAAAACTCGGACTCTATTTCGCGTATTTTTTCGAGAGGAACGCAATGGTGAAGTCCATTTTACCTAATTACTGATTCTTAAATTAATTATCCTTATTTTACTATCTTTTCCGTTACACACACCGTTACCGAACTAATTTTTCTTCTCTTCCAAATATTAATTAATTCTTCTTATGCATCACCATTATTTACCTATCTAAACATATTTTTATATATTTTATTTCATTTTTAATTATACCTTGATTTCTTGTTTTCACATGTTGTTAAAATTCGGGTTGTTACATTCTCCCCTCCTTAAAGGATTTCGTCCCCGAAATCTTCAAGTTAAGAAGAATGTGTCCTACCATCCATCATCCATCTACTCAAAACATCATCCACAAGCAACCATGGTCCTTAAAAGACTTCTAATGTTTTATGAACACATGCAAAGAGTGTGTGTATATGTTCCTTATCTAATGCTAATGATCAGGCCTGATTGATTATCTAAATGCAAAATATGTTTAGTGAAATGAATCCAATATGTATGCAAAAAAATTCCTATTATAATTCATAATTTCTTAATGAGTGCTCAACCATTCAATCATATGCAACAACCAAATGATAGCACAACCAAGTTTCCAAAATAAACACTCATGCATATGCAAGTATGAAACTGTGACTGAGCCGATCTAGTGCCTAATGTGTATTCATGCATCCACGAGCAACCACTTGCAACCATTTTGCAATCTAACATGTTTCAATTACATGTTTACATCCAAAAAGATTCTACCTATGGTTCTCAAGATAGGATCGAGGAGATAACAAGATAAAACAAAGCATCTAGAAAAAGAAGTTAAAGATGTACCCCCAGAAGGTCCGGTCTGCTTCTTAGGGCAGTCCTTGCTGATGTGTCCAGTCTCCCCACAATGAAAACATTCACCTTGCTTTCTTTTCCTCTTTCTACAATCCTTGGCTATGTGCCCTTCCGTACCACAGAAATTGCATTTCCTTTTATCACGTGAGTTGTCGTTCTTGCCTCCTTTCCCGGGGTCTACCTTCTTATTCTGAGAATCGTTGGGCTTGACCTCTTTCTTGCCCTTCTTATCTTCCTCATACAGTAGGGCCATATCCACCAAGCTTTCAAAGGTCGCCCCCATGGGCACATGAGTCATGGCCAAACCATGTAGTGGCTCGTTCAAGCCCCATGCAAAACGTAGCGCCTTTTTCTAAGGAGTGTTGACTAACTCCAATCCGAAGCGAGCAAGCTGATTGAAACGGTTCACGTATTCTTTAACTGTCATATTTCCTTGTTTAAGGGCCAGAAACCGTTCCATTTGGAGACTCTCCTCTGCTGATGACAAGAACTTAAGCCCAAATCTCCCTCTAAAGTCCGCCCAAGTCTCAATGGGCCTAGTAGCGTTGGTGACTTCCCACCAATAAGAAGCTTCCTCTTTCATGAGCCACGCCGCCAAATGTACTTTCCTATTGTCCTCTACCTCAAAGATAACAAACAAGTCTTCGGTTTCCTTCAACCAATTTCGTGCCTCAACAAAAGTCTCAGTTCCTAGGAAATCCTTTCCGCCCATGGCCTTAAAGTCCTTGCATATCTTTGAAAAAGCGGTTTCTCACGGAGGTTGAGGAGGATGAGGAGGATTGGCTGGGCCTGCCACATTAGCCCGAGCCTCGAGGAAGCGACGGAACCAAGTGGGTATATTGACACCCTCGGGAAGATTAAGATCGTCGGCCATGATAAGCTGAAAACGAAAAAGGAAAAGATTCAAACGAGGAAACAAAGATTGTGCTAATGGCTTTTTGGGGAATAGCCTTTTAAAATAAACCAACTTTTCTTGAAAAGTGCTTCTTTGTAAATGGTTTTGAAAAAAAAAAAATTCAAAAGGTTTTCAAAACTTTTGCCCAGTCTTGGTAACCTTCTGCTCTGATACCAAGTGTAACACCCCACCTCCGTTAGGGTCACTCACAAAGGGAATGCACTAGTTTTGGAGGGGTATTATCGAGATAAAATCACAGAATTATCACAAGACAGAACATTAATAAAAAAAATTAAGTAAACAGCGGAAGAATTTATGAGCAAAACAGAACTTCATTTTATTCCAAAATAAACCATGTCTCTTACAAACATTTCAAATAACTTCATTACAACTGTCTTGTAATAATAGCCAAAGAAGCAATAACTTAAAAACAGAAAAGCAGCTTATTCCCCAAGTGCAGTAAAAAGAAGCAGCCATAGTAAACCGTACATGCTGAGCCAAAGCAAGTGATATCCAAGCTAAGAGCTAGTGTTTCCTCCATGAAAACCTGGGGGGGAAACGAACGAAAAAGAGGCGAAAGGAAAAGGGTCAGTCATAAAGACTGAGTAAGTCCTAGTGACTTTCAGTGTAAAAACGGTTAAAACAACCTGTCATGTATGAACTGGAACTAAACTTAAGAATGGTGTCAAGGTGAACAAGATAGACTAAGGTGATCAGGATAAGTCAAGACAAGTCAAGTAAAGCATCACATGTTCGAGATTCGTTGCATCGACTGTACTAGTATACTAAGCCCATATCACAAGTTAATCACGAAATAAATCCCATGGCCCAATATCATGAAATGACCCTGAAACGGGGTCTGACCCAAGTACGGGGTCCTACGGAGCGATTATCTAGTCGATCGGCTCCCTACAAGTTCTAGCTCGTCAAGTGTCCGTGTCATACGGCTAATCATGAATGTAGTCACCTGTGCTGGGTCCACCTTCGGGTGTATCAGCCCTAGGGTGTCAACCCCTGACACGATTCAAGATGCACAGATAAATCTACGGATACCCAGTGCCTGCCCCGGAATACGTGCACGACCGTAGTCCACCGAACCTACACTGGCATACCCCACTGCCGTCGTTCACCTCTTACAATCAGCCTAGTAATCGTGCCCCACCCGGCCTAGCCCCAGGGTACCTTGATACATCTAGAGGGTTACTGCTGAAAAGGGTCGTGTCTAGGGTTTCGCCTACAGATTAGGTCATGTAATTCGTTACCTAACCCGCCTAACCGATTAAGTCATGTAATTCGTGACTTAATCCTTTTTCCAGTCTAGTCATGTCAAGATGGTTAAGTATGCAATTTAAATTCGTGACTTAACCTGCTTACGTGTCATGTCAAGTTGGCTAAGTGTTGTCGTTTCAAGTTCATGACTTAGCCCTACAAATCGTGTTCAAGTTGGTTAAGTTGTCTTTTCATGTTCATGACTTAACCCAAATTGGCATTAATTGATTCGTTAATGCACCGAACCACTCACATTGGATCTTATTATTCGTAGCCACTGGATTTTGCTGGGCGGTTCCGGGCAGGTTTACGCTACGAACTCAACCCAACCTCGGGTTTCAAGCGCGATGTGACCAACTACCCACATTGGATCCTATTGTTTGTAGCAACTGGATTTTCCGGGTGGTTCCGGGCAGATTTACACTACAAACTCAACCCAACCTCGAGTTGGCCACTTTCTTGTTGTCTAAAGTCATGCCCATGTTCTTATCAAATTCGTGCTATTTTAATAGCATGTTCATATATCAATTTCGTGCCCAACTAAGGCATGTTTCAAGTCAAGTTATGGCATGTTCAAGTCAAGTTTTTCATGCCATATTTCATGTTCTACTTATGCCAAATTTCACGATTTATGATTATAATTAATTCATGTTTTGCCTATTCTACCCAATCGTATCCCTAACGTATATAAACGTACTTCGTTTGCAAGCATAAACAATTCAAGAGATAAAGGGGAATAACACCAAACATGTGATAGGCATATGCGACAATTCCAACATCACTTGCATAATAAACAGGCTATAACATATCACATGGTTTCAATACTAACATGATGATAACTTGGCATAATAATGGTTCCAACTTGGTTTAACATGATGATTTCAACTTTACATCATAGGCGTAATAATCATTGCGGGCATAATAATAATTTTATTACAAACATGCAACATTAAAGGCACGGTAATTCTAATAGGCATAGTGGATTCCAATTTAGCATTTTTAACATAATGATTCTCATCTAGCGTTATAAACATAATGATTCCAACTTTTCATCATAACCTAGCGATTCCCAATTTAACATGATAGGTATATTAACATCACATGCATAGTTTCATTAACATCATCGACATGGTTTAATTAGCATCATAGGCATGGTTTAATCAACATAAAGATTTCAATGAACATAATGATTCCATGGACATGTATTAGTCCAACTTGCCATACAATTAAGCCCAAGTGATTCATAACCACATCAAAATCATGATAAGTTTAACTTGCAACATTGACATAGCGAAATTCCCAAATTATGATTTCAAAGTTAAACAATATAAACATGGATTAATAATAGTTCCTAAATCCGATTTCAATTCATAGCATGCCCATGTTATTTTAGCGTTTTTGCCTAAAAAGTAACATAGAACTTACAATATGAAGCAAGCAATCCAAATCAAAACTTTAAATCAAATAGCCCCAAATCCGTTGTCTAAAGCGTCGTTGTTGTTGTAGCTTCTAGTTGTAGCCTTCAAGAATCATCCTTCGTCTTCTTTAATTTTGTTCTTTGTATTTTTAATTTAGAGTTCTAGGTTTAATGGCGGCTGCATGAGTGCTAAAATGAAATAGTATGATTTAGGCTAGGTCTTAGGGTCTTTTTATAGTTGTAGGAAACTCATTTAGGCCATTAAATCAACCCCAGAGTCAATTCGGACCATCAAAACACATACCGGGCTTCAAAAATGGGTTCTGGGCCAAACTAGGCCGACCAGGTTGACCTGTACAGGGGGGGGGGTCGACTCTAGGGTCGACCTGGCCTGGGGAGGTCGACTCTAGGGTCGACTCTAGGGTCGACTCGGTTCTGTCTGCCAGAATGTCTGCTGAAACTTGTTTTGGCCATATCTTGGTCATACGGACTCCGATTTTCGAAAACTCGGACTCTATTTCATGTATTTTTTCGAGAGGAACGCAATGGTGAAGTCCATTTTACCTAATTCCTGATTCTTAAATTAATTATCCTTATTTTACTATCTTTTCCGTTACACACACCGTTACCGAACTAATTTTTCTTCTCTTCCAAATATTAATTAATTCTTCTTATGCATCACCATTATTTACCTATCTAAACATATTTTTATATATTTTATTTCATTTTTAATTATACCTTGATTTTTGTTTTCACATGTTGTTAAAATTCGGGTTGTTACAGATTTCCTTCATTGCAAGGTGATGGTGCTCTAAAGATGGTGGTTCCGTAGGATGCTGTGAAGATGGCAGTGCAGAGACTTTAGGGGATTTGATCGGGTCATGAGATTGCCAGGCCAGTGTGACAATCCGTAGAGGGTTGCCCCAGGCCCGGGTACCCGCTAGATTCTTCTCGACGTCAAATACGAGCTAGTAGGCTCGGATCGTTGCTCAATGTTTCATGCCTGATCAGTAATTGAAGTTGAACTTAACACAATTGGTTGGCGAATGATTCTAGAAATGAACTTATTCGAACTGATTGCTCGAATACGTGCGCAAGATGCGGTCATATGTTCGAGTCGTTAGTCTCCAACCCAATCATGTCGGGGTCGTTATCCGATTCGGAAAATGGTGCTGACGTTTACCGGTAACTACTACCATAGTTAACCAAACTAGGTGTCGTCACCGCGTTCCGATGCGCTTGTAGGTATGCATCGAGGGGTGTGTGTTAGCTTCATGTTGCGTTTAAGTATGAGTTTGTTGGCAGGGCACTGAGACCATGCGAACCCAATGAACCGGCCATGGAAAACCGAGAACTTGCACTGAAATATGGATTTTTTAATTCGCGTCTTGAGAATTTACCTAAGTTCTCAAGTTCCTCGGGGAACTGCGATCGTATTGCTTCCTCTGCCCTTCGGTTCGGGCCTCTATGCCTAATCTGCCTAATACTACAGGGAGGTAAGAAGTTTCCGAGACCTAAGGTTTTGGGTTCGGGTCCTTCTCGTGGCGAGGTGTATGTTCCTCCTTAGAATGGTTGCCCCCACGGCTGTGGCGATGGAAATGCAAGCGCAGAAGCTTGCGGAGATCCTCCTTAGGTCCTGCGATGAGTAAACCGGTGTGGAGATGGGTAGGAGACTGCCCCCACGCTCGTGTACTTACCCTTTGAGCGGAGGTGACACCAGGCTTTGCCTCCGTACTTCCTCAAGCTTTCGGGTCCCAGTTGTAGTCACAACGGGAATAATGTGGAGAAGTAGGAGAACCCATGGCTATTCGGTCCCATGTTTATATGATCCTCCTTGGAGGAGGAGAAGTAGTGGCTGGTCAAAGTGCTCATGCAACGGGCGTAGCTGGTGTAAGTGTGCGAACAATGCAAGCTACGGTGGTAGATCAGGAAGCCCAGCTGGTAGCAAATTTGGTATCCGGAGGGGAAGAGGGATAGGATGAGGCTGCCATAAAAGATGCACGGGAAAAGGCTAGTCTGGATGCCGAGGAGAAATCTGCCGCTGTGGTGGCGAAAAGGTAGGCCAATACTGAGGCGGAGAAGGAGAGGGCCTCTGAGTAGGCTAGGAATAAGGAGAGCCGCCGGCGATGCCCGCTAGAAGAGGGCGAGAGGTCCCTTAGCACACTTGTAGAGGATACCATTATGGGGCTCCGGGCCAGGCGCTTAGCTGATAGGAAGACTGCCGAAGATGCTGAGAAGAGAGCAGAGTTTGGCACCAAGAAGGCTTGGGGAGACACCTATGCTGGATTGGCCCTTGCTTCTTACATCGTCCCTAATCCGTTGCCATGTGTTGGTCTCGGGGAGGCTATGATGATTACAAGCGGTGAGGATGATGGAGGAAGGCGCATCGATGCCTCATGATTCCATTACTCTTGTGTAGAGTAGAGGAGGAGGAAGCAGTTTTGGAAGGAAAGGGCCCGCCATTGGTGGTGACCTGCCTGTATCGAACCTGTATAGACGAAAGAAAAGAAAAGAACAGAATAAGTAGCATCAGTAATTGTTAAAGGAATTAAAGATGCCTTGGGTTAAGTGAACCAATAGTATATGCGAGTGTGGTCCTCGCTTTTGGTCCTTAAAGACATGGTGTGGTATTCATGAATACCCTGTCATCAGAGAGAAGAGATGTTAGACATGTAGTCTATTTAATGTGTGCGTGAAATGGAAAATGAATTAGTAAAAATCACATTTTGTGTTAACTGTTCGGATGTTCCTACCATGTTTTCGGGCGTCCCGTACTTGCATGGGCATACTTATCGTTACATTTAAAAAAAGCGATTGTGAGTGTTGTGCCTAAGGCTGGTGATTCTAGGGGGTGTGGTAGAGTGCCTCGCTCTGGGTTGTAGTTCAAGAGGGGCGGAATTGAGTACCATGCTCTGGGTTGTTGTTCCAGAGGGGTGAGATAGAGTACCACGCTCTAGGTTGTTGTTCCAGAGGTGTGAGACAGAGTATCGCGCTCTGGGTTGTTGTTCCAGAGGGGTGAGATAGAGCGCAGGCTTCTAGTAAGTTTCCTTCAGCTTAGGAAACCCGTAGTTTGTGAAGCCAGGCTAGAGCGACTGCTGTTTTTTCTTGGGTTGCCCGGGATTAAACTCAAGAGTAGCGGAGGCGTATGACGTCGCATTATGCGGTCCGTCCAGAGGGTGGCTCTCCCGTCGTTCATCGGGTTCGAGCGTGTGACGACGTTGTTTATTTGCTGGAGAAAAGCTCTGATCATCAGCTCGTAAGGTCCGATCGTGGCCATGAGCTGCACCTAAGCCTTTAGGGCTTTGAGGAAACGATTTAACGTCGGTCTCAGTGCTGTGCCGAGATTAGACAGGTACCCGTAGCCAGGGAGAAATGTACATCGCTCCCGGCTGTATGTTGGGCGGCCCCAAGTCACGTGGGACTTGGGCGAACGATTCGAGTTAGAGGTTATTTGTACTCGGTCGCGCCGCGGCCTGACGACTCGAGTGGCATGGCCGGCTTCCGTACCCGGGGCGCCGGTCATTGCCAATGTTGTTAGGACGCGGGGTTGGTTCGCGGTTGAGACAATGGTGTCGGCCCCAATGTTAGGGGCGGGTATGGTGGTCGGAAGTTTGAGTGCAAGCTGGTTGTTAGGATTAACCAAACATATCATGCATGGAGCAAACATGGAAGGGAGACAGGAAACTGAACATCACTCCTGCGGATATCTCTTGTAGTAGTATCCTTTGCAATGCCCCGAATTGCAGGAAAGCAAAACATCATTGAAAGGCCTGAATTGATTGTACACTAAGTTATGTAGAGTAGAGGTGAAGATGTTTGTTGTTCCATGCCCCTGGGAGATCGGCTCCGTCCATGGTTGAGGTTTTGAAAGTTCCATCGCTGAGCTTCCGTTGTATGAGTGAGGGTCTTCCTATCGAGGGGTGAGGCCTACTGGTGGAGGAAGGACCTGTTGTAAGACGAGGTTGCCGATATTGAGGTCCCTATGGCGGACTCTGGAGTTGAAGTATCAGGGTACTCGTTGCTGATTAAAGCTTGATCCAGGGGACCGGTTCCTGGGTCGGAGATGTTGATCCAGCGTAGTGCGCTTGTGTATATGAGTTAGCCGTAATGGTGTACTATAGGTCGGACAGAAGCCGTTTGGAGGGCTTACAACACTTGATGCCTGATAACAATTAGATCGGTGCAAAAGGCGACCCGCGCGAGGTGGGTTATGAGTCATGGATGCTCATTGTTGCCACAGTCTTGATGAGCCAGAGGGATGATCTTGAGGGATTTATTGTCGGTCGAGTTTTTGTTTAGTGGGGATCTCTAATGAGCGTTGAGTGGCTCGGAGACCCTATGCAGTGCGGATCTCCGATGAGCGTCGAGTGGCTCGAAGGTCCCGCGGAGTGGGAACCCCCGATGAGCGTCGAGTGGCTCGGAGATCCTGTGCAATGGGAATATTTGATGAGCGTTGAGTGGCTCGGAGTTTCCATGCGGATGAGTTTCTAAATGTTGCTCTGTAAGTGGCGAAACAAGTTCGTGTTGTATCTGCGGATGGTGTAGAACCGACAATATCCTGTAGAGTCCCTTGGCGTATTCGTCAGACATTTAGGTCTGGGCCTTTTGCACGGTTGGGAGTTGCAGGCTGCGCAGTGGATTTTCTCGGGGGTGTTGTTGAGAGTAGTATAAATATGGAAGGACGGAGGTCGAAGATGCTTCCTCTTGCTATTGCCACTACCTTTGTAGAGCAGTGGAATCAGAGTTGTTGGAGCTCTGGGCGTTATAATGAGGCAGGATGTTGAGGGTAGGAACTTGATTCCTTTAGGCTAGATTTTGGCATAGGAAGTAGTTGGTACTTAGGCGGAAGATCTTCTGAGTCCTTGATTGTCTTTGACCGGTCCATGCTCTAAGTTTGGAAATAGGTGGCATGCCCTTTGTAAGTTGGACGAGCGTGACTCGAGGAGTGGGTTCCTTGACTTCGGCAAAGGCGGTGTTGGATTTTGCAAGGTGGCCTTTAAGAGTTCACAGATGCCTTGGTAATCGTTCAAGATTAAGAAGACGTCTCTGGGTATCACGACGTGCATCTTGGAACGCAGGACCATTCTTTTGGCGGTTTAGTCGAGAGTTGAGATAGTTCACGGTGGAATTCGAGGGAACCATAATAGAGCCATCTTGGATAAGGACAGGGAACTACTTGCATTTTACGGCGTCGGTATGTCGGAGTGATGGCGCCACCGGCGTCATTTGGTATTATGTCTAGCCGAAGTGAATGGGTTACGCCTCATACTACTTTCGCAGACGCCGTGGGCATGCCCCGCGATTTCCTTACGATCCATGGATCGTGTCGGCGACAATCGGAGGTTGGGCTCCTGCTGCATTATAGAGGTCGTGATCAAGTCCAGGACTTTGGAGCCTAGCGCACCTTCTTGGAAGAAGGTCTTTGGCACTCCGTGAGTCTCTAACTTCGGTTGCATGACGTTGTGGAAGTTAGTTGAAGTGAACTTGAGCCTAGTTGGATGCTAGAAGCGTAGGCGATAAGTATGTACTCATAGCTGCTTGAGTCCGCCTAGCGGAGGCTTGAGCATCAAAGCCAAGGATGGCCGGGATGACGCATTCCGTTTCTCATGGTAACCCTGATATTGCCGAGGTTAGAGGTCAGTCGTGCCTTCATGGAATGCCACATGTGGTGTGCTGGAGTGTCAGGGCCACTCATCTTTGCGTGCGAGCCTAGTGAATGGATAATTCCTGGAGTGTACCGACGGATGATACCTGTGATCTCTGGCCCATTTTTGATAGAAAAAAACAATTGATTTCGATTGCCATAGTGGCACTGGTGCCTCTAGTGCTTACGTCCAAGTTGGGAATCGGCTGATTGAGAGGAAAGTCTTATTGGACTCCAACCGGAGGGGACACATCGAGCGTAATCCTGACTCATGAAACCATGGGACGAGTACCATCCAAAGCTACGTGCGTTGGTGCTTGAGAAACATTTCCAACTGCAAAGCCTGACCAATCGAAGCCCATCGAACTGGAGCGATGTCGGGATTAGGGGTGCCCCAGAGTGTAGCGGGACCAACACCATTCCGAGGAGTGACGTCGGCTAGTCGGTTAGTTTGCAGGGCTGCCACCAAGTCCTAGGTCGATAGTGGTGGAGCATCGGTACTTTCCTCTGTAATGTATGCTTGGCCAGTCAGATTTGAAGTGCTTCTTATCTGGCTAGGAAGGTATTGAAAGCTTCCTCCTACTGCTCGAGTCAAGCTTTCAAATCGGTGGTAGGATTCTTGATCATTCTTTTGATGCTCCCCTCGAGTGACGTAATTCAATGGAGGTCTGGTTTGGTATAGCTGTCGAGTTTGGGCGAGCTGGTGTGCACCCGGATTCGGAGATACTTTGGTCTAACGAGTTGCTGGAAGAGCGGGACTTTGGTTGCGAGCGGCGACAGTTGGGCTCTTCCGAGTAGAAGGTTGGTTACATGAACCCAGTTTGTTACCGTGTTCCTTAGCCGTAAGTGATGATTTTTTTATCATCATTTCCTTTCTGTTATTATTGTTATCGCCATGCGAATATTGGAGTGGATGGAGATGTTTTTAATGAGGCTAAATCTTCTTCCTCGCCGTGGGCCATTAGCTTTGAAAGAGGAAATTTTTGATGCGGTATGCGGCTAGCGGGCGCGGTACTAAGCAAGCTGATGCAGAACGACGATGCGTTGAATTTTTTTGAATTTGGCGCATAAGGTTGATGTTGATCTTCAATGCCTAGCACGAGAGCTGCATTCTCATATTTCTTATTAAGCGTGTGAATCTGTGCTTAGCCGTAGTAGCTTCGGGGTCCACAAGTGGGAGGAGATCCGTTTCCAGTGGGTCCTCCGCCACTCGGGGCGGGTGAGAGGTACCATTGTCAATTGTGGCCAATATTAGGTTTTGTCGGAATTCCGCTTAGTGCCAGCGAGAGTCATGATGCTTTTCGGACGTACTGCTCAAGGCGCTTCTCGTGGACAAGCATTTCGATTACATTTTTGAACTGATGGCAGTTATTGGTATTGTGCCTGTACATGCCGTGGTACCGACAGTACTTGCCGGTCTTCTTCTCATAATTAGTGGACTCCCTGTTGTATGGTTTCTTGTACTGAAGCGTGTTTCACGTTTGCCGGTAGATTGTTTCCAAATCTTCATTCAGCGGGGTGTAGATCTTGTATGTTTGGTGAGAGCTGGGCTTTTTGGGTTCCGCAGAAACTTGGCCGTTGTTGCGGCCGCCTTGCCTACTGTCATTCGGTCTTTGTTTGTAGGGGTCTGCCCCCGTGTCCTTATGAAAGAGCTTTACTATCTGTTTCCCTTTGACATTGTCATTTATGGCACTCGCATGTGGATTGTTGGGAAGACCAGCCCTGGGGAGTCGGTTTCGTCTCGCCTCTTCTTGACATAAGTATTGCCTAGCCTTTTCATGGAAAGCATCGAGGCTTTTTGGCTGCTTCCGATCGATCCATGCCCTGAATTCGGAAGTAGGGAGGACACCTTTGGCTAGTTGACAGAGTACGGTGCAAGGATCTGGATTCTTGACCTCGACGAGCGCGACATTGAACATGGAGAGGTAGCTTTTGAGCGACTCGGCTGGTCCTTGGTATAGGTTATACAAGGTGAGGGCATTCTTCGAAGTTGGGATGTGAACTCTGAATTACTTGACCAATTCTGCTGCTAATTGGCTGAAGTTGTTAATGGAATCGAGTGGGACGAGAGAACCATAACAAAGTGGTTCCTGATAAGAAGACTGGGAAGCACTTGCATTTGACGGGATCATTGCCCCGGCTTGAGTCCATTTGCCATTCATATTGATTTAAGAAGGTACAGGGATCGGTGGTGCCATCATAGAGCGGCATCTGTGGCATGCTGAAGTGGCGTGGCCATTCAGCTTTATTTACTCTCCTAGTGAAGGGGTTGCGCCTAATGTGCGCTTCCCATGAATCATGCATGTTTCCTTGCCTCTCACTCATGATCCTTCGAACCTTGTCGGGAAGGTATGTTGGATGGGGATCCACCATCGGGACCCATGGGTTTTGGCGAGGTTCCGAGGTCCTATCGCGAGGGTGTTCCCTATGATGGATGTCCGAATTGTCTTCCTCCACGTCCTCGACATATATAAGCGGACCTTGATGAAGAGCGGATTGATGCGGATCCTGTTCGGGAAGAGCACGGGCCATTGGAATAGCGGGCCCATCATCTTTATTAGCAATCATCGAGTTGTGTCGAGGAAGAGGTTGGTTCGTAGGATCTGGTCCGTCATTGATAATCAAGCGAGAGCAGTCTTGGTACTGTGCCCCCTCGCTATATGTGACTGTAGTTCGGTCGTCATTGTCGTTGTCGTGACCATCGCCGTTGCCTTATCGAGGGAGTTGGTACGAGCGGCGATGTCGTTACCGAGACTTAACCTCCTTCTTTGACACGGACCCTTGACTCAGAAGAGGAAGTTTCCAAGACCGTTGGTTGAGGTCTAGTATTGTTCCGAGCTAGTTGAAGTCGATCGACGATGCTCTGACTTTCTTGAAGTTGTCGCATAAGGTCGATGTTGTTCCTTAATGTTGGGCTGAGCTCGACATCCGTGTTCTCATATTTTTCATTAAGTGCGTGGATTTGAGCTTGTGTTGCGAGCGCTTTTAGGTCCACAGTAGGAGGGACGATTTCATTAGTGGCTGAGCCTCCTAGTCCTTGTGATTGATCTTCCTTGCTGGGCGAGAGTGGTCGAGGAGTTGCCGATGTTATAGCGTAGCCGAGTGGGGCAGAGTCGAGGCCGAGTGAGGCGGAGTTGAGGCCGAGTGAGGCGGGATGCGGAGTCGAGGAATCCAAAGTAGTGGAGTGGAGGCTCGAGGCCGAGGCGAGGGACTTTCGAACATCTTGGGGCTCGAGGGTACGAACCCCGTGGAGTTTGAGTTTCGAACCCCGTGGGGGTTCGAGTTTTCGAGCCTCGTAGGGTTCGAGTTTCGAGCCTGGTGGGGTTCGAGCTTCGAAGCCCATGAGGTGCGAGTTTCGAACCCCGTGGGAGGCTCGAGGCCGAGGCTCGAGGTTGAGGCGAGAGGTTCGGGGCTCGAGGTTGAGGTTGTTGGGGTGTCCCGTTCTTTGGTCGCTTTGCCATCGTGAGCGGACTCGACAGCAGGTTTAGCAAGGAACCTTAAGCTCGTCTGGAGTCGAGATGACAAGGTGCGACAAAGGGCAAAATCCAAGTTTTCTCAGTGAAAGCACCAAATGTTAATGGCAAAAAATGTTGCAAACACCAGAGATTCTTAATTACCAGGAATTATAAATATGGTCGCATAGACAAGAACGTATTATAGAACATAAACAGTAAATAACACAAGAGATTTATAGTGGTTCGGCCTCAGGGAGGGCCTACGTCCACTTTGAAGAGTTGTAGGAATTTTATTGATCACTTGAAAGATTACAAGGTTGAGATCCTCTCATTACATTCATTGACTATGATATATGAAGCTACAATAGTCATATTTGCAAGGAATAGTAAAATGGACAAGTTTGCCCTTCTTCTTCCTCAAAGAGGAGATGCCATTAATGAAGCTTTATGGAGGTCTCAAAGCCCAAGAATCTCCCTCTTTTGAAGTGTGAGGTAGTTGGGAATTTATAGGAAGTGGTTAGGTAGGGGTTAGGTAGGAGTAGGTAGAAATGGGGACTATCTTCAGGAAATTCGCGCCTCCAGCTGTCGGTTACGGAAAATTCGTACCTAGGTGGAGGTACGAAATTTCGCACCTGCTAGGTGCGAAATTTCGCACCTCCCAGGTACGAAATTCAGTACGTGCCAGGTACGAAATTTCGCACCTTCAAGGTACGAAATTTTGTACCTTCAAGGTACGAAATTTCGCACCTTCAGGAGGTACGAAATTTCGCACCTTGGAAGGGTGCGAAGTTTGTTTGGAGGGGATGTGGCCAAGGTTCGTTGGCGCGGTATGTTGGTTCTTTGGGGGCGTTGAAGCTACTCAGCACGAAGTGAAGGAATCTATCATTTAGCTCGTCCGAAGTGAAGGAATCTGAGCTTCCGGCATGGAGAAAATTGGATGAATCGGGCGATGTCCACAGTTTTGACCTAACCGGCTAGGTCGATCACCGCCGGGACTGTGGGGCCCCGGACCCCCACCAGCGCTGCGTTCGGACCCGCTTGACGGCTCACCTTCGGCTCGGATGCAGATAGATACTGATGGAGGTTGCGTCCATGGGATGCGACATCCTGCTAGTGGCCAAACTCAAGTCTTCTGATACTGGCCCCCGAACGATATTGGCGACACCTCCGGGCTGTAATATCACGCGATATGTTGAGTCGAGCGTGTCTTGAGTACTTTTGGTGACCGGGCCAAAAGACTGGTTAACAATCGGCTTTGTTACATTCCCCCTTTTGGACTGTCCCGAACCGGCGATTAGACCAACCTGAGGCCCTCCCAAAGCGGATTGTTAGGGGTACTTACACATTTTCACAAAAGAAAAAGACTTTTCCACTCATATCATTACAAAATTACATCACAGTACAAGAATATATCAGAGTATAGCAGGTCATGGAGTTCAGTGGAAAAATTTCGATGCTTCAAAGAATAGCTCCAGTCTAAATCCGACATCTGCTTTATAAAATATCTGTAAACCAAAACTACTAGGCTGCTCATGTGAAAAATACGGGCAACCAGAGTTTAGGGAAAGAACAATAAACTCCGAGTCCATCATGGGACTGGTGTGAAAACTAAAGAAAGTTATATTCAATTTATTTTTAAAGAACGCTAATCTATAGGACCATGTCGTAAAACATGGAACAGGGTTTTCCCCTTATGAATACCAGTGCATAGAAACTTGCAATGCTTTTGGAAAATGAAGCTACCATAAAGTCTCTCGTAACACACACCATGCAAGCGCAAATTAGGAGAGATTTCCCCTTATGATAGCCAAACATGCTTGATACACGAAAATCATTTCTTATTATTACTAGTTTCTAAATGTGGAAATCGCTTTTGAAAGTAAATGCATCAATCCTAAACGGCATTACTATCATATATTATACCGACATATAGGTTAACAACTAAAACTGCATGGACTTGTAGTGGAAAATGGATTTCTATCAAATAACCAGGCTAAGTAACTTCCTTACCGATGGAAACACCTCTAGAGGGATGCCCCGAGAACAACACAAGTTCTCTACCAACACAAGGCCAGTCCATTCGTTCATGGATGAATTTGATTACTCCTAAGTATGTCATCTCCTGGTCGTTACTAACCTTTAAAACCGGTCGCCCGCAACATCAACAACCACAAAAAGTTGAAGTCACCACATAAGTAATACCTGGGCTACATACCATAGTACACTTATTATCTAGAAAGAGATGACAACCTATAATCTCGTCGCATTATTCGTGTTTTTGCAATTTCCTGGGTGTGAGGCTTGTCAAAGTTTCTTTACACAAAGCTACGCTGTCTAAGCCATGTTTTGATCATCAATCGCACATCACGTAATTTGCCAAATAGTAATTTCATAACATATAATTGATAATCAATAATCGTATAACATTTGAGCTCGTATGTCTCATAGAAGTGTGTTAACTTGAGATAACCTCTCAGCCACCTACATAAATATGTTTAGTAAAGATCAATCATACACTACAAAATACAACGTCAGATACACATTCTTACAAGTATGTTCTAGGTCTGAACGAAACCGAAGACACCTTATTCCTCGTCCAATAAAGGAGAGAGGTCCTTCCAAATCCGCAATCCCTCTAAATACGTCCGAAGTACTACTAAAATACCAATGTGTCCATCTCAAAAAAGGATTTACCCACGAGAGACATTGAGCGAGTAATCCTTTTGATGTGAAGGGTTCCGGTCTTCAACGCCATCTTCATACTTGTCGATTTATTCCATAACATCATACTATTTTTTGGAATGGCTTTGTCAGACCTAAATTCTGAATTCCGGTCTTTCTGAATAACAATCATTATTTTAAAACTATATAGAGATATAAGATTCACTATGTCTCTTTTCCATTTCGATCGGTTAATTAAAACCTTGTTATGGAATTTATTCATTTCACAAATCTCCTTTTAAAACCTGTCTTTTTAATAAAAAGTATTAACACCTTTACTTCAAATTCATTAGTTCCCCAATTCCTTTTATTTCAAACACGATCGTTAAGCATTTCCATTAAGAGTTTAAAAAGATCTTAATCCTTTTAGATTCCAAATCATAATCAGACTTGGATTAAAGAAAGTGTCATTTAAAACACCATACGCAACAAACCCAAATAAAACAGTAACAATCATCAATATGGATCATCCTAATCCAGTTCAATATTCCCTAAGTGAAAACCCCCAAAGCCTAAACAACCATCAGATCGACACTTAGATTTATACTCAACTTGACTTCGGATGATCCACACAAGGTCATGCAAATTAACTTTTTTAATCCTAAATGAATTGGATATTAAATATAATATTTAAATAGAAGTTATCAACTTATATTCGACACAAATTCTTGTAACTTACAAATACTAACTGGAATAATGATATAAATATCTTTCAAATTCCTTAATAATACCCATCCAAATAACGGAATTCAATATTTAATATCTAAGGATTCTTTCCATCCAAACAGAATTTATTTAAATTGGAAAAAGCTTACATCTTAACCAAAATATTAACCAAACGCATATTCTAAAACAATATATACATTCGATAAACCAAATAACTTAAACTAATTGGGTTAAGGATGATGTTATTAAAGACATTGCCCAGACAATTCTAAATTAGTTGATATAAAATATAAGTTTTAAAGAGAAATCATATCAAATCATATTCAATATCAACCTCGCATATTCAACAAATACTATAAGCGACATAACGGGTATCCACCTTTTAAATTCCTCAAATAGAATGAGTCTTATCTACGAAATCAACACCAAATACTCGATGATTAATTCCAATCAAATCCAATAAATTAATATTTGATAATTTTATTTCATTTAATTTGAACTTCCAAAAATGTCCGTTTTTACCGTATTTGGTAATTTAGGCTAAAAAACACAAAAATCAAATTACAGTTCAAAACTACATTTTCTTGTCCAAATCACTTTAAACAATTTATTATGATTTATCATAATTTATTCCAATTTTTAATAATTTAAGAATAGCTTATTTCAATAAAATCCAATTTCGGGTCACGAATTGCACTAGCTTTGTTTTTATTCAAACTTTATTCGGACTTACTTCAAGATCCAACCGTTGTATTATAAAACTTTCTTTTGCATTTAAAAACCCTTTTCATTTCGAATCAAACATTTTTTATTTTGGGAAAATCCAAGGGTCGGATCTCCCGGTACGTTAATTTGAAATCAATGGTCAAAAATTCGCAAACTACCACTGCTCGGCTAGCCCTATTCAGACCAATCTTCGACCCATATTTAAACCAATTCGAATCGCTTTTAATGTAATTTAGTAATTTTATTAAACATATATAATAACTTTTAGAAACTATATTTCCAATATTTAACTTTATATTCAAACATTCCATTATTTAAATATATTAATATTATGTAAATCGTTAAAATAATATTATTTTTCAAACTTCATCTTTTGAAATCCAAACTTTCCTGAAAACTATAATAAAAATAAATAAGATAGTTTGGATAATAAAATCTAGTTAAAATATTTTTCAAGTATCCAAACCGAACTTCGCTTTTTAAAGTTACTATTTATTTTCAAATTTAAAACATGCCTTAATTACATGAAAAGTTATTCTAATAGAAATTCTGCCTTTATGAAAACTATTCGTAATTACTTTAACTATCTTTCCAAATCTTTTCGGATTATAAATTCAAACTTTTTTTTGCATATTATTTAATTGAATAATATATCAAATTAGATTATCGAAATGAAATGAGACTTAACCTGTAACAATAAGGAATTTCGCTCGATCCGAATCGATCGTTAAACCAACTAAGACCGTTCGAAACCCCTGATCGTTTTGAGAATAGGACAAATTGGAACTCAGACAGAAACGTTGTGCACTCCTTGGGTCCTTCTCCCGTTTTTGACTCATACCGGGGTGTGAGGCTCGCGAATCCACGTTATACACAAAGCTACGTCACACAGACCATGCTTTGATCATCAACCACAAGACTTTGCTTTTAAACAGAAGCCTTGATAAATTGCCACTTACGCGTGCCACCCTGGCAATTCACTCCATGCGACTGATGTCCATCGATATACAACCTCTGAGCTTGTACGTCTCAAAGAAGGGCGTTAAGAAAGAGAATAAATTCTCCGTCGCCAAACAGATGTATATTTAATAGAGATCAATCAACACAGAATAAAATCCAATGTCAGACATACAATCAATTTACAAGTTCGTTCCGGGTCTGAATGAAACCGGAGGCACTTTCCTCGCATATCCATCGATCGCCAAGTACGTCTAGACGATCACCAACTGTTTCCCTCATCATGGGTGTACAGCCAAATCAAAATCATCAGTAATCACCCAAACGATGTGAAGACTTCCGGTCTTCAACCACCGTCTTCATCTTCGACATCTCGTCGAATCGGTTATTCAGAATGGGTATAAACCCGACCTTGCTGAATAACCCACATATAAGATAAACAAATGTTACACAAACACAACAAACGCCTCATTCCAATTCAGAATATTCTTTTATTCACAAAATCACATTCTTAGGGAATAGGTTCCCATTAATTTTATCAAAGATAAATTCTTCTAAATTTATAATCTTCCTTTGGATATCATTTCAAACCATATTATGGTTTTCCAAACTAGTCGAGATTAGCGAACCACACCGAAGTAATTATTTATTTTATTTCCCAATCCCAACCTATTCATCCCATGGAGCAAAACTGGTAATACTCAATATCTAACCCCACGATGTAATCGGTAAAGTTTATTACCATTTCACGTTCAAATCTAATTTATGATTTAACTAACGCTTTGGAGCAAAACTGGTGATACTCCATTCTCGATCACTTTTTAGATTTGATAATTTAAATTATCAATTCACTTTTCAATCTAATTAAAGATTAATTAAAACTCCACTTAGTTTTAATCTTCTCAAAAATCAATAACCTGTCTTTAACCGGGTTAAAGAACCAATGTCACCTAAAACACGATCCACGATAAACCCAAATCACATTTGATATTAAATACAAGGCTCTGAATAGAAAATATACCGGCTTATATTCAATATCAAATTTTGAAACCAACAAATATCGTATTGGAAATAACGATATAAAATATATCTTTCAAATTCCCATAACAATATTTGTATAATCACGAAATCCAACATCGAAATATTCCGAAGATAATTTCGATTCAAATCCAGTCCACTTTTTTTATATATATATATATATATTGGAAATTCTGGTTATTTTCAAAACCAGTTCAAATTCAATTTATTTATTTCAAAAATAAATTGATTTTAATTCTAGTTCAAAACTAGTTCATCTCGATAAAAATCTACTTTTATCTTTTCAAATGTGGAGTTTTTCATCTCAGTTCTTTCCAATTCACATATTATGATTTTACACAAAATATAGATATTTTTATTAATTTTATCAAGGTCCGTACAGTCGATTTCCATTAACGGCCATCGAACTGCATTTACTGCAACCTTTTCCAAATTTGATTTGAAACATAATTCCAAATCCAACTGTTAGATTTCAAATTTTGAATATTCATTGGGAAGATATTTTCGATACGAACCCAACGGTTCCGGTTTTAGGAGAATCCGACGGTCGGATCTCCCGCAGCGTCAATTCGAAGTCAATGGTTGAAATTCACGAACTACCACAGCGCGGCGCGTTCTATTCAGACCATTATACATATAATATATATATTATATATATTTCATCGATTTCCTTTTAAAACGTATTTAATAAATCGTTTTAAATTCGTTTTCAAAACCATTTCAACTCTATATTCAATTTCAAATCAAAATTGAATATTTCATATCATTACTCTATAAATGATAATATTTTCAAAACGTTATATTTTAAAATCCCTACCTTTTCTATATTCATTATAAAAACGAATATAATCGATATAAATATCGTTCATGTCAAAATAGCGCAACTCTAATCAGCACGACTTTATATATTTCAATAAATTCGTTATTCAATTCAACCAATGAATATTTATTCTATTCAACACATGAATCTATATTTCTTTCAACACATGAGTACTGTCAACACACGACTATTGTTGTTATGTAATATATTTTATAAAATTATGGTATCTATCGTTTGATTTTTAATCAGACTCCAACTATAAAGTGGTTCTAATCTTAAATATGATAAAGATGTAAATTTTATTGTTAAAATATTTTACTCAACACATGAATAGTTTCAACACATAAATATTCTCAACACATGAGCATTTATTCTATTCAACACATGAATATATTCTATTATATTCTTTATTTTCCCGATTGGAATGAGGCCCAGTCAATCACCATATAATGTTAATTATATGGTTTCCATACAACACATGTATATAAATAGCAACGATAAATAATCAACCATCATCCAACGTGCACCACACAACTGCATAAGCATTAAATATAAATAATTAACGCTTACATAGCCTGTCGACCAATCGATTGACATACAATTAAATAATTGGGATTAGTGTACGCCAAATATCATCCCAACACCCATGTGGGGTTTCAAATCAACAAACACAGATTTTTATTTGTGCAGTTGGGCGATGTGTAAAATTTATTGTCCCAATCAATATCAGTCAAATCAGTGTATATAAACAAATCGGCCGATTTGTTTATAAATATTTTTTTATTCACATTCACTATATTCATATTCACATTAAAAATTATATTTTTAACGATAATTAGTTTATTTCAACCATCTACAATTTATTATCGATTTCACATCAACATCACAAACAAATTTCACAACACATCAAACAAGCATACAAGCCGTCCATGGTCTGTGGACGACGGGTGTCGTGTGCTACTAAGCACCGTCTGCATCCTAGTATATATTTTAACTAGAAAAGATAATTTAAAGTGAGAAGTTCTAACCGACTAGCTAAACCAAACGCCACGACTCTTCATATGTAGAAATCTTCGCCGTCTAACACTTTCGTTGCTCGTATTCACTACATATATAAAAATCACATTTTTATATTGTTTCCATGTATATAAAAATTCTATTTTTATACTGCTACTGTATAGATAAAAATTCTATCTTTCTATCGCTAATGAATATATAAAAATCACATTTTTACATTGCCATTCAAACGATAAAAATTATATTTTTACTTTGATACATATATGATAAAAATCACCATTTTATATCGTCACTTCATATGTAAAAATCGTATTTTTATCCTATCGCTACAAATATAAAGATCAAATTTTTACTTCATTACATATATAAAAATCAAATTTTTATCTTCACTATTCAATATATAAAAATCGAATTTTTACTTCGCTATTCAATAGATAAAAATCGAATTTTTATTTCGCTACTATATAGATAAAAATTCTGTTTTTATAACAGTGTTCATATAATAAAGATTATATTTTTATCATGTTATTCTCTATATAAAGATTTCGCCTTTTCAACTATAAAGATTTCGCCTTTTCAAATATAAAGATTTCGCCTTTTCAAATATAAAGAATTCGCCTTTACTATCAATATAATATAAAAATCGTATTTTTATATTCTTTATCTAATAAAATCATATTTTTATTATGCCACTAGTATAAAAATTATATTTTTAACATTCCTACCATATAAAAATTATATTTTTAACCTGCTATGAATTTTAAAATCTGAAAATAAAATTCAATTCTTCCTTTAAAAAGGAAAACTGATTTTCAAAACCATTTTATCTCATCTAAAAATCCTATCTTTAGTTACTAAAATAAATAAAAATAGAAATAAATAAATAAATAAAACTTACAGTTGAAAATCAGGGAGGAGGGGGTGTTTCACGTTAGTCGAGGAGGCCGGGGAGGTGTCTTCAGCGCTGGAGTTGGAAGCTAGGGGGTTCGGCGGTCGGGGAGAGGACCAGGTGGTGCGTTCTTCGGTGGTGGATCGCCAGACATCGGCGGAGGAGGTGGTCAACGAGGGGGGCTAGGGTTTGGGTCGATTCAGGCGTGGGGGTTTGGGGATTGACGGCGTCGAGATAGAGAGGTTAGGGGCTCGCGAATCGGAAGGGGAAGGAGGAGAGAGAGGGCACGGCGTCAGGCGTCGACGGCGGTGATGTCGGCTGGGGAGGCGGGGACGAGAAACGAGGGAGGGGTGCGATGGTCAACGCGGTTTTATATTTTTATTTTTATCTTTTGAATCCATCTGAACGGTGAGGGAGTGAGAATGAGGAAGGTAGGGGTTTTATTTAATTTTTATTTTTAAAATTTCCAAAAAGGTACTTTTTATTTCGAAGTCAGAATCAAACCCACCGACTGTCGTCCCCAGCTAATTACCACCATTCCGAACACAATGGGATATGTATCGTAAGCCAATTCAATTGTTTCGACCAGTTTTCGTCAAAATCAAAATATAAATCTATATATTGAATTTGAACTTGCATTTCAATTTATCGGGGCTACATACGAACTCTAAAAATTCCAAAAAAATAGTTTCTAGCTTCTTATTAACGATACGGTCCTAGCAAAACTAGTTTTGTCAAATTCTGAGACCATTGGAAAAATGGCCATTTTCCAGTCGATTAAAATCAACTGAAACTGGTCAAACGCGTTTTCCTTTGCCACGCTCACATATTGATTCGAAAAATTACGAAATTTGAAACCTAGCAATAACTTGACATCACGGATCCAACAAAAGTGGTTTTGTAGAAATCCGAGGTCGTTTGCAAAATTCCCATTTTTAAGGGCCTGAATTCCATAGCGACTATTTATAATTTTCAACTAGACATATCTTTTGATTCCTGCTATGAAATTTAGATTTTTCGGATTCGTTAGAAAGATATTCTCAATTAGATTCTAATATTTTTTGTTTCGCTAAAATCCGGTTTATTTTGCACCCGGTACATTCAATTGAAGTTTGAAATCGAATTTTCGAACTACCGCGCCATTTTCAATTCCTTTTATAATTATATATAATTATTTATATTCTATCTACGATCTATATAACTATATACGTTCTAATCTATTCAAAATAAATTTTTCGTCGATATCATGTAAAATAATCTATTTTAAATTTTCAAAATTCACTAAAATTGCCAAAATAAAAATTTTAAACTGGCTCGCATTTCCGGGTTGTTACAATCTCCCCCACTTAAAACTTTTCGTCTCCGGAAAGCAATGAAGCCGAAAGTTGTTTAACTGATCAACTCAACTTCCTTTATTTTGATCACGGCTTAAGTTCTTCAACTTTTCAGTTTCTAAGAACTTTTCAAAATTTTCAAAAATTTGGCTAACACCCTAAATTTTAGCAAAATTTCGCTATAACCTCCCCTGCACCGGGAGCACCGGGAAAATCCCGAAATTGCCATACAGGTCCTCTGATCTCAAAAAGAAAAAGAAAACGTCAAGCGGCTAGCCAATCGGCTGATTAAATCACCATCACCCAAACAAAACAGTAAATTATGGTAAACATGTACCTATTTGTCGGGCAAACAAATTTTATTTCTCTGCTCTAGCCTCCTTGCTATGACCTGTTCAATGTATGTACATGTATATGCAAGCAAATGCGACCAATTTTCAATACAATTCAATATTTGATTCTATTAGGCATAATGGTTCAAAATTTCAAACAAATAGACAAACAACACAACCATCAATCAATTAGTGAATTAACGTTTCAAATTCGTAAATTTGATATATACAAAAAGTCATGTTTTTGATGCCAAATCACAAAAAATAACCCTATGTAAATTTTGGTTCTCACACCAGTCTATGGAAATATATGGAAATATATAGATATCACACCTTCATCACTAGAATATGAATATTGATAACGCTGCAGCCCTATCAGAATCATTCCAGGGAAACTAGAATGTGATTCTATATCTATCAGTATATTAAAACTTCGAATATACGTTCATGACGCGTATATGCAAAATCTTTATATATTGGATTGCCCAAATTCAATATAAATAAATATTCAAATACGTATACTTTGGTTTAAATTTTCAAAACAATATTGTTTTCATTTTTAAAAATATACTCTTTACACTCGTTCTAGGATACTACTGATCCCATTTCTAACGAGTTATTCTAATTGGATATTACTAATCCAATATCTGATGAATTCTTTCATTCAGTTCTAATGTGTCTTGTTCTCGAGCTCTGTAAACCAAAGCTATGATACCACTGTAACAATAAGGAATATCGCTCGATCCGAATCGATCGTTAAACTGACTAAGACCATTCGAAACCCCTGATCGTTTTGAGAACAGGACAAATTGGAACTCAGACAGAAGAACATTTCATTGTTATTACAACAATTCCATCAGATACAAGAATATACAGAGTATGAATAAATATACATTCGACAAGTATCAGAGATTACAATAAATTACATAGCAGCGGAAAAAAAATATATAACAAACAACTGAAAGTAATACACTGATACAGAGCTTTCCGAGCATCGTTCCAGTTGTAAATCAGGATCCTGTGAATATAAATCTGCAAAACCAAAACTACTATCTACCCGTGTGGAAAATAGGGGCACCCAGAGTTTAGGTTAAAACAATAAACTCCAGGTCAGTCATGTGACTGGTGTGAGAACTAAAACAATTACTAATCTTTATTTTAAAAGAGAGTAATTCAACGGACCACGCCGTATAAACGGAACGGGTTTCCTCCCAAGAACACTAGTGCACAGAATAAACAACGCAATGCTTTTTCGAAAAATGAAGCTATTATAAGACCCAGGTCCCATCACACAATGCAACGCAAGCCGGAGGATAGGGTTTTCCCTTATAATAGCCAAACATGCTTGGTGCGTTTAAAACAAATTATTTGATACTATTATAAGTGTATAGTGTCAAAACAGTTTCAATCATAAATATCAATCCTAGGCGGCATGGGTACCATCTATCATGTCACCATACTAGGCTCTACAAATAAAACAGCAATATCACGTATTGGAAATTGGATTTCCGTCATGAGTCGAGGCAAGGGGCAAGCTCCTCTCCGATTCGAGACACTCTAGCAAATGCCTCGGGACCGCACACAACAATCCCTGGATCCTTCAAGGCCGGTCCTCTCTTACTTTTGAGGATTGGCAATTCCTGAACACGCGTTTCCCAGTCCTTATAGACCTATATCCGAGGCGCCTCACATTCCAACAACCACATAGGTGAAAAATAGATATAAATGTCAGGGCTGGTAGGTCACTGACACCACCATAGCTAGAAAGAAACGTTGTGCACTCCTTGGGTCCTTCTCCCGTTTTTGACTCATACCGGGGTGTGAGGCTCGCGAATCCACGTTATACACAAAGCTACGTCACACAGACCATGCTTTGATCATCAACCACAAGACTTTGCTTTTAAACAGAAGCCTTGATCAATTGCCACTTACGCGTGCCACACTGGCAATTCACTCCATGCGACTGATGTCCATCGATATACAACCTCTGAGCTCGTACGTCTCAGAGAAGGGCGTTAAGCAAGAGAATAAATTCTCCGCCGCCAAACAGATGTATATTTAATAGAGATCAATCAACACAGAATAAAATCCAATGTCATACACACAATCCATTTACAAGTTCGTTCTGGGTCTGAACGAAACCGGAGGCACTTTCCTCGCATATCCATCAATCTCCAAGTACGTCTAGACGATCACCAACTGTTTCCCTCATCTTGGGTGTACAGCCCAATCGAGATCATCAGTAATCACCCAAACGAAGTGAAGACTTCCGGTCTTCAACCACCTTCTTCATCTTCGACATCTCGTCGAATCGGTTATTCAGAATGGGTGTAAACCCAGCCTTTCTGAATAACCCACGTATATGATAAACAAATGTTACACAAACACAACAAACGCCTCATTCCAATTCAGAATATTTTTTTATTCACAAAATCACATTCTTAGGGAATAGGTTCCCATTAATTTTATCAAAGATAAATTCTTCTAAATTTATTCTTTAATCTTCCTTTGGATATCATTTCAAACCATATTATGGTTTTCCAAACTAGTCGGGATTAGCGAACCACACCGAAGTAATTATTTATTTTATTTCCCAATCCCAACCAATTCATCCCATGGAGCAAAACTGGTAATACTCCATATCTAACACCACGGTGTTATCGATAAAGTTAATTACCATTTCACGTTCAAATCTAATTAAGGATTTAACTATCGCTTTGGAGCAAAACTGGTGATACTCCATTCTCGATCACTTTTCAGATTTGATAATTTAAATTATCAATTCACTTTTCAATCTAATTAAAGATTCATTAAAACTCCACTTAGTTTTAATCTTCTCAAAAATCAATAACCTGTCTTTAACTGGGTTAAAGATCCAATGTCACCTAAAACACGATCAACGATAAACCCAAATCACATTTGATATTAAATACAAGGCTCTGAATAGAAAATATACCGGCTTATATTCAATATCAAATTCTGAAACCAACAAATATCGTATTAGAAATAACGATATAAAATATATCTTTCAAATTCCCATAACAATATTTGTATAATCACGAAATCCAACATCGAAATATTCCGAAGATAATTTCAATTCAAATCCAGTCCACTTTATATATATATTGGAAATTCTAGTTATTTTCAAAACCAATTCAAATTCAATTTATTTATTTCAAAAATAAATTGATTTTAATTCTAGTTCAAAACTAGTTCATCTCGATAAAAATCTATTTTTATCTTTTCAAATGTGGAGTTTTTCATCCCAGTTCTTTCCAATTCACATATTATATTTTACACAAATTATAGATATTTTTAATAATTTTATCAAGGCCCGTACAGTCGATTTCCATCAACGGCCATCGAACTGCACTTACAGCGACTTTTTCCAAATTTGATTTAGACATAATTCCAAATCCAACCGTTAGATTTGAAATTTTGAATATTCATTGGAAAGCTCTTTTCGATACGAACCCAACGGTTCCAGAATTAGGAGAATCCGACGGTCGGATCTCCCGCAACGTCAATTCGAAGTCAATGGTCGAAATTCACGAACTACCGCCGCGGGGCGCTTTCTATTCAGACCATTATATATATAATATATATATTATATATATTTCGTCGATTTCCTTTTAAAACGTATTTTATAAATCGTTTTAAATTCGTTTTCAAAACCATTTCAACTCTATATTCAATTTCAAATAAAAATTGAATATTTCATATCATTACTCTATAAATGATAATATTTTCAAAACGTTATATTTTGAAATCCCTACCTTTTCTATATTCATTATAAAAACAAATATAATTGATATAAATATCGTACACGTCAAAATAGCGCAACTCTAATCAACACGGCTTTATATATTTCAATAAATTCATTATTCTATTCAACCAATGAATATTTATTCTATTCAACACATGAATCTATATTTCTTTCAACACATGGCAATTCAGAATATTCTTTTATTCACTAAATCACATTCTTAGGGAATAGGTTCCCATTAATTTTATCAAAGATAAATTCTTCTAAATTTATTCTTTAATCTTCATTTGGATATCATTTCAAACCATATTATGGTTTTCCAAACTAGTCGGGATTACCGAACCACACCGAAGTAATTATTTATTTTATTTCCCATTCCCAACCTATTCATCCCATGGAGCAAAACTGGTAATACTTCATATCTAACACCACGGTGTTATCGATAAAGTTAATTACCATTTCACGTTCAAATCTAATTAAGGATTTAACTATCGCTTTGGAGCAAAACTGGTGATACTCCATTCTCGATCACTTTTCAGATTTGATAATTTAAATTATCAATTCACTTTTCAATCTAATTAAAGATTCATTAAAATTCCACTTAGTTTTAATCTTCTCAAAAATCAATAACCTGTCTTTAACTAGGTTAAAGAACTAATGTCACCTAAAACACGATCCACGATAAAACCAAATCACATTTGATATTAAATACAAGGCTCTGAATAGAAAATATATCGGCTTATATTCAATATCAAATTCTGAAACCAACAAATATCGTATTAGAAATAACGATATAAAATATATCTTTCAAATTCCCATAACAATATTTGTATATACGAAATCCAACATCAAAATATTCCGAAGATAATTTTGATTCAAATCCAGTCCATTATATATATATTGGAAATTCTGGTTATTTTCAAAACCAATTCAAATTCAATTTATTTATTTCAAAAATAAATTGATTTTAATTCTAGTTCAAAACTAGTTCATCTCGATAAAAATCTATTTTTATCTTTTCAAATGTGGAGTTTTCATCCTAGTTCTTTCCAATTCACATATTATGATTTACACAAATTATAGATATTTTTAATAATTTTATCAAGGCCCGTATAGTCGATTTCCATCAACGGCCATCGAACTGCACTTACAGCGACCTTTTCCAAATTTGATTTGCACATAATTCCAAATCCAACCGTTAGATTTCAAATTTTGAATATCCATTGGAAAGCTCTTTTCGATACGAACCCAACCGTTCCGCTTTTAGGAGAATCCGACGGTTGGATCTCCCGCAACGTCAATTCGAAGTCAATGGTCGAAATTCATGAACTACCGCAGCGCGGCGCATTCTATTCAGACCATTATATATATAATATATATGTTATATATATTTCGTCTATTTCCTTTTAAAACGTATTTTATAAATCGTTTTCAAAACCATTTCGACTTTATATTCAATTTCAAATCAAAATTGAATATTTCATATCATTACTCTATAAATGATAATATTTTCAAAACGTTATATTTTGAAATCCCTACCTTTTCTATATTCATTATAAAAACGAATATAATCGATATAAATATCGTTCACGTCAAAATAGCGCAACTCTAATCAACACGGCTTTATATATTTCAATAAATTCGTTATTCTATTCAACCAATGAATATTTATTCTATTCAACACATGAATCTATATTTCTTTCAACACATGACTAATCTCAACACATGAGTACTGTCAACACACGCCTATTGTGGTTATGTAATATATTTTATAAAATTATGGTATCTATCGTTTGATTTTTAATCAGACTCCAACTGTAAAGTGGTTCTAATCTTAAATATGATAAAGATGTAAATTTTATTGTTAAAATATTTTACTCAACACATGAATAGTTTCAACACATAAATATTCTCAACACATGAGAATTTATTCAATTCAACACATGAATATATTCTATTATATTCTTTATTTTTCCGATTGGAATGAGGCCCAATCAATCACCATATAATGTTAATTATATGGTTTCCATACAACACATGTATATAAATAGCAACGATAAATAATCAACCATCATCCAACGTGCACATCACAACTGCATAAGCAATAAATATAAATAATTAATGCTTACACAGCCTGTCGACAATCGATCGACATACAATTAAATAATTAGGATTAGTGTACGCCAAATATCATTCCAACACCCGTGTGGGGTTTCAAATCAACAAACACAAATTTTTATTTGTGCAGTTGGGCGATGTGTAAAATTTATCGTCCCAATCAATATCAGTCAAATCAGTGTATATAAACAAATCGGCCGATTTGTTAATAAATATTTATTTATTCACATTCACTATAGTTATATTCACTTTAAAAATTATATTTTTAACGATAATTAGTTTATTTCAACCATCTACAATTTATTATCGATTTCACATCAACATCACAAACAGATTTCACAACACATCAAACAAGCATACAAGCCGTCCATGGTCTGTGGACGACGGGTGTCGGGTGCTACTAAGCACCGTCTGCATCCTAGTATATATTTTAACTAGAAAAGAAAATTTAAAGTGAGAAGTTCTCACCGACTAGCTAAACCAAACGCCACGACTCTTCATATGTAGAAATCTTCGCCGTTTGACACTTTCGTTGCTCGTATTCACTACATATATAAAAATCACATTTTTATATTGTTGCCATGTATATAAAAATTCTATTTTTTTACAGCTACTGTATAGATAAAAATTCTATCTTTCTATCGCTAATGAATATATAAAAATCACATTTTTACATTGCCATTCAAACGATAAAAATTATATTTTTACTTTGATACATATATGATAAAAATCACCATTTTATATCGTCACTTCATATGTAAAAATCGTATTTTTATCCTATCGCTACAAATATAAAGATCAAATTTTTACTTCATTACATATATAAAAATCGAATTTTTATCTTCACTATTCAATATATAAAAATCGAATTTTTACTTCGCTATTCAATATATAAAAATCGAATTTTTATTTCGCTACTATATAGATAAAAATTCTATTTTTATAACGGTGTTCATATAATAAGGATTATATTTTTATCATGCTATTCTCTATATAAAGATTTCGCCTTTTCAACTATAAAGATTTCGCCTTTTCAAATATAAAGATTTCGCCTTTACTATCTATATAATATAAAAATCGTATTTTTATATTCTTTATCTTATAAAAATTATATTTTTATTATGCCACTAGTATAAAAATTATATTTTTAACATTCCTACCATATAAAAATTATATTTTTAATCTGCTATGAATTTTAAAATCTGAAAATAAAATTCAATAAGAAGGAAAACTGATTTTCAAAACCATTTTATCTCATCTAAAAATCCTATCTTTAGTTACTAAAATAAATAAAAATAGAAATAAATAAATAAATAAAACTTACAGTTGAAAATCAGGGAGGATGGGGTGTTTCACGTCAGTCGAGGAGGTCGGGGAGGTGTCTTCAGCGCTGGAGTTGGAAGCTAGGGGGTTCGACGGTCGGGGAGAGGACCAGGTGGCGCGTTCTTTGGTGGTGGATCGCCAGACATCGGCGGAGGAGGCGATCAACGAGGGGGGCTAGGGTTTGGGTCGATTCAGGCGTGGGTTTGGGGATTGACGGCTTCGAGATGGAGAGGTTAGGGTTCGCGAATCGGAAGGGGAAGGAGGAGAGGGAGGGCGCGGCGTCAGGCGTCGGCGGCGGTGATGTCGGCTGGGGAGGCGACGACGAGAAACGAGGGAGGGGTGCGATGGTCAACGCGGTTTTATATTTATTTTTCTTTTGAATCCATCTGAACGGTGAGGGAGTGAGAGAGAGGAAGGTAGGGGTTTAATTTAATTTTTATTTTTAAAATTTCTAAAAAGGTACTTTTTATTTCGAAGTCAAAATCAAACCCACCGATTGTCGTCCCTAACTAATTACCCCCATTCCGAACACAATGGGATATGTATCGTAAGCCAATTCGATTGTTTCGACCAGTTTTCATCAAAATCAAAATATAAATCTATATATTGAATTTGAACGCACATTTCAATTTACCGGGGCTATATACGAACTCTAAAAATTCCAGAAAAATATTTTCTAGCTTCCTATTAACGATATGGTCCTAACAAAACTAGTTTCGTCGAATTCAGAGACCATTGAAAAAATGGTCATTTTCCAATCGATTAAAATCAACTGAAACTGGTCAAACGCGTTTTCCTTTGCCACGCTCACATATTGATTCGAAAAATTACGAAATTTGAAACCTAGCAATAACTTGACATCATGGATCCAAAAAAATTGGTTTCGTCGAAATCCGAGGTCGTTTGCAAAATTCCCATTTTTAAAGGCTTGAATTCCATAGCGACTATTCATAATTTTCAACTAGACATATCTTTTGATTCCCGCTATGAAATTTTGATTTTTGGGATTCGTTAGAAAGATATTCTCAATTAGATTCTAATATTTTTGGTTTCGCTAAAATCCGGTTTATTTTGCACCCAGTACATTCAATTGAAATTTGAAATCGAATTTTCGAACTACCGCGTCATTTTCAATTCCTTTTATAATTATATATAATTATTTATATTCTATCGATGATCTATATAACTATATACGTTCTAATCTATCCAAAATAAATTTTTCGTCGATATCATTTAAAATAATCTATTTTAAATATTCAAAATTCGCTAAAATTGCCAAAATAAAAATTTTAAACTGGCTCGCATTTCCGGGTTGTTACATAACCAATTTCCATATCTTCCACATATCCGTGCGTTGTGAACACATAATCATTATTAACCGTTAAAATAACATTTTCCATAATTTATAACATCCATTCACACATAACATATATTTTAATATATACATACACATATATACACACACACACAGAGACACGGTATATGTATGTACACGTATCATGTATAATTCATACTGTATAAGCATTAGACCATTAACACTCATATTTTTTCAATCAACGGATTAACCGCAAGTATAAAATCATCACTCAACCATAAGCATCCATAACAACCACGTTATCATCCAAATCGAAAAATCATTTATTTATGGTTTTAATTTCATAACCATTTAGGTGATGACTTTAATTATTAAACTACCAAGTAATTAACTTTCTAACATAACCATTAACATCATTAAACCCAAAAATACTCAACAAGTTAGCAATTACTAAACATAGTTAGCTATACTAACTACAACAGTTAACCAAATGTGAGCAAAGTGTTCTCACCATTGTTTATCCACTCCGCCAAACTTTAAGTGTAAGACTGTTCTAACTTCACTACAACATCGAATCAACTTCAATAACCAAGTTACTATCTTTTTCAGCTCAACACTTCACAAACTCGAGATGCACACACACACAAATAAACACACACACACACACACACACATATATATATATATACACACACACACATATATATACACACACACACATATATATATATATGCTTACATTCAAGACATGAAAGGTGGGATCTTTAACGGTTTTAGGCTCCGTTAAGAGGTGTGGGACCCACGACAAGGGGGAGAGGGCAGTTGGGGGCTGCCACGTGCTAGTGTAGGGTCCAGAGGGGAAGTGTGGTGGTGGCTCAAGTAGGGTCCGGTTGGCTTGGATCTAAGGTTTTAAGGTGGTTTAAGGCATAAAAATGTTATTTTTGAAGCAAAGGTGGGATCTTTAAGAGGTGGAACCCACTTGGAAGGTAAAGACGTTGGTAGGGCTGTTATGAAGTGCCATGGTGGTCGTGGTGGTAGGAGGAGGTGGAAGTTCTCGGGTGGTGTAAAAATGGGGGTAAAGGTGGAGTTTTTGACTCTAAAGAGGTAAGGTAGGAGTTTTTGGCTAAGGGGGGCCAAGGGAAGGGGAGGGGGCTGGTGATCGGGGATGCGCTAGTCATGGGAGATGTGGTTAGTGGGGGAAGGTGGGGCCCAGGCATCGGAAGGAGAGAGAAAGGAGGGAGAAAAATGGAGAAAAGAGAGAAAGAAAGGAGAAGTAAAGGGAAGTGGCCTACATTTATACATATATGTAGGGTTCTAAGTGTAAAAATGCTTATCTAGGTGTCACCACGAGAAGAGATAGTGTAGGTGTGAAGTAATGGACTTCTTGACAATTTCCCACCTACGGTTAATTAAATTAATTCCTACCTTAACTTTTGTGCCATTCTTATTTTTTGTGCCATTTTGAGCATCGTTACATAGCATTTCATTATGCTTGAGTGGAGTGTAAGTATGTGATGGTGAGGTGTCAAGGAGAGAGGAGATTTAGGAATTGTTGATTTGATTTAATTTAAGCTTGTGTTTAATCAAACGTCCTTTACATGTTTTCAAAATGCACGATTAAACCATAAGTTTGATCAGTAAGAAATTTGAAATCCTACTATATTTCATCGATATGGATCTAATAAAATCGTATCGTCGAACTCTGAGACCGTTTAAAAATGGCCTTTTTCTATGCTATTATTAAATTTTAACGGATTTTTCAATACGCGTTTTTATGGCGCACGCTACATACTAACTCCGATTGATACGAAATTTGAAATCTTACCATAATTTAAGGTTCTAGATTCGATGAAACTGGTTTTGTCAAAATCCGAGATCTTTTGCAAAATGGCTATTTTTAGGCTATTAAATAATACTAAAATATTGAATTTTAATATATTTACTATTAACTCAATTTTAAAAGTCCACTAGCCATATTTTAATTTTATTAAAATATGAAATAAAATTAGGATTCAGTTTCAATCGTTTTCTGGTCTATATTCAACTTTTAACGAAAATTGAAATTTAGCTAGAATTATCCATTTAAAATCCTTTTATGTATATTTGAATCCATATTTTAAATTGACTAAAAATCCGAGTCATTACAATCTCCCCCACTTAAAAATGATTTCATCCTCGAAATTGAAGACCGAACTGAAGGTCGTTCTTAACCAGCAAGGCCATATCCTATCAAACTTATCATATTTCAGAATACTTCATCTACAACTTAAGCATATTTTAGAATTTATCAACTTTACAAAATCGTCGAGAACTGTGATTTCTTACCTTAACTGAATTGGTTTATAACCTAACTTAAGTTTTTCATCTTTTTAGTTTCCTAAAAATTTACCAAATTACAAACATTCCTTTAATTATCTTAAATTCAGAAGTTATGAATTTATTTCCTTATCTAATAGGTTTTCACAATTTATCGACTGTCCAAAATCGTCGATAAACCAAATTTCTTAAAAATTACCTTAATTATGAAATTATAATCACAAAATAATTTTATTTAAAATTTAATGATCGTGATTTTTAAAATCATCTAAGTTCTAATCTTCCATATTTATTTCATACATCTTTTCTTTTGATATTCAAAATATATTCCTTCAGAAATCAATTCCATATCGCAAATACGTTCTCTCATACAAATAATATTTTCAACTCATTCTAGGGAATTACTAACCCTATCTTTAATGAGTTCCTCTTATAGGATATTACTAATCATATCACTTATGAGTCTTTTCCTTCTGTTCTAATGATTCGTACCCCAAAGCTTTGTGAAACCAAAGCTATGATACTACGTTGTAACATTCCCCCTTTCGGCCCATCCCGAACCAGCAAATAGACCGATCTGAGTCGCCCCAAGGCGGATTTTTAGAGGTACATACACACTATCACAAAAGCAAAAGGAATTTTTCTTTAATATCATTACAATATTACGTCAGAGTATAAGAATATATCAGAGTACAAAGAATCACAGAGTACAACGGAATAATACAGTGGAAAATATCAAAGCTCCAATGAAAACTCCAGCGTAAATCCAGCACTTGCTTTATAAAATATCCACAAAGTAAAACTACTAGGCTTCCCGTGTGGAAAATATGGGCATCTAGAGTTTAGGGAAAGAATAATAAACTCAGAGTCAGTCATGAGACTGGTGTGAGAGCTGAAAACAGTTATCTTCAGTTTATTTTAAAGTAGATAATTCAAAGGACCATGCCATATAACATGGAACGAATTTTCCCCATATGAATACCAGTGCATAAAAACTCGCAATACTTTTGGAAAATGAAGCTACCATAAGGTCTCTCGTCACACGCACACACCATGCAAACACATGTTAGGAGAGGTTTCCCGTGATGATTGTCAAACATGATTGATACACGAAAATCATTTCTTATTATTATTAGTGTCTAAATGTGGAAATCACTTTCGAAAATAAATGTATCAATCCTAGACGATATAGGTACCATATATTATGTCGCCATATAGGTCTACAACTAAAATGGTACAAACTCCTATTGGAGAATGGATTTCCATCAAATGACTAGGTTAAGGAACTTCCTTACCGACGGGAACACCTCTAGAGGGATGGCCCGAGAACAACACAAGTTCTCTACTAACACAAGGATGATCCTTCCTTTCCTGGATGAATTCGAGTACTCCTAAGTATGTCATCTCCCGGTCATTACCAACCTTTAAAACCTGGCACCCGCAACATCAACAACCACAAATAGGAGAAGTCACCACATAAGTAATACTTGGTCTTTATACCATGGTAACCTTTTTATCTAGAAGGAGACGACAACACATAATCTCCCTACATCATTCAAGTTTTGGCCATTTCTGGGTATGAGACTTGTCAAAGTCTCGTTACACAAAGCTATGCTCTCTAAGTCATGCTTTGATTATCAGTGGCACATCACTTAGCATGCCTACTGTCATTTCATAACAAATAATTAATAATCACTAACCATATAACCTTTGAGCTCGTACGTCTCAAAGAAGGATGTTAAGTTGAGATAACCTCTCAACCACCAACAGAAATATGTTTAATAAAGATCAATCATACACTACAAAATACAACGCCAGACACACATCCATACAAGTCCGTTCTGGGTCTAAACGAAACCGAAGGCACCTTATTCGTCGTCCAATAAAGGAGAGAGGTCCTTGCAAATCCACAATTCCTCCAAATTCATCCGGACTACTGCTAAAATACCGATGTATCCATCTTAAGTAAGGAGCTACCCACGAGAGACATTGAGCGAGTAGTCTTTTCAATGTGAAGGGTTACGGTCTTCAACACCGTCTTCAAACTCATCAATTTATTCCATAACCTCATACTATTATTTGGAATGGTTTTGTCAGACCAAAATTTTGAATTCCGGTCATTCCGAATAATGGTCGTTATTTTAAAACTATATGGAAATATAAGATTCACTAAGTCACTTTCCCATTTCGGTTGGTTAATCAAAACCTTTTTATGGAATTTATTCATTTCACAAATATCCTTTTAAAATTTATTTGATTAATAAAAGACAATAAAACCTTTACTTCAAATTCATTAGTTCCACAATCTCTTTTATTTTAAGACGAGATCGTTAAGCATTTCCATTAGGTTTTTTAAAAAAAGATCTCAACTCTTTTAGATTCCAAATAATACTCAAACATGGATCAAAGAAAGGTGTCATTTAAAACACAGTTCACAACAAACTCAAATAAAATAGTAACAATCATCAACATGAATCATCCTAATCCAGTTCATTATTCCCTAAGTGAAAACTTGAAGGCCTAAACCAACATCAAGCCAACACTTTGATTTATACCCAACTCGACATCAGATGATCCACACAAGGCCATGCAAACATAACCCTTTTAATCCCAAACCAATTTGATATTAAATATAAGATTTAAATAGAATTTATCAACTTATACTCAATACAAATTCTCGTAACTAACAAACACTATAAGTGGAATAATGATATAAATATCTTCCAAATTCCTCAAATAATACCCATCCAAATAACGGAATTCAATATCCAATATTTAAGGATTCTTTCCATCCAAATCCAATTTATTTAAATTAGGAAAAACTATCATCTTAACCAAAAGATTTATCAAACACATCTTTTAAAACAACATATACATTTGATAAACAAAATAACTTAAAATATATTTTTTAACATAAGGCAATATATAATAAAAGGAAGAATCAAGTCATTCTCCAATGGCGTACAAAAACAAATTTGTAGAAAACACTATAAAACTGTAGAACAAACAACACACCTAGAAAAACAAAACAAAACACAGAGGAGAACAAAATTAGACCAAACAAGACAAAAGAAAAACACAACACAAACAGAATAACAAATGCCTTTAAACAAAAGCACCGCACCAACACCAAGGAGCAACCGAAACACCACATACAAAAAAAAATATGCTACTAAAGGAGCACACCAAACACACAAATCAAAATAGCAAAGTCAAGAACAATAACCTGCACACCAAAGCCAAATCAGATGGATCCAAGACTCAAGAGAGTAAACCTAGTACATTACAAAGCACACCAATATCCAAAAATAAAGAACCAGACCTCAATAGAAAGAAACAAACGACATCATAGTGAACATTAAAAACCATATTTCTGCAATTCATATCATCACAGACAGCCAAATGGTTGTTGAAGCCGAGTTCCAAGACAAAGCCCACCGAGCTTGGTGAAAAATGCAAAACCCAGTGACAAAAACATATCTTACCAGACATGTAAGGCGAGTCGCAAGACAAGTCATGGAGGATGGCTTTACTGTACACCGAAATACAACACCCATTCACTACAAACCCTCTATGCCAATAGCAAAAAAGAACCACCAGTTGAAAATCAGACAATGCAAACCATACCGAGCAGAGGAAGAGGACCGCGGATCCGAAATTACCTGAAGTGGCCACGACATTATGAAAGTAGGAGGAGACTGAAACAAGTAGTGAAAATGAGGCAATGCATTTTGGGACCATTAAAAACTGGAAGCTTGGTCATCCAACAAACTAAAAGCAACATCAACCATCTCCCAAAAAACAAATGAAACCACCAGGCCACAATATCTAATAAACAACCAACAACACCCGAGCAAGCACTCAAAACTGCATTGTAAAACGAAGCCAAACCATAATGCACTATTGAATACCACCCCCATGAAAAGGTAGGAGCACCAGCAGCTCCACTGGAGAGTTAGACATGAGATTTGAATTAAAAACAACACTGGAGTTACCATTTATAGTTGTGGAGTTACTGAATAACTTAAACTAACCAGGATAAGGATGATGTTATTAAAGACATCGTCCATGACAACTTGAAATCAGTTGATATAAAATATAAGTTTTAGAGACAAATCATATCAGCTCATATTCAATATCAACTTAGCATATTCAACAAATACTATAAGTGGAATAGTGGTGTATCCACCTTTTAAATTCCTCAAATAGTATGAATCTTATCTATGAAATTTACAAAAATACTCGATGATTAATTTCAATCAAATCCAATAAATTAAGATTTTAAAATTTTAATTTACAAAAATGTCTGTTTTTACCGTATTTGGTAACTTAGCCTTAAAAAAATCAAACTATACCTCAAAACTTCATTTTTCTTGTCTAGATCACTTTAAAGTCATTTATTATGATATATAATTATTTAATCCTATTTTTAATAATTTAAAAATACTTTATTTCAATAAAATTAAATTTCGGGTCATGAACTGCATTAATGCTATTTTCATTCAAATTTGTTTTGGACTTATTCCAAGATCCAACCATTGGATTATAAAACTTTCCTTTTGCATTTGAAAACTCTTTTCATTTCAAACCAAACCTTTTTCGTTTCGGGAAATTCTGATGGTCGATTCTCCCGGTACGTCAACTTGAAGTCAATGGTCGAAATTCACGAATTGGCGCTGTGCAACTACTCCTATTCAGACCAAACTTCGACTTATATTTAAAACCAAGTTGAATTGCTTTTAAAATAATTTATTAATTTCATAAAACATATATAGTAACTTTTAGAAACTATATTTCCAATATTTAACTTTATATTCAAATATTCCATTAATTAAATATTATAATATTATTTATATTATAATATTATTTAAATCATTAAAATAATATTATTTTTTAAACTTCAACTTTTGAAATCCAAACTTTCCTGAAATCCATAGTAAAAATAAATAAGATAGTTTGGATAGTAAAATCTAGTTAAAACATTTTTCAGATATCCAAAGTGAACTTCACTTTATAAAGTTACTATTTATTTTTAAATTCAAATTTAAAACATGTCTTGATTACTTGAAAACTTATTCAAATAGAATTTCCGCCTTTATGAAAACTATTTGTAATTACTTTAACTATCTTTCCAAATCGTTTGGATTATAAATTCAAACTTTTATTTTTTTTTCTTATTATTTAATTGAATATAATATTAAATTAAATCATTGAAAAGAAATCAGACTTAACCAATTCCCATATCTTCCACATACATGTGTGTAGTGAACACATAATCATTATTAACCATTTAAATAACATTTTTCATAATTTATAACATCCATTCACACATAACATATATATGCGTATATATATATATACGGTGTAAGTATATACACATATCATGGCATAATTCATACCGTATAAGCTTTAGACCACTAATGCTTATATTTTTGCCAATCAACTAATTAAATGCAATTATACAATCATCAATCAACCATAAGCATCCATAACAACCACATTATCATCGAAACCAAACAATCATTTATTTATTGTTTTAACTTCATAACCATTTAGGTAACCACTTTAATTACTAAACTACCAAGTAATTAACTTACTAACATAACCATTAACATCCTTAAACTCAAAGCCACAACAAATTAGCAATTACTAAACATAGCATAAGTAGCTACACTAACTATAATAGCTAACCAAATGTGAGCAAAGTATTTTCACCATTGCTTATCCACTCCGCCAAACTTTAAGTATATGACTCTTCTAACTTCACCCTACAACCTTGAATCTCACTCAACAACCAAGTTACTACCCTTTTCAACTCAACACTTCATAAACTTAAGCTACATAAGAGTGTGTGTGTGCATATATATATATATATACTTGCATTCATGAGAGGAAAGGTGGGATCATTAAGGCTTTTAGGCTCGGTTAAGGGGTGTGGGACCCACGACAAGGGAGAGGGCTGTTTTGGGCATCCACGTGCTTATGTGGGGTTTGAGAGGTGGTATGTTGGTGGTGGATAAAGTTTGGTCTGGTTGGCTTGGATCTAAGATTTTAAGGCGGTTTAAGGCTTAAAAATGTGATTTTTGAAGCAAAGGTGGGATCTTTAAGAAGTAGGACCTACTTAAAAGGTATGGGGCATTGGTAGAGTTGCTACGGGGTGGTGGTGGTGGTAGGAGGAGGTGGATGTGCTCGGGTGGAGTAAAAATGGGGGTAAAGGTGTAGTTTTTGACTTTAAAGAGGCAAAGGAGGAATTTTTGGCCAAGGGGAGCCAATGGAAATGGGGGCTGGTGAGGGGTGGCGGTTGGTAGCAGGTGGTGGCATGTTGGGCCCAAGCGTGGAGAAGAGAGAGAAAGGAGGGGGAAATGGAGGAAGATGGAGAACATGTAGAAAGAAAGGTAGGAGAAGTAAAAGGAAGTGACCTCTATTTGTACACATATGGTAGGGTTCTAAATGCAAAAAAGCTTTTCCAAGTGTCACCATGAGAAGAGATAGTGTAGGGGTGAAGTAATGGACTTCTCGACAATTTCCCACCTAAGGTTAACTAAATTAATTCCTACCTCATTTTTGTGTCATTCTTATTTTTTGTTCCATTATTATTTTTTGTGCCATCTAGACCATCATTACATAGCATGTCATCATGCTTGAGTGGAGTGTATGTAAGTGATGGTAAGGTGTCAAGGAGAGGGGAGATTTAGGAATCGGTGATTTGATTTAATTTAAACTTGTGTTTAATTAAATTACTTTTACATATTTTCAGCTCGCATGACTAAACCGTAAGTCTGATTGATACAAAATTTAAAGTCTACTACATTTCATCAATATAGATCTAATGAAACTGGTCTTGTCAAATTTTGATACAGTTTAAAAAATGGCTTTTTTCTATGCTATTATTAAATTTCAACTAATTTTTAAACATGTGTTTATAGTGTGCATGCTCCCATATTAACTCTAATTGATACGAAATTTGAAATCTTACCATAATTTGACGTTTCGGATCCGATGAAACTTGTTTTGTAAAAATCTGAGATCATTTGCAAAACGACTATTTTAGGCTATTAAAATGATATTAATTTATCAAATTTCAATAAATTTACTTTTAGTCCAGTTTTAAAAGTCCACTAACCTTATTTTAACTTTAGTAAATAATGAAATAAAATTAGAACTCATTTTCAATCGTTTTTCAGGTCCAGATTCAATTTTTAACGAAATTTGAATTTAGGTAGAATTATCCTTTTAAATATATTTCCATTCATATTTTAAACATCCTACATAGACCCCGTTCCCTATCCAGATTCCTATAGTTGATAGTGTTACCAAGAGAATAAAGAAAAGAGCAACCATAACATCCATCAACCAAGTCTTGACTATCACCTTCTAAAGTTGTGAGTGCATCAATAACCTATATGTTCATCCTTGCATATATCAGAGACTAATGGATATCTAGATTCTAATTAAATTTATGTTTACATGAAGAGGTTGCTTACATTAGCACAGGGCTACTCCATCCAAGGTACATGGCCATTCTACCAGTCCAAATGAGAATCCTATGGCACCCCTACATTGTGTCAATCAAAACACTTCGAGTTACCAATGATTCTTTAGCACTCAACAATCACCAGAGCATCCACCACTCCATCCTAATTTTGAGTCTCCCTTAAACTCACTATTATCTCATAGCCTTGTTATACCACTACTGCATGTAGCATGTCACACTGAACCATTATCCCATACCTTCGCTACACAATGAACCATATACCATACCGATCCATTGTCCCACAACTTAGTTATACCACAAACTGCATATCACACTCTTTCGATCCCATGATACTCGAGTCTCCCACCGAAGAGTAATGACTTCACCTTGTATAAAAAATCAACAAGTCACCACCCTCAGCATACCCTAGAGACATCGTCATCTCATTCGTTGGAGCACACCATCGTTCTTATTTCTTCTAACACCCCTAATTTTAATAATTATTATTCAGGATATTTAGGTGGAAAAATTAAATAAAAATAGTGTAGTTGGATGTCGAGATGAGATTTGTGACTAATCTAAAGTGGTTCGGCCATTGAAATTAATCAACCTAATTGATAATGGTGAAGGTTTATAAGAGAGGCAAAATGGGGAACACATTGCCTCATATATATGTATACAAATATACATAAAATTCCACTCTTATACCCTTCCATTCTTCATCTTTACAACCTTAAAACTAATGCTAAAGAGATCGGCCATTATGGACAAGAAAAAGATATTTAAGAGCAAGCCAAGGAAGAACCAAGCTTACGAATATACATCTACAAGTCTCAATTTCCATCCTAAAAATAAGGCGATTAATGATTCTACCATTTGTTTATTTCAATCGTGGTTGCTGCTGGAAAATTCTTATGGATTGTTAATTGTCCTCATGATGTTTTGATGATGCTTCATTGTTTTGGCAGAATAATGTTTGAACCTTGTTGATTATGCTTGTTTTACATAAATATAAATAGTTTTTGGTTGAAACATGTAGTTGTTCATCTCATTTGAACCTTAATTTTTATATGTTGTTTATAATACGATTTTGGAGATGAGTTTTAAGTTTTGTAATTTTCCAAGCTCTTAGAAATTTTCTATGAATTTCCTAGTGGTGGATATATGTTGATAATGGGTTTCAGTAATTAAAGTAATTAATAATAAGTTTTAACATAAAGTTTGTATATAAGGTAGAGAAGGACATTCTCAAGTTCTTATGAATTTTTTAGATTTTTCCCTTGCATTTATTAATTAATATGAATTTCGTAAATTAGTTAGACTTAGGGTAATTGTAAACGTTAATTAGGGAATGAAAGAAATTATTAACATTTTATATTTTAAAAATATAAAGTCTAAAAAAGTCTAAGTATGGATTTTATTATCAGTCGCGTTTTGACAAATATAGTGGAGTTGGTGAAAAATATTACTTTATAAAAAAAACAAATCGGTTCTTATTACCATTAGTGCCATCGACCCAGTCGAGAGCACCCTCTTGACACGGTCAAAAGACATCTTTCAATGAATCCCTTAATATTTTATGATACCACAAAGCATGGAACAGGACTCACCCAGGCTCTTTCCTTCATCCTTCAACTTGGTCCTGATCACCTACATATTATTTTAAAAGTTAGTCACTCTATTTGAGCTTATCTCCTTCGTACATGGATACTTCCTCTATTGTTTTAAAGCTTAAAGGCCTTCCGCTTCGACGCTCCTTCAACAAGGTCGAAGAGGTTGTTTTCCTAAAATTCTTTTTTATAATCCTTAAAGGATATCACCTCCGTACTTTTTCAACAAGGTCGAAAGGACCTATTTCTTAACCCTTGTTTATTTTAATTTTAGAGGCTTAATGCCTCAACACTTTTTGATAGGGTCAAATGGGTTTGTTTTCTAAACCTTAATGTATATTAAGTTATTAGGAATATTGCCTCAATATCCTTTCGACTGAGTCGAAGGGGCCTATTTCCTAAAGTTTTTTTCAAACCAACTTAAGAGGTTTATTACCTTAATACCTTTCGACTGAGTTGAAAGGTTTACTTCCATCTAGTTTTCTAAAGTATTTTCAATGAATTTCCAGGTTCATTGCTTCATAAACCCTTAGTCAATAAGGTATGTAACAACCCGCCCAGAGGGGGCCTAAATTTTGACCCAGAAAAGGCCGATCGAAACTTTGAGCACCTCTAAACGGATAGTTGGTTCCTCTAAGGAATAACATTTGCACAGAATAACAGATAAACATAGCATTATGGAATCTCACATAGTGGAATGAAAAGGTATAATACCAAAATCAGATGCACTATATTGAAAACCACAGATTCAGATAACAATTGTCAAATACAATTATTTAAAATGGTACATCTTTATTGTTCATAATCTAAAGTTTCCATAAGCAAAACAACAATGATAACTAATAATATCATAATATCTCCATCGCCTTCTTCACGCTACATCATTGCTTCGTCCACTAAATCTCTACCCCACCTACTGACCTGTTAGATTTGTTAAGGAGAGGGGTCAAAACATAAAGTCCTACGTGTCAGAAAATAATACATGCTTAAAAACCATACCCTAGATCTGGCAGGTTATATATGAAAAGGTATGTCTATAAAACACATAAGCACACCATATACATAAATAACTATTTAACCAATGAGGCGGATATCTGAGTCAATTACTTAAGACCTTCATTAGTGCATTTAGGGTATAGACCCAACGAGGTGGACATTCTCGGTCACTTAAGGACCATTCTAATGTATTTATTAAGGGTGGATTCTCATGATCTCTTATGACCCTAAGGCGGACCCTATCCACTTAAGATCCCGTCCTAATATGTCAATGTTCTTAAGTATATATTCTTTCAAATAATATGAGAAGTAGTATCTCGCCACTTAGTATCGGTTTAGGGTAGGCCCGCATGTTACCATTTAAGACCACTTTGGCGGACGCGTCATGTTATCACTTAACTGATATTATGATAGAACACCTATGTTGGTTAAGACTCCCCTTAGACAGTTGGTGAAATAAATAGCATGCTACGTCCACGTATACCAACTCTATCCTTAGGTTAGCCCTCATAAAGCTCCTAGAGGAAGTGGACATTCCGGTAAACTACCCTACTCCATTATTGCCATATCTAAACCTCTTTTAAAAAAGTAGGATCCATTAAACTGCTTCGAATATAATAAGGATGGGTTTCATGAATTTGGTCCACATCCAAGGAATAAACCTTCGGAATGGTCCTAGTCCTAACCACGTAAGACCCAAACTAGATAAAAAGAGAGTCGTCAACTTAAGACCTTCTCAAGGCGTAATAAACCTACATATTTTCACCTATAATAGGCACACACACACACACACACACATATATATATATATATGTATATGTATATATGTACACACTAGACCTCTCACATTTTACCATCTACCTGTAGATGCTGGATATGCCGGAAGGTTTCTGGTAGACTTCTACTACAAGTGGGGTTAACCTCGTTTCATAGTGTATCAGTTTAAATGACCTATGACATCCAGACCTCTCATATTAGCTGGGCTCACTTGTGAACACTGGATTTTCCAGTCAGTTGCGGGAAGACTTCCACCATAAATGATGATCGACCTCGTGTTTATATGTCATTATTTAATATATAGATAAAGCCATTTTATACACACGCAAACAACAATTTGTATGGAGGCACTTCAAATTATAACCTTATTCTAGTTTTGTTTATTACGTCACTATTATGTTGATTACGCTATAAAAGTAGAATATTTGATAAGTATAATAAACGCTAATTTTCGTTTAAACGAAGGAACATTTAAACGGTGTAAATTGTCAATTTGGTCTACATTCAAGGCATCCAAGTTAATTCCCACATCAGACCACTAAATACATGGCATAATGGAAAAAATAATGACAGTATTAATGGAAAAAATACAACATAACAATCAAAACTTGCATCTTAGGCTTGCTAGAATAATTCGAATAATGAATCAAGAAAAAGGTGTCAATCTCGTATAATATATATGTATACATATATACATATATATAAATATATACGTATATATGGATAGACATTTATTTAATTTAATTTACCCTTTCTTATATTGTACATAAAAATGTTGACATTTGATTTGTTTCAAATCTTAATACGTTCAAATAATCCATTTAGAATGGAAATCCAAACCTATTCAAATATTAAAAGTAATTCAAATCTGAACCTTTTTACATCACAAACACTTTTAAATAAAAAGGATAAATCAAATCAAACAAAAGTAAATCATGCAAAATGTTCTTCATGCATAACCCAAAATAATTCACAAACCCAAACGTTTATTTACAATTCTTACAAAACATAGATGAAAGTAGGAGATTTAGGGGTTTTACAATTTGATAGTATCGCCAATTCAAATCTCCTTAGGCATATTAATTCACATAAGAATCTACAAATGTAGAATATGCCTAAACAATTACTATTTCCACTAAAAGTGGTTTGACTGTATGGAAATGTCTTGGATCTGACAATGTTTGCTTACTCGATGTGAACTCTAATCCCTAGGAGTATGTATACATATATGTAAGAATTTGATAGTTATAATTCTTATATATAAATCTTATGATTCCAGATTTTTATCATATTCAAATCCTATAAGAAAAAGGGATTAGAAATGAAAAACATATTTTGAGAGGGGAAGAAAAAACCTATTATAATTTTCTCTATATAATCAATGGTAGAGAGGAGGTAGGGAAGGAGAAGGAGGCTAGGTTTAGGTATGTCATCTAGGGTGTTATTTATAGGTGTGTGTGAAAAATAGTCATAGGATTATTAAGATTAAATCCTGGCTATTTATACTTATAAACTAATACCAAAACCTGACCCAAACTAGGCCTCTTTAGGCATTGACCGCACCAGGCGGTCGACCAGTTCCTTAGAAAGGGCGATAGACCAGCGGTCGACACCCCCTCTTGGGGGGTCGACCTCTTTGTCGCAAATTTTCCCAGTGAACGTACATATGGGATGGAAAGATTTTATCACATAACGTTAATTAATTTAATTTATTTCTTTCCTATTACACGTTATTCTTGTCCCCTGTTATACACTTATATATACACACAAATTTAAATCGAATGGAATATCCAGTCGCTTAATATTTGGTCATATATTATTCCATATATTAATATTATAATTTGAATTTCAAACAAGTTACATATATATTTAACGTACAATTTCTTTTAAGTGTAATTCTTTCATACGGGCTCGGATTCTAACATATTATATATGAAAATTGATCAAAATTTCATCTCAAATACAACTACAATATTTTTGTGGATATATTCCTAATGCTGTAAAATTCCATTTTTCATCTCATTAATATATTATTATTTTATTGTAAATTTTTAATTATTTATTATTATTATTTTGTTTAGGTATATTTTTACGTGGTGTAACATATTCCCCCTTAAAATTGATTTCGCCCTGAAATCTGTCTGAAGGGGAGAAAAACACAACTCTCTTTAAATGTCCATGTTGCACACTATGTTATTTTTAATTCATCCATAAACATCCATGACTTGCAGTGATTATGAACTACAGATTCACTAAAGTGAGCTCAATCCTAGCATGTATGTGAAATAATGATGCACTATGTATGCGAAACATCATAATATGCATATATTTATATCTGAGTGTGTTGTGCAATTGTGTTGCATCTGTGACGATCCCAAAATCCGAGGGGCGGTATTAAGGATAATCATTAGGAAATAACACATTAATCATCATAGCAGAGTACAGATAATAGCAGAAACAATAAATAAAATAATTTTACATGGATATGACAGCGGAATCACAACATGTAGGAATATCAGAATAGCATAACGTGGGGATACACTTAGTAAAAAGAAAAGGAAGTGATCAGTCATCATCGCCAAAGGCGGAATACATACATGCAGTGACATAATAAGAGTATCAGTCTACATCGCCGAAGGCGGAATACATATACATATAGTCAGAAATACGGAAAGTAAATCAGTCTGCATCGCCAGTGGCGGAATCATAAACATAAATACAGGAATGGCGGAAAATATCTAAGTCATCTCTATGAAGTCAGCCTCGCCATGAGCCAAAAGTGCATGCTATGCAGCAGTGCAGAACCAAAAATCACCTGTCACCTGTGTACTAGGCTGCCCGTGTGAAAATAAGGGCACCCGCGTTTGCAAAGTGAAACAAACAACGAGTCAGTCATGGGGACTGGTATGAGGAATCCATTTAACAGTTAAACAATAGTAATAGCAAATCATAGGACCACGCCACTTTCGCGGAACGGGTTTACTCCAGTGATTGCTAGTGCACTTAAAACAAGGTAAATTCTTTTTAAGACAACGCAATGCTTTTAGAAAGAATGAAGCTATTATAAGACTCAGGTCCCATCACACAATGCAACGCAAGCCGGAGGATAGAGTTTTACCTTATAATAGCCAAATATGCTTGATACGTATAAAGAGAAATCATTTGATATTATTACTAGTGCATATATGTTTCAAAAACGAATAGCATCATAAATATCAATCATAGGCGACATGAGCGTCCCATGCCACTATGTCGCCATATATAAGTTACAATCGAAGCCATTATCTCGTATTGGAAATTGGATTTCCGTCATGAGTCGAGGCAAGGGGCAAGCTCCTCTCCGCTTCGAGACACTCTAGCAAATGCCTCAGGATTACGCACACTGGGTAACCCCTGGATGCTTCAGGGCCGGTCCTCACTTACGTTAGAGGATTAGTATTCCTGAACACACGTTTCCCGGTCCTTACAGACCTATAATCGAGGCGCCTCGCATTCCAACAACCACAAAGGTGAAAAGTAGATATATATGTCAGGGCTGGTAAGTCACTGACACCACCATAGCTAGAAAGAAACGTCGTGCTCTCCCTGCAGTCCGTATCCCGTTTTTAACTCATACCGGGGTGTGAGGCTCGCGAATCTACGAAATACACAAAGCTAGGCCACGTAAGCCTTGCTTCGATCATCATCCACAAGACTTTGCTTTTCAACAGAGCCTTGATCACAGCATCTTGGCATGCCACATAGGCAGTCCACTCCATACGATTGATTTCTATCGATATATAACATCTAAGCTCGTACGTCTCAGAGAAGGGCGTTAAGCAAGAGAATAAATTCTCCGCCGCCAAACAGATATATATTTAACAGAGATCAATCAATATAGAACAAAATCCAATGTCAGACACATAGTCCATTTACAAGTCCGTCCTGGGTCTGAACGAAACCGGAGGCGTCAAATTCCTCGTATATCCGTCCAATCAACATACACGTTCAGACGGCTACTACTTCCGTCCCTTTCCGGTAGCTACTCCGGTTAGGAACCTCAGTAGCGCCTATCCAACCGATACGAAGATCGTCGGTCTTGAATCGCCTTTGCATTTTCAAATTCGAATCGCTCGATGAGTTATTTGAAATGAGGGTTAGCTCGGCCTTTTCAAATAATTCACGTCATTAGAATTTAAATCGATTCTTTATATGGTATTATTATTCGACATCCATCTTTCAGTTATTTAGTGTTATTTTCATGTCATACACATACAACCATCAAATATCAAACAATTCAAGCCCAACTGGTTTATTTGCAACCTATGTTGCTTATAATATTTTATAACGATTTTTCGCCATTTTTATTTATTTAAAAATGGCCATATTTAATTAAACGACGTTTCAGGTCGTTTCGTGTCACTGGCGCTGTTTTTCCCTAAATTTGTTTTACACATATCGGAAAATCTAACCGTTGGATCTTCACAAAATTTACATCATTAGGAAGATATTCCCAAAGCGAACCCAACGGTTTCAGTTTCGTGAGAATCCGACGGTCGGATCTTCCACACTAGTCGTTTGAAGTTACGATTTCAATTTACGAACTGCAGCGTCGTTATTCGATTAAATTTAATTATATTTATATATATATATAAATATAATCGTTTCTGGCGCTGTTTTACCTTAATTTTGAATTAAACATTCCGGACAATCCAACCGTTGGATTTCTACAAGGTTGGTGCCGTTGGAAAGATTATTCCAAGGCGAACCCGACGGTTGAGGTTTCGGGAAAATCCAATGGTCGGATTTCCCGCACTAGTCGTTTGAAATCACGGTTTCAAAATACGAACTGCACGGCCTCGTTTTGTTTTAATTTTATTTATATTTATATATTTATATAAATATAGTTCATTCGATGATTTCTATATCGTTTTCACTTCAAATATTTTTCTAACACCTTAAATTTTGGAAAAATTTCGCCATAACCTCCCCTGTACCGGGGGCATCGGGAAATCGCAAATAGCGTCCCGGTCCTTCTAATCTCAAAAAGAAAAAGAAAAAGCCAAGCGGCTAGCCAACAGGCTCAAAAATCATCACCCAAACAAATCAGTAAATGTGTACCTATTTGTCGGGCACAAATTTTATTCCTCTTCTCTAGCCCCTTTGCTATAACCTGTTCAATAAATATGCAGGTACATATATATACAGTTCTTGTCAATGATCATTTTCTATTCAACTTCATATTTGATTTCTGTTTGGTTTAAAAACACCATTCATTCTAATATTACATAAATAGGTGCAAATCATTTCATTAGCTAATTAATGAATATTTCAACTCATATATGTTTATTTTGAACAAGTGGCTATTTTTAACACTTCACATTTCAATGATTAATGCATACAATAAAAATGTGATCTTTATTGTAAAACAATTCATTTCAAAACACTATTCTTCTATATAGTTCAAGTTGGTGATAAAAATGGGATTTTTATCATAAAACAATTTCTTTTAAGACGAGATTATTTTACACAGTTCATATAGTCAATAAAAGGTGATTTTTATTATCAAACGGTTTATTTCAAAATATGAATATCATTCAACACATGAATTTCTAAACAACGAATGAATAGCAATTCAACACATGAATGTTTTCTATAGTTTCTATATATAGATAAAAATGTGATTTTTATTATCGAACAGTTTATTTCAAAATATGAATATCATTCAACACATGAATTTCTAAACAACGAATGAATAGCAATTCAACACATGAATGTTTTCTATAGTTTCTATATATAGATAAAAATGTGATTTTTATTATCTAACAGTTTATTTCAAAATATGAATATCATTCAACACATGAATTTCTAAACAACGAATGAATAGCAATTCAACACATGAATGTTTTCTATAGTTTCTATATATAGATAAAAATGTGATTTTTATTATCTAACAGTTTATTTCAAAATATGAATATCATTCAACACATGAATTTCTAAACAACGAATGAATAGCAATTCAACACATGAATGTTTTCTATAGTTTCTATATATAGATAAAAATGTGATTTTTATTATCTAACAGTTTATTTCAAAATATGAATATCATTCAACACATGAATTTCTAAACAACGAATGAATAGCAATTCAACACATGAATGTTTTCTATAGTTTCTATATATAGATAAAAATGTGATTTTTATTATCTAACAGTTTATTTTAAAATATGAATATCATTCAACACATGAATTTCTAAACAACGAATGAATAGCAATTCAACACATGAATGTTTTCTATACAATGAATAAATATAGTCTAAGCATATGAAAATAATTCAAACACAAGAATATTATTCAAAATTTCGACAGCATAACGGCAGGGTAGTTACACCGGCACCGTCCCTAGTACGGCTCCTCGCTCTACCTTAAAACCTCGCGGTTTTTGACAATGGGAATCATGCATCTAATTCGCACGCAGGCGGCATGTTTATAAATTTTTTTCCATTTCCACAAACTAATCCTATGTGGATTCAACCAAATATTTTCCAATCACCAATGGGTATTTTTCAACCGCAATCAATCCATATCAATCACAAACAATCCCAAACAATCAATCAATTTCAACCAATAAATATCGTCCATGGTTTGTGGACGAGGGGCGTATATATATATATATATATATATATATATATATATATATATATATATATAGATATTTATATATAGCAATTCACTTTCATTTTCAACATAGACATATTTATATAAAAAATTTGAAGAGTGAGAAATCCTCACCAATAGCTATCCACTCACACGATTGATTTCCTTAATAGAAACTTCGCCTACTTCGCCTTGTTGTTGCTTTCGTTGACTGTATCCTCTACATAGGTAAAAATCGAATTTCACTATGTTATTCAATATATAAAGATTGCATTTTGACTTCGCTATTAAATATAAAGATTATATTTTTATTATTCTTTCAAAACTGCTTTTATAATCCTTTTTTTTCTTTTAAATAGATGCAGTTTTTATCTTTAAAATAAATGCAGTTTTTCTTTTATTAAAAATGCAGTTTTACTCTTATTAAAAATGCAGTTTTACTCTTTAAAATAAATGCAATTTTACTCTTTAAAATAAATGCAGTTTTTCTATTCTTAAAAATGCAGTTTTACTCTTTATTAAAAAATGCAGTTTTTTTTCTCTTTTTAAAAAAATGCAGTTTTTTTTCCTTTTTGAAAAATGCAGTTTTTTTCTCTTTAAAAAAAAATGCAGTTTTTTTTCCTTTTTGAAAAATGCAGTTTTTTTCTTTTTAAAAAAAATGCAGTTTTTTTTTCCCTTTTTGAAAAATGCAGTTTTTTTCTTTTTAAAAAAAATGCAGTTTTTTCTATTCTTTTAAAAACAGTTTTTTTTTTCTTTTCTAAAATGCAGTTTTTAAAATCTTTTTAAAAATGCAGTTTTAACTCTTTAAAAATTCTGTTTTTATTTTCCTTTTAAAACAAACAGTTTTCACTTTTAAATTTCTGTTTTTAAAATTCTTTTATAAAGAAAACAGTTTATACATTCACTGTAAAACAAAAACAAAAAGCAAAAACAAAATAAAATTAAATTAAACGCTCACCGAGCTTCGAATGGGAGGAGGAGGAAGTCGGCGGTTCTCGTGGCGTGGCGATGTCTGGTGTTCGATGGTGGTTCGCGGCAGTGGTTTCGGAGGTGTCGAGGGTGTCGCGATGAGGCGGGGGTTGCTTTGATTCTGGTCGGCGGCGTCTTTGCTGGAAGGAGGTGGTCTGGCGCGAGGGGCTCGTCGGCGTCGTTGCTGGAAGGCGGCGCGATTTTTAGATTAGGGTTAGGTCTTTTTTTTTATTTCGTTTTATAAATAACTGATCGGGGGGGGGGCAAACAGATAAGAAAAGGAGGAGAAGTATATTTTTTTTTATTTAATTATTAAATTATGCACAAGGGTTGACTTTTACATACGATCTCGAAACGAGGTCCACCGCCTGTCGTCCATAGCGTTTTACCCTGATTCCGAACACAATGGGATATGTATCGCAAGCTGGTTTGATCGTTACAATCAGTTTCCGTTGAATTTACAATTTAAATCCTTATATTGAATTTTAAACGTACATTTCAAATTACCGGGGTCACATACTAACTAGAAAAATCCCAGAAAAATATTTTCTAGTTTCGTATGGACGATACGGTCCTAACAAAACTAGTTTCGTCGAATTCTGAGACCGTTTGCAAAATGGCCAATTTCCAGTCGATTAAATTCAATAGAAACTGGTCAAACGCGTTTTCTTTTGCCACGCTCACATATTGATTCGAAAAATTATGAAATTTGAAACCTAGCAATAGTTTGACATCCCGGACCCGACAAAAGTGGTTTCGTCGAATTCCGAGGCCATATGCAAAATATCAATTTTCAAACTGACTTACTATTTCTTAACTCTCTAATTTATTGAAATATTCTAGATTTTATGGGAATAGGCTATTTTAATCATTCAAATTTCTTGTTAATAACCGAATTTAAAAATTTTAAACTGGTTCACATTTTCCGGGTTATTACAATCTCCCCCACTTAAAACTTTTCGTCCTCGAAAAGGAAATAATAGTTAAGCAGGAAATAAAATGTAAATGCAAAGTATTGTAAAGGTACCTTGCACCGGAGTTAGTCAGAGATGTCCACTCTGCATTTGGGATAGGCTTGTTTAATGCTTTCCTCAGTTTCCCAAGTACAGTCTCTAGGATCACTACTCCACTGCACTTTGACTAAGTGAATCTTTTTCCTCCTTAGCTCTCTGGTTTCTTTGCCAACTATCTTTAATGGATCTCTTTTGAGTGCTAATTCTGGAGTTATGTCAATATCCTGTTGTGCTGCTTCTTCCACAACAAGATCTGGATCATGAACATGTTTTCTGAGTTGAGATACGTGGAACACATTATGTACACCAGGCAACCAATCTGGTAATGATACCCTATATGCAAGAGTTCCAATCCGTTCAAGTATAGGAAAGGGACCAATAAATCTCGGTGCCAACTTCCCAGTCTTGCCGAATCTGATTACTCCTCGCATTGGAGAAACTCTTAAATAAACATAATCGCCAACGGCAAACGATATATCCCTTCTTCTCGCATCAGCATAACTTTTCTGTCGGCTCTGTGCGGTTTTTAATCTCTTCTTAATGGAATCGACTTTATCCGATGCTTCTTGAATCATATCGGGCCCTAACACAAGTCTGTTGCCAGGTTCTACCCAACATGCGGGAGATCTGCACGGTCTACCGTATAGTGCTTCAAATGGGGACATTCCCAAACTTGCTTGATAGCTATTGTTGTAAGAGAATTCTGCTAAATGTAAATGATCTTCCCATGAGCCTCCAAAATCAATAACGCAAGCCCGCAGCAAATCTTCTAAGATTCTATTCACCCGCTCAGTTTGGCCGTCTGTCTGAGGGTGATAAGCGGTGCTTAGATTTAATTTGGTTCCCAATTCTTCTTGGAATGCTTCCCAGAATTTGCTAGTGAACAGGGGATCTCTATCACTGACTATATTGAGCGGTACTCCATGAAGTTTAACAATTTCTTTGAAGTAAATCTGTGCCAGACTTTGAGCCGTTCTGTTGGATCGGACAGGTATAAAATGGGCAGTCTTCGTGAAGCGATCTACGATTACCCATATACTGTCGTTTCCTTTTCTAGTCCGAGGCAAGCCATCGATAAAATCCATCGAGATTTGTTCCCACTTCCAACCTGGAATTTCCAATGGTTGTAATAATCCAGCCAATTTTTGCTGATCACTCTTGACTAGTTGGCAAGTGGAGCATCTGCTAACATATATTGAAATATCTCTTTTCATCGCCTTCCACCAGAATGTGCGTTTAATATCATTATACATTTTGCTCACACCTGGGTGGATACTTAATTTGGACTTATGGCACTCATCAAGTATTTCTCTTCTGAGCTCTGGAATTTCAGGCACACAAATTCTCCCTTTTAACCTTAGGACCCCTTGGCTATCGAGGCTAAAATCTGAGGGTTTTCCTTCTTGGATCCGCTGGCTAATCCTTTTAATGAATTCATCGTCCTTCTGAAGAATAGCAATCTTATCTTGTAAGGAAGAAGTAATGATAAAACTGGCAATGATTACATTTTTCCTGCTGAGCGCATCTGCCACAACATTGGCTTTCCCTGGAGTGTATATAATTTCAAAATCGTATGCTGCAAGGAATTCTAACCAACGCTGTTGCCTCAGGTTTAAATCTTTCTGGGTGAACAGATATTTCAAGGATTGATGATCGGTAAATAGCTCGAATTTCTCGCCCAGTAGATAATGCCTCCATATTCTTAAAGCGAACACGATAGCTAATAACTCAAGATCATGAGTAGCATAGTTTCTTTCATGCGGCTTTAGTTGACGACTGGCATATGCGATCACTTGGCCTTTTTGCATTAACACTGCTCCTAGGCCTCTAATAGAAGCATCAGTCCATACTGTCAAGTCTTGGTTACCTTCTATTATTGTCAATACCGGAGCGGTTGTCAACTTCAGTTTCAGCTCCTGGAAAGCTTCTTCACATTCGGGAGTCCATTTGAATTTTTCATGCTTCTTTGTAAGCTTCGTCAATACTCCTGATATCTTTGAAAAATCCTGAACGAATTTCCGATAGTAACTAGCTAATCCAAGGAAACTTCGAACTTCAGTGGGTGTAGTAGGTTGTTTCCAGTTCTGAATCGCTGTAATTTTGCTTGGGTCTACAGCAATTCCTTCTTTTGATACGACGTGGCCAAGGAATTTAACTTCTTTCTGCCAGAAGACACACTTAGAAAATTTAGCTTTCAAGACATTCCTTCTCAGAATTTCCAACACTTGTTCTAAATGTTTTGCATGTTCTTCTTCCGACTTTGAGTAGATTAGAATGTCATCGATGAAGACTAGAACAAATTTATTCAACACACCACGGAACACTCTGTTCATAAGATCAACGAAGTATGCCGGAGCGTTGCACAAGCCGAACGGCATTACTAACCATTCGTAGAATAGATCGGGACCCCTGAAGGCTGTCAAAGGAACACAGTCGTCGGCTATACGCAATTGGTGGAAACCTGTAGCTAGGTCCATTCTGGAGAATACGGTTGCTCCATTTAATTGATCTAACAGATCGTCTATTCGGGGCAAAGGATATTTGTTCTTCAGTGTTTGTTTGTTGAGATCCCTGTAATCGACGCAAAGTCTCAGAGTACCGTCTGATTTAGGGACAAATACTACTGCGGCTCCCCATGCTGAAAAGCTTGGTCTGATCAGACCTTTCCAAAGTAATTCTCGAGTCTGGCTACTTAGCTCTTCTTTTTCTTTTGGGGCCATTCGCCTTATTGGATGAACTACTGGTCGAGCATTCGGAATTAGATCAATTCTAAATTCAATTTCTCTTTGCGGCGGTAAGTTCTCTACTTCTTCAAACACATCCGCATAATTTTTCACGACCGGTATCTTTTCTATCGAAGGGGGAGTAATTTCTAAAGAAGCCCAGAATTCTGTTCTATTAATTTCTGAGCCATGGCATGGTATATATATAGGTCCAAGCTTCGTTTCGACTTTAACGATTCTTTCGGCACATCTAACTTCGGCCTTATATTTTGTCAACCAATCAAGTCCCAGAATAATATCAAAGTCGGAAAGGTCCATGACAATTACTTTAAAAGGGAATCGATAACATGAATATGAGGCGGGTACATTACAATATGAGCCGAGAATAGTAGACCCTCCTATCGGATTTTGAACTTTAATTTGTTCTTTAAGCTTCCTTGGATTTAATTTTAACTTATGAACAATATTACCAGAAATGAAGCTACGAGATGCACCGGTATCGAAAAGTACAGAGACAGGAATATTTTTAATAGTAAGGGTACCTCCCAAGACATCGGGTTTACCTGAGCCGTCGGTGATAGCTGGCGGGGTATTCCCGTCATAAACATGGGCCACTTGTGCGCTCTTCTTCAAAGGACAGTTCTTGCTATAGTGCCCCTTCTTGTGGCAATTGTAGCATTCAGCTGAGTCACTGGCCCTTGGCTTCTTTGGGGCTTTGCATACATTAGAGAAATGGCCGGGCTTCCCGCAATTATAGCAGCTTCCTTTCGGGATCTTTGCGGGTTTTTGAGTAGCGGCCGCGGTGCTGCTAGATTCGGGTTGGTCAGTTGAGGTCTTGCGCTTAATCCCTGCTTGGCTCTTAGCGCGGTCTTGGCTAGCATGCCTCTCATCCATGTCCTCGTAGTTGCAAGCCATCTCTACGAGCTCGGTAAAAGAAAGTTTGATGTTGCTCATAGCCCTATCATGATATTTGCGCTTCAGCCCAAAAATGAATCTTTTATTCTTCGCTTTGTCGGTCAAAACCAACTCTGGGGCATAGCGCGATAGCTGAGTGAACTTATTCAGATAGTCTTGAATTGAGAGGTCTCCCTGTTGGAGATTAGCAAATTGCTCCCGCATCCTCTCAAGAGCTTGTTCTGGCACAAACTTCTCATTGAATAATGTCCTGAACTGCTCCCATGTTCGGATAGTACCAGCTGCATCTCCAGAAGTAATGGCGTCCCACCACAGCTCTGCCTCTTCCTGAAGAAGCCAAATGCCAAGTCGGGCTTTGTTGTTAGTTCCCATGCCCATACCCTCAAAGATTTTCTCACAGGTCTTCAGCCAAGCGATAGCTTCGGTCACTGTGCCTGTGCCAGTAAAAGGTTTCCCTCCCAGATTTCGGTATCTCTTTGCCACTTTATCTAACTCAAAGTCTTCGCGAGCTGGTGCCTGAATAATAGGGATCTCTGCAGCTACGGGGATATTCCCCCGTCCTTCTGCTGCATCTCCTCGGCCTCCACGGCCTCCTCTGGCTGCTGCTGCTCGTGTAGCCATCTAAGAGTACTGTATAAGCAAGGAAAGAGTCAAACTCACAGATTTGATAATTTTCATAAATGATAAAGCAAGGAAATACAAGGAAAGATAATGATGATGTACTGATCAAATTGTTTTGCTAATCTGCTTAGCTCATTCTAGGACATTGCTAATCCTATCTCTAATGAGCTACTCGCATTAGAACACTACTGGTTCTATTCTGACGAGGTGTTTAATGTGTTAGATCCCAGAACTAAGGTTAACCAATGCTCTGATACCAACTGTGACGATCCCAAAATCCGAGGGGCGGTATTAAGGATAATCATTAGGAAATAACACATTAATCATCATAGCAGAGTACAGATAATAGCAGAAACAATAAATAAAATAATTTTACATGGATATGACAGCGGAATCACAACATGTAGGAATATCAGAATAGCATAACATGGGGATACACTTAGTAAAAAGAAAAGGAAGTGATCAGTCATCATCGCCAAAGGCGGAATACATACATGCAGTGACATAATAAGAGTATCAGTCTACATCGCCGAAGGCGGAATACATATACATATAGTCAGAAATACGGAAAGTAAATCAGTCTGCATCGCCAGTGGCGGAATCATAAACATAAATACAGGAATGGCGGAAAATATCTAAGTCATCTCTATGAAGTCAGCCTCGCCATGAGCCAAAAGTGCATGCTATGCAGCAGTGCAGAACCAAAAATCACCTGTCACCTGTGTACTAGGCTGCCCGTGTGAAAATAAGGGCACCCGCGTTTGCAAAGTGAAACAAACAACGAGTCAGTCATGGGGACTGGTATGAGGAATCCATTTAACAGTTAAACAATAGTAATAGCAAATCATAGGACCACGCCACTTTCGCGGAACGGGTTTACTCCAGTGATTGCTAGTGCACTTAAAACAAGGTAAATTCTTTTTAAGACAACGCAATGCTTTTAGAAAGAATGAAGCTATTATAAGACTCAGGTCCCATCACACAATGCAACGCAAGCCGGAGGATAGAGTTTTACCTTATAATAGCCAAATATGCTTGATACGTATAAAGAGAAATCATTTGATATTATTACTAGTGCATATATGTTTCAAAAACGAATAGCATCATAAATATCAATCATAGGCGACATGAGCGTCCCATGCCACTATGTCGCCATATATAAGTTACAATCGAAGCCATTATCTCGTATTGGAAATTGGATTTCCGTCATGAGTCGAGGCAAGGGGCAAGCTCCTCTCCGCTTCGAGACACTCTAGCAAATGCCTCAGGATTACGCACACTGGGTAACCCCTGGATGCTTCAGGGCCGGTCCTCACTTACGTTAGAGGATTAGTATTCCTGAACACACGTTTCCCGGTCCTTACAGACCTATAATCGAGGCGCCTCGCATTCCAACAACCACAAAGGTGAAAAGTAGATATATATGTCAGGGCTGGTAAGTCACTGACACCACCATAGCTAGAAAGAAACGTCGTGCTCTCCCTGCAGTCCGTATCCCGTTTTTAACTCATACCGGGGTGTGAGGCTCGCGAATCTACGAAATACACAAAGCTAGGCCACGTAAGCCTTGCTTCGATCATCATCCACAAGACTTTGCTTTTCAACAGAGCCTTGATCACAGCATCTTGGCATGCCACATAGGCAGTCCACTCCATACGATTGATTTCTATCGATATATAACCTCTAAGCTCGTACGTCTCAGAGAAGGGCGTTAAGCAAGAGAATAAATTCTCCGCCGCCAAACAGATATATATTTAACAGAGATCAATCAATATAGAACAAAATCCAATGTCAGACACACAGTCCATTTACAAGTCCGTCCTGGGTCTGAACGAAACCGGAGGCGTCAAATTCCTCGTATATCCGTCCAATCAACATACACGTTCAGACGGCTACTACTTCCGTCCCTTTCCGGTAGCTACTCCGGTTAGGAACCTCAGTAGCGCCCATCCAACCGATACGAAGATCGTCGGTCTTGAATCGCCTTTGCATTTTCAAATTCGAATCGCTCGATGAGTTATTTGAAATGAGGGTTAGCTCGGCCTTTTCAAATAATTCACGTCATTAGAATTTAAATCGATTCTTTATATGGTTATATTATTCGACATCCATCTTTCAGTTATTTAGTGTTATTTTCATGTCATACACATACAACCATCAAATATCAAACAATTCAAGCCCAACTGGTTTATTTGCAACCTATGTTGCTTATAATATTTTATAACGATTTTTCGCCATTTTTATTTATTTAAAAATGGCCATATTTAATTAAACGACGTTTCAGGTCGTTTCGTGTCACTGGCGTTGTTTTTCCCTAAATTTGTTTTACACATATCGGAAAATCTAACCGTTGGATCTTCACAAAATTTACATCATTAGGAAGATATTCCCAAAGCGAACCCAACGGTTTCAGTTTCGTGAGAATCCGACGGTCGGATCTTCCACACTAGTCGTTTGAAGTTACGATTTCAATTTACGAACTGCAGCGTCGTTATTCGATTAAATTTAATTATATTTATATATATATAAATATAATCGTTTCTGGCGCTGTTTTTCCTTAATTTTGAATTAAACATTCCGGACAATCCAACCGTTGGATTTCTACAAGGTTGGTGCCGTTGGAAAGATTATTCCAAGGCGAACCCGACGGTTGAGGTTTCGGGAAAATCCAATGGTCGGATTTCCCGCACTAGTCGTTTGAAATCACGGTTTCAAAATACGAACTACACGGCCTCGTTTCGTTTTAATTTTATTTATATTTATATATTTATATAAATATAGTTCATTCGATGATTTCTATATCGTTTTCACTTCAAATATTTTTCTAACACCTTAAATTTTGGAAAAATTTCGCCATAACCTCCCCTGTACCGGGGGCATCGGGAAATCGCAAATAGCGTCCCGGTCCTTCTAATCTCAAAAAGAAAAAGAAAAAGCCAAGCGGCTAGCCAACAGGCTCAAAAATCATCACCCAAACAAATCAGTAAATGTGTACCTATTTGTCGGGCACAAATTTTATTCCTCTTCTCTAGCCCCTTTGCTATAACCTGTTCAATAAATATGCAGGTACATATATATACAGTTCTTGTCAATGATCATTTTCTATTCAACTTCATATTTGATTTCTGTTTGGTTTAAAAACACCATTCATTCTAATATTACATAAATAGGTGCAAATCATTTCATTAGCTAATTAATGAATATTTCAACTCATATATGTTTATTTTGAACAAGTGGCTATTTTTAACACTTCACATTTCAACGATTAATGCATACAATAAAAATGTGATCTTTATTGTAAAACATTTCATTTCAAAACACTATTCTTCTATATAGTTCAAGTTGGTGATAAAAATGGGATTTTTATCATAAAACAATTTCTTTTAAGACGAGATTATTTTACACAGTTCATATAGTCAATAAAAGGTGATTTTTATTATCAAACGGTTTATTTCAAAATATGAATATCATTCAACACATGAATTTCTAAACAACGAATGAATAGCAATTCAACACATGAATGTTTTCTATAGTTTCTATATATAGATAAAAATGTGATTTTTATTATCGAACAGTTTATTTCAAAATATGAATATCATTCAACACATGAATTTCTAAACAACGAATGAATAGCAATTCAACACATGAATGTTTTCTATAGTTTCTATATATAGATAAAAATGTGATTTTTATTATCTAACAGTTTATTTCAAAATATGAATATCATTCAACACATGAATTTCTAAACAACGAATGAATAGCAATTCAACACATGAATGTTTTCTATAGTTTCTATATATAGATAAAAATGTGATTTTTATTATCTAACAGTTTATTTCAAAATATGAATATCATTCAACACATGAATTTCTAAACAACGAATGAATAGCAATTCAACACATGAATGTTTTCTATAGTTTCTATATATAGATAAAAATGTGATTTTTATTATCTAACAGTTTATTTCAAAATATGAATATCATTCAACACATGAATTTCTAAACAACGAATGAATAGCAATTCAACACATGAATGTTTTCTATAGTTTCTATATATAGATAAAAATGTGATTTTTATTATCTAACAGTTTATTTTAAAATATGAATATCATTCAACACATGAATTTCTAAACAACGAATGAATAGCAATTCAACACATGAATGTTTTCTATACAATGAATAAATATAGTCTAAGCATATGAAAATAATTCAAACACAAGAATATTATTCAAAATTTCGACAGCATAACGGCAGGGTAGTTACACCGGCACCGTCCCTAGTACGGCTCCTCGCTTTACCTTAAAACCTCGCGGTTTTTGACAATGGGAATCATGCATCTAATTCGCACGCAGGCGGCATGTTTATAAATTTTTTTCCATTTCCACAAACTAATCCTATGTGGATTCAACCAAATATTTTCCAATCACCAATGGGTATTTTTCAACCGCAATCAATCCATATCAATCACAAACAATCCCAAACAATCAATCAATTTCAACCAATAAATATCGTCCATGGTTTGTGGACGAGGGGCGTATATATATATATATATATATATATAGATATTTATATATAGCAATTCACTTTCATTTTCAACATAGACATATTTATAAAAAAAAATTTGAAGAGTGAGAAATCCTCACCAATAGCTATCCACTCACACGATTGATTTCCTTAATAGAAACTTCGCCTACTTCGCCTTGTTGTTGCTTTCGTTGACTGTATCCTCTACATAGGTAAAAATCGAATTTCACTATGTTATTCAATATATAAAGATTGCATTTTGACTTCGCTATTAAATATAAAGATTATATTTTTATTATTCTTTCAAAACTGCTTTTATAATCCTTTTTTTTCTTTTAAATAGATGCAGTTTTTATCTTTAAAATAAATGCAGTTTTTCTTTTATTAAAAATGTAGTTTTACTCTTATTAAAAATGCAGTTTTACTCTTTAAAATAAATGCAGTTTTACTCTTTAAAATAAATGCAGTTTTTCTATTCTTAAAAATGCAGTTTTACTCTTTATTAAAAAATGCAGTTTTTTTTCTCTTTTTAAAAAAATGCAGTTTTTTTTCCTTTTTGAAAAATGCAGTTTTTTTCTCTTTAAAAAAAAATGCAGTTTTTTTTCCTTTTTGAAAAATGCAGTTTTTTTCTTTTTAAAAAAAAATGCAGTTTTTTTTTCCTTTTTGAAAAATGCAGTTTTTTTCTTTTTAAAAAAAATGCAGTTTTTTCTATTCTTTTAAAAACAGTTTTTTTTTTCTTTTCTAAAATGCAGTTTTTAAAATCTTTTTAAAAATGCAGTTTTAACTCTTTAAAAATTCTGTTTTTATTTTCCTTTTAAAACAAACAGTTTTCACTTTTAAATTTCTGTTTTTAAAATTCTTTTATAAAGAAAACAGTTTATACATTCACTGTAAAACAAAAACAAAAAGCAAAAACAAAATAAAATTAAATTAAACGCTCACCGAGCTTCGAATGGGAGGAGGAGGAAGTCGGCGGTTCTCGTGGCGTGGCGATGTCTGGTGTTCGATGGTGGTTCGCGGCAGTGGTTTCGGAGGTGTCGAGGGTGTCGCGATGAGGCGGGGGTTGCTTTGATTCTGGTCGGCGGCGTCTTTGCTGGAAGGAGGTGGTCTGGCGCGAGGGGCTCGTCGGCGTCGTTGCTGGAAGGCGGCGCGATTTTTAGATTAGGGTTAGGTCTTTTTTTTTTTCGTTTTATAAATAACTGATCGGGGGGGGGGGGGGGCAAACAGATAAGAAAAGGAGGAGAAGTATATTTTTTTGTTTATTTAATTATTAAATTATGCACAAGGGTTGACTTTTACATACGATCTCGAAACGAGGTCCACCGCCTGTCGTCCATAGCGTTTTACCCTGATTCCGAACACAATGGGATATGTATCGCAAGCTGGTTTGATCGTTACAATCAGTTTCCGTTGAATTTACAATTTAAATCCTTATATTGAATTTTAAACGTACATTTCAAATTACCGGGGTCACATACTAACTAGAAAAATTCCAGAAAAATATTTTCTAGTTTCGTATGGACGATACGGTCCTAACAAAACTAGTTTCGTCGAATTCTGAGACCGTTTGCAAAATGGCCAATTTCCAGTCGATTAAATTCAATAGAAACTGGTCAAACGCGTTTTCTTTTGCCACGCTCACATATTGATTCGAAAAATTATGAAATTTGAAACCTAGCAATAGTTTGACATCCCGGACCCGACAAAAGTGGTTTCGTCGAATTCCGAGGCCATATGCAAAATATCAATTTTCAAACTGACTTACTATTTCTTAACTCTCTAATTTATTGAAATATTCTATATTTTATGGGAATAGGCTATTTTAATCATTCAAATTTCTTGTTAATAACCGAATTTAAAAAATTTAAACTGGTTCACATTTTCCGGGTTATTACAGCATCCATTTCCCTAACATCCAATCTAGCAACCACAATGCATCCATAAACATAATTTAGAGGAAAAATTCTCCGATAAAAGCTCTGGATGGGTCTGTCTCACCATATCCTTAGTCTCCCATGTTCTTTCCGCACGATTAGTTCCCTACTGTACTCGGATGAGGAAAACGGTTTTATTGCGAGGTCTATTGATTCCGTGCTCTACAATATTTGCCAAGCTCTACAATCTTTGCAATGGCACGGGGCACCCTGATCTCCAACCCGAGTTTTCCTATGTCCCCCATTTCATCAAGCTCGAGTCTGGTAGCAGAATCATGAAGGCATTTCCTTAAATGTGATACATGAAATACGTTATGGATTCCCCACATGTGTTCTGGTAGCTCCACTCGATAGACCAAAGATCTTATCCTCTCGATGGTGCGAAAAGGACTAATAAATCTGGGAGCCAACTACCTGGTTTTTCCAAACCTAACAGTCCTCTTGAGAGGGGAAACCTTTACAAATACCAAGTCTTCAATATCGAACTCAAGTTTCCTCCTCCTCTTATCCGCATACAATTTCTGGCAGTCTTGGGATGCCTTCATTCTCTGCCTAATCAAAGATATCTTCTCCACGGAATCACGGACGAAGTCTAGTCCGAGTAAAACCTTGTTGGTAGTATCCCACCAACAAACTGGCGATTTGCATGGCCTTCCATAAAGCGCTTCAAAAGGGGCCATACCAATCGTTGCTTGAAAACTATTGTTGTAGGTAAACTCCACAAGCGTTAGGTGCTGCTCCCAAACTCCTTCAAAGTCGATAATAAAAGCTTTAACCAAGTCTTCTATGATCCAATTTACTCTTTCTATCTGGCCATCGGTTTGTGAATGATAAGCTACACTTAAGTTGAAGGTCGTTCCCAATGTTGCTTGTAAACTTTCCCTCTATCACTCACTATACTTGATGGGATGCCATGTAGTCTAACTACCTCTTTGATATACAACTAGGCCAATGAAGCTGCAGTCCTATTTTTTTGATTGGTATAAAATGAGCATTCTTAGTCAAACAGTCTACTACAACCCAAATAGCCTCATTTCCCTTCTGACTTCTTGGAAGCCCATCCACAAAATCCATGGAAATATGTTCCCACTTCCATATAGGAATTTTTAAGGGTAATAGTAATCCTCCGGGTCTTCCTTGCTTCGCTTTTTCTTTTACAGGCAAGCTAAACACTTGGCTATGAACTCAGTTATCTCCCTTCTCATCCCTCCCCAATGGAGATTCCTCTTCATATCTTTATATACTTTATCTCCACCGGGGTGTATGGTCATCCACGACCTGTGGTACTCCTCTAAAATTTCCTTTCTTAACTCTTCATCCTTAGGGACGCAAACTCATCCATTGCTAAGCAAACTTCCGCCATCGCCTAACGAATATCTAACTGAATGGAGGAATGTCTCCTTCTTCCCCACTTTCATTTTCAAGTTGCTTATTTCTTCGTCAAAGGTCTTGCATACTCTGAATCCTTTATCATAAAGTAGGTCTAACAAGCATGACTCTAAAAAAAATACTAGAAGCTATTGGCCGAGGTTGCAAGTAAAAGTTAGAGAGAAACTCCAACTGTTTCCATTCCAAAATTGCATTCAAAGATGCATGCTTCCCACTCAATGCGTCTGCTACGACGTTTCCCTTTCCTAGGGTATACTGGAACAAAAATCAAAAGGGGAAATGTATTCCATCCATCGTTGTTGTCTTAAATTCAGGTAATGTTGATAGAATAAGTACTTTATGGGTTTATGGTTGGTGCAAAGTCCTAACTTCTCCCTTAAAAGATAATGCCTCCGCATCTTTAAAGCGAACGCTACTACGGCTAGCTATAAGTCATAAACTGGGTACCTTTTCTCGGGGTCCTTGAGTTGTCTACTGACATAGGCAACAACTCTTACTTCTTGAATAAAGACTGCTCCTAAACCGGTTTCTCATGCGTCAGTGTAAATAGTGAACATTCTTGAGCCATCGGGTATAGTAAGAATAGGCGCACTAATCAATACTTTATTTAACTTCTTAAAGACTACATCGCATTTATTACTCCAAGAAAATACCAAGCTTTTCTTCATTAGTTGAGTTAAAGAAGTAAAAATCTTTGCAAAGTCTTTAAAACAGTTTTGGTAATATCTAACCAATCCAAAGAAGCTTCTCGCCTCAGTAGCATTTCAATGACTATCCATTCCTTAATTGCCTCGGTCTTTGTGGGGTGTACTTCCAATGAAGCGACCTGAACTTCCCCGGTCTCTGAAGAGAAGAGAAAGAACGAATTACTTTGAGGACAAGACGAATTAGAACCCAAACAGAAGAACATTTCATTGTTAATTACAACAATTCATCAGAATACAAGAATATAAACAAATAATACACATCAGAAAAATATCAGAGATTACAATACATTACATAGCAGCGGAAAATAATACAATACACAACTAGAAGTAATACACAGATACAGAGCTTTCCGAGTATCGTTCCAGCTGTAAATCAAGATCCTGTGAATATAAATCTGCAAAACCAAAACTACTGGCTGCCCATGACAAAATAAGGGCACCTAGAGTTTAGGTTAAAATAATAAACTCCAGGTCAGTCATGGGACTAGTGTGAGAACTAAAACAGTTATTAATCTTTATTTTAAAGTTAGGTAAATCAAGGGACCACGCCGTATAACACGGAACGGGTTTCCTCCCAAGAATTCCAGTGCATAAAACAACAGCGCAATGCTAAGTAAAGAACAATGAAGCTATTATAAGACCCAGGTCCCATCACACAATGCAACGCAAGCTGAAGGATAGGGTTCTTACCTTATAATAGCCAAGAATGCTTGATACGTTCAAAACAGATTATTTTATACTATTATAAGTGTATAGTGTCAAAACAATTTCAATCATAAATATCAATCATAGATGGCATGCGTACCATATATCATGTCGTCATACTAGGCTCTACAATCAAAACTGCAAAGTCACGTATTGGAAATTGGATTTCCGTCTGTGAACCGAGGCAAAAGATAGTCCTCTACCGATTCGAGACAATCTAGACTACTATGTCTCAGGATCAGAGCTCGAGTGACCCTTGGATTGTCAGGGCCGGTCCACCGATGTGGATTAAAATGCCTGAACACTACGTTTCCCCGCCCTTTAGGGCGCAAATGAGCCAACAAATGACTCCATCGGACCCGGATCGTCCGATCAAACCTAGGCGCCTCGCAACAGCAACAACCACATAAGTAAAACTCGTTAGGGCGTGTAAAACCACTGACGAAACTTCTAGCAAGAAAGAAACGCATGTCCTCCCTGAGGTCCTTCTTCCGTTTTTAGTTCACAACCGGGGTGTGAGGCTCGCGAATTCACGTTACACAAAGCTATGACACACAGGCCGTGCTTTGATCATCAACCACAAGACTTTGCTTTTCAACAGAAGCCTTGATCATTTGCATCTTAACATGCCACACAGGCAAACCACTCCATGCAACCGATATCCATCAATCACACAGAATGATATCCAATGTTAGACACACAGTCCATTTACAAGTCCGTCCTGGGTCTGAACGAAACTGGAGGCACCTAGTACCCCGCATATCCATCGATCTCCAAGTAAGTCTGGACGACCACCAACTGATTCCCTCCTCTTTGGTGTACGGCCCAATCAAGATCATTAGTAATTATCCAAACGACGTGAAGACCTCCGGTCTTCAACCACCATCTTCATCTTCGACTAATCGTCGAATCAATTATTCAGAATGGGATAAACCTGGACTTTCTGAATAACTCGCATATATAATAAACAAGTGTTACACAAACACAACATACACCTCATTCCAATTCATCAGTCACTAACCGTAAATTAGTAAGAGAACAATTCCCCAAATATTAATCCCGAAGGCCGAAACCAACATCAGATCAATACCCAGGAAACCATTCATCTTAGCCAACCGATAGTTAGTTTCTAAATTTCACATTCTAAGGGAAAAGTTCCCATTAATTTTATAAAAGATAAATTCTTTTAAATTTATTCTTTAATCTTCCTTTGAATATCACTTCAAACTAGTCGGGATTAACGAACCTTACTGAAGTAATCATTTGTTTTAATTCCCCAACCCCAACCTATTCATCCCATGAAGTAAAACTGGTAACACTTCATATCTAACACCACGGTGTTACCGGTAAATTCAATTACCATTTCACGTTCAAATCTAATTAAAGATTTAACTATCACCTGGAGCAAAACTGGTGATACTCCATTCTCGAACTTTTCAATCTAATTAAAGATTCATTAAAACTCCACTTAGTTTTAATCTTTAACTAGGTTAAAGATTCAATGTCACTTAAAACACGGTTCATGATAAACCCAAAATCACATTCCATTAATTGTCGGGTTAAAGAACAAGTGTTATTTAAAACACTGTTCATGATAAACCCAAAAATCAATACCAATTCAATTCCAATTAAATATTATTTAATTGGTACACTTCATTAAATCTAAATAAAAAGATTTTGTCTTTTTCTCAACTGGGCTTAAAAACAGTGTTAATGAAGATACCCTTCACGACAAATCCAAATCACATTTGATATTAAGTACAAGGCTCTGAATAGAAAATATACCGGCTTATATTCAATATCAAATTCTACGACTAACAAATATCGTATTGGAAATAATGATATAAATATATCTTTCAAATTTCCATAACAATATCTTTATAATCACGAAATCCAACATCAAAATATTCCAAAGATAATTTCGATTCAAATCCATTCCAATTCAATTACTGGAAATTTTGGTTATTATCAAAACCATTTCAAATCCAATTTATTTATTTAAAAATAAATAGAATTGTAATTCTATTTCAAAACTAATTCATTTCGATAAAAATCTATTTTTATCTTTTCAAATATGGAGTTTTTCATCCCAATTCTTCACAAATCATTTCTTATGATATTACACCAATTATTACTATTTTTAATAATTTTATCAAGGCCCGTATAGTCGATTTCCATCAACGGCCATCGAACTACACTAACAGCGACCTTTTCCAATTTTGATTTGGACATAATTCCAAATCCAACCGTTAGATTTCTATTGACCCGCCTTTTGGCAAGGCCGTCAATTGATGGACCCATCACAGGATCACTCAGGACTCGAGTAGGGCCTGGACAAGCCCATACATTTTTGGCCCGAGGCTCCTGGGCTCGAGGGCTCTTGGATAGAAGCACTTCAGCCCTATAGACCTAGGCTAGGTGGTCATGAGATTAGCTTGCACTACAGCAATGACTTGGTTATGAGATATATTTCATAGCCTATTTACTTGGTCCAACTACCTATTCTAAAGCATATAGACTCAGATCTAGCTACTTTTATGCTGCCACATATTATGTAACACCCCACCTCCACCAGGGTGGCTCTTGCAAGCACTCTGACTTTGGAGGGGCGTTTGAATCAGGTAAACATGCATAATGATATATCAAGGCAGAACAAGAACATATGTATATATGTAAACAGAGTAAATAACATAGATAAAACAGCGGAAGATTTCAAAACATTTCAAAGCAAGTCTGGTACAACATAGATTTCCAAATAAACAAGTCTAGATAAAACAACATCAACTGAAAAACTGAAATAAATAAGTGCTATCCCCAATTAAGTGGTAACCATAGCTAGCTTCATGTCGAAACCGTACATGAGCTGAAATCCCACAAGCAAGCAATCTGAAATCCAAGCTAAGCTCCAGTATTCCCTCCCTGAGAACCTGGGGGGGGGGGAACGGAAGAAAAGAGGCGAAAGAAAACAGGTCAGTCAAAAAGACTGAGTAAGCCCTACTACAATCAATGTAAACTGATAAAGTTAACTGGCATGAGCAGCAGGGATTAACATAAGGATAACAATATACTAGCATGATGATTAACTAACAAGGTTGATAAAGGTGTCATCGCATAATCAGGATTAAGGTTTTGCACCACAGGTGTACTAACAAACTAACATGACTTGAATAAACAAGTATTGATCCCTCGGCCCAAGCTTTGGCCCAATAACATGAAATGACCCTAATACAAGGTCCAACCAAACGGTCTAGTTGATCGGCTCCCTAAGCCTAACTCGTCACGTGTTGGTGTCAATACGGCCCAATCATAACTGTAGTCGAACTGTGCCGGGTCCACCCTTCGGGTGTATCAAGCCCTAGGGTGTCAACCCCTGGACACCATGAACATGAGTGCACAGTCCCGATCTACTGGTACCCGTGCATGTTTTCTCCGGCTACGGACTATGTGCACGACCAGAGTCCGCCCGGAACAACACCGGCGTACCCTCTGCCGTCGCTTTTGGTCACTTACCTCCAGTCCAGTAATCGTGCCCCCACCCTAGCCTAGTCCCTAGGGTCATGATGATACTAACTTGGGATTACTGCTGGAGTGGGCCCCCATTGCTAGGATTTTTCTAGTGGGTTAAGTACGGTTTAACCCTCTTGCTAATCCTGGATTAACTTGGTTAAGTGTAACGATGAGTTCACGACTTAAACCCGATTAATCTACCAAGCCCAAATTGGTTAAGTATTAAGTGGACCATGACTTAACCCTAATCACGAGGCATTAATTAATTTAATGCGCCTTAACCTCTCACATTAGACCTTGTTGTGGTTACTAGTTAAGCCGGGCGGGTCCGGGTAGCTTTACACCACAACTTGGTCTAACCTCGGGTTCAAGGTACAACATGACCAACTTCTCACATTGGGTCCTATTGTTTGTAGCAACTAGTTAAGCCGGTCGGTTCCGGGTAGGTTTACGCTACAAACTCAACCCAACCTCGAGTTGGCCACACTTATCTTTTCTAAGTGTCATGTCCATCATGTTTCCAAAACATGTTACAAGTTTTCAAGCAATAGGGTAGACCTAACTTAATAGGTAAATTCCCAATGGGTAGACCTAACTTAATAGGTAAATTCCCAAGCTTATGTTTTATGTCTTTTAAGTTTACCCAACCCCAAACGCAATCCCATCGCTTACATATCGCAATAGCGCATAAAGGATAGAAAGAGGGAACTTGGCATAATCATGACATAAAGGTATTGAAGCCACAAGCTTAACATGGTGGCATATGAAATGTTCATATGTTCATACACTTGCATATTACATTTTTAGGCCTCAAAAGCATGCATAAAACCAAACTTAGCATATTGGTGATACATGGTGCTAAATGACATGTAGAGATGGCCATAAGTTCGCATTTAGCCTCACATGCAAGTTATCATAAGAGATATGATAACTTACATGTTGCTAAAATGCAACCTTTGGCATAAAGCTTAAAGCTTTATGTTCATAAACCCAAAATAAGCTTGCATAACATGATAGCATGAACAAAATGTTCAACCCAAACTTGCATAACATAACTTGGCATACTTGCATATAAACTTGCATATCACAACATGATAAACTTGCATATAAACTTGCATATCACAACATGATAAACTTGCATATCATACATTTAACTTTAGAGTTTAAGTATGAAAGTAGAATAGGGCTTACAATGCTTAAGAAGTCACAAAAATATGACAAAGCCCTTATGAAATCAATTAAACCCAAAATGCAAGCAAAACCCTTGAGCCAAAATGATCAAGACTCTTTCTTTATGATGCAAATATATAAACTTGACTTGAATGCAAGCTAATGATGCTCATACAAGTTTGAAAACACTTGTATGCATGGAAAATCACTTAGGAATTTATTTAGGAATTTTATGAAGAGAGTGGAGGCCATGAGAGGATTGATTTTGCCATAGTTTAGTTGTATGAATGAATAATGATGATTTGGGGTAGGTTAGGGTCTTATTTATAGATTAGGCAAGTGTTTTAGGCCATAGGATTAAACCTAGATTCAATCCAAGCCATCAAAGCATGTCTTGGGGAAGAAGTCAAGTGTAGGAACAATCTAGGGCCTTTAGATTAAAGATGAACCATGAGAACCATTCAAATGCAAAATCTGCATTTGAGCGAATCGGCCCACGGGTTGACAGCCAAACACCCTGGATTAACCCCTAGTCGACCCAGCGGGCTTGGGTCGACCTCAAAAATCGGCCGGTTCGGTTATTCCCCTCTCTCAATTCGCTGTTTTGAACATTTTTGCATATTTATTTATTTAATTTTCAATTATATATATATATATATATCAATATATATATATATATATCAATATATATATATTTCTCTGTGCAACCCATTTCATTTAATTAAGTATACTTTAATTTGGGAATTTTTCGTGAAACTTCGCGAGGCCATATCTTGGTCATACAGACTCCGATTTTCGAAAACTCGGACTCTCTTTCGCGTATTTTTCCGAGACGAACGCAATGGCATAGCCCGTTTCCCTTGATTCAGATTTTACAGTTTAATTCTGCCTCCATTTATGTTATAACATGTTATTCAAAAATACGGGTTGTTACATATTAGAGGGATCTTCTCCACGTAATCAAGACTCATCTCCATTATCTGTTATTCACATGGATTAACCGACACATGACACCTCCAATTATTGAAGCCTACTGCCTATAAATACACCAAGAAATACAACAAAGAGGGTATCTTCTTCTTTAGCTCAGATTAGAGCATAACTCTTTGGCCCACGCATGACTCAATCATGGCTGCCAACCACTTTCATCATGAAATACTTGTTGTATTCCTAAAAAACTATTATGTAATAGAAATCCTGACAATCTCATTCATTTTACTTCCGGCTTTATGATATTATTATGAGATTATAAAGTGGACATAGGCTCGTTAACGCCGAACCACTATAAAAACGCTGTTGTCTTACTTTTTCTTGCTTTTTCTCGCTTTCTCTGGTATTTCTTTATATATCATGCTCAAATCTGACTTTTGGTCGTTGATGACCACTTTTTGGCGTCAACAGTTTGGTGCTTTCACTGAGAAATGAATTTTAAACGTCTTAAGGGTTTTGCTCAACTTTTGGATCACCAAGTCGAAGAGAAAATCCTATTTTCAGTCATCTTCAGCAGCCATGGTTTACAATACTTCTGCACATGCTTTGGAAAGTAGAAGCAGCAACATCTACATAAAAAACTGTTTTTTTTTCATTTATGGGTTCGACCCTAGTCGGGTTGACCATTCCTGGGTTGACATCAACCCGACCAGAGAACCGGCCAGTAGGAATTGCACTTTGGAAAGCTCCCGGTATGTAGCTTTAGAGCAGGTTATAGGTCGAGGTGAGATCAGTTCGAACAGCCATCGTCGTAATGATGTTCAAGTCCAGGTCGACCGACTCGTCTGAAGCTCCCCAGGTCGACCGACTCCTCTGAAGATCTCCAGGTCGACCTGCTTTGAACCAACTTTTTCATATATACCGGCCCGGATTACTAGTCATTTCTAAAGTATTGCACATCGACCCGAGACAAGGTCATTTTTAAAAAAAATGCATTTTTCTGATCGTTTTAGAAAAGACTCCATCTTCCAAAATCAAAAAAATCATGCGGTGCCTGCATTTTCGACCTAACCGGCTAAGTCGATCGACGCCGGGACTGTGGGGCCCCAGATCCCCACCGGCGCTGCGCCCGGACCCGCTTGATGGCTCGCCTTTGGCTCGGCATATATTTTGGCCAACAACAATCATAAAGACTTATCATCCAAGATTCGATGGATGGTCTGAGAATATCTACAGCAGGATGGCCACGACCGGGATTCTTCCAAGAGCCATCACCCTCGTTTACTTAGGTTATTCAATCCTGATCGACTGCTTCAGTTTTCCCGAAGATCGACGAGTTAAAAGCTTGAAACACTTAAGCCAGGATGTTGATTGATTGTCTATATATCGGCTCTCGTTCCCCGACGTTGAATCAAAGACATAACCGCGGATGGACGAGGCATGTCTACATTATTACCCTCTATATTCCACTTCCTGACATGGAAAAGTCAAAGCTTCTATATGCATGGATCCATTGTTCTTCTGTCAATCAAAGTCTTAACACCCACAAGATGAGATACCGCCATTAGAAGTTCTGATCTAACTACCTGACCTTTATTCCTTGCCCTCGACATGGGGGCAAGAAGGCGATTCAAAGGAAACACGCCTTCATCATTCACCCACAAAGGCCGCTTGCCTTTATTATCCCAATACCCCATTCCAGGTCTGATCGTTCTTGGCATTGCCGCCCCATGAAGATTTGAAAAGACTTCGTTTATCAATTAAAGCTTCAACGGTCATCACCTGTCAGAGATGGGACAAGTCAAAATGGGCTGGCAAAGGATATGTGAAACCATTCTCATTCTGAATAATACTCATTCCCTTAACATGTACCCAGATTCTGGTACTGATCATACTTCCAATACCTGCATGCAGAACTACAAAGCATTGCCATAACGGGCCTGACTGAAGCATTCATTTACAAAACCATGCCCCTTGTCCAAGGAAAGTTATACAGCTCAAGGTGGATCTGACACGACCATCCACTACTCGGCTCATGCTGGCATGACTCAAGACAATTATGCATCGACTTTTGCCTTTTAAAGTCCAAATCTGACTCAGAATGGATGCGGTTCGACAATCCATATGGCCAGATCCTATGTTTGACACCATCGGATTTCTTGGATCCAAATAGAAGAGGTAGCATCTCCCATCAACATACTTATTTTCCAATCATGCATTTTGCCTTTACATACTTCTTGAGTTATTGACATGATTAACTCATGCAAATTCATATATAAATGTTGCAGGTACTCGAGGTTTGGTACCGACCACTCCTTCCATAGTTTGATCAGAGGAATGTAAAGCTTTGGCGAATGTGATTCGTCTATTCACCTGCTTACTCTTGGTTTGATGCCAACAATCTAACGTGAATGAAGTTCGCCCATTCATTTACTGACTTTTGCCCTTGAAGTAGGGGGCAAGGGAATATACGTACATGTGTTCGTCATGAGCTATCTTTGCATGGGCATACTAATGAGGCATCCTCTGCATCTAGCCTTCGATTCGCCAGACAAGACATAGAGATGTATTCGAGTGTGACATAACCACATAGTAGATTGACGACTCCATCCCTTGATCCGACAGGAAGAGTGCAGCAATGACAGGGGAACGATACATGAACAACGTAATAACTTTTTCCTTCGATGTAGGGGCAAAGGAGAAATGTTAAGAGGGGGACGAGTATGACTCGACTGGTCTCCAACGATGTCTCTAACTCTTTCCCATGACTTTAATGGGAGTATAAACTCAATAGGGGAGTGAACTGACCACCCCTGATGGCAACCTTTTCCCTTGACGTGGAAGCAAAGGAACGATGCCAAGGCAAATATGATCCGACTTTTTGCTCGATTAACTCTAATCCTCAGAGCTTGGATATGAGTATAAACTTAGGACGAGTGTGGCAGGCGCGCCAAGATTTAAGACCACTCGATCTATAACTCTAACCCAAACTGACTTTAGGAGAGTATAAAGGACCGAACCACGACGTCCATAACTCTAACTCTCATGACTTGAGAGAGAGTATAAATCTGTTGGGTTAGTGTGAACGGCGCACCATGACTTAAGACCACTAAACCCGTAACTCTAACTCTCACGACTTGGGAGAGAGTATAAAGGACAATGCTGCGACGTGCATGCAATCTTTATCGCCCTCCAACTGAGGAGAAGATTATAAAGGACTTACAGACCGGAACGTTGGGGGCACGTGCATAGATTTCTGAATTAAACTTTAAACACGCTTCGGACGCGACCCGTGTTTCAAAGTTAAATGGAGGCTACAGACATTATACCTCCAAACTACAACACCTTACACTTTGAGATTTAATAATTCTATGCTAGATAGATTAGCACTCAACATGTTTTAATTTCGAGCTACAATTGCTTGTGACTTAAAGATTGACTTAGTAGCTTGCAAGATTAAGCGAACTATTCTTTATCGAATTGCAGGATTATGTACAGACAAAAAGCAAAGACACGAGGGACACACTCGCATACAACAACAAACGGGTCATGCTCGAAGGACCGACGTCGACTTCTAATGCTAAACTTCCCACACGACTCAATGCAACGACTGAAAGGAGACCTTGAGAATGGGATGTTCAATAACACATCACACAACTTAAGGCAACGACTGAAAGAGGGCCTAGAGAGTGATACCTAGAATCTACACACATGCCTATATGTGATTGACTATAGCCTAAGTGCAATGACGAGTTTCACATTGCCGCATGGGGACCATGAAAGGGGTGCAGAGTGACCATCCATTGACTGATCCCAACCTGCTTCCCAATTGGAAGGGGATAAGAGTATTCAAAGTGACTACAGTCTGACCTCTCGCAGCCCAACTTCGATCCTCAAAGCTTGGATGGGAGAGCAGAAACCAGTACGGGTTGAGTACCTACAAATCGTTTTGCACGCAACTCTGACCCATGATTTGACGATGGAGCATGAATCCACAGAGGGCATGGATTTGGGTTTTACTACTCAGCCAAACCCCCATTGCTGGGAGCACGGCGAGCTTCGAACGACATAGCTCGACCACCCGACTACTCCATGCACATTTCCAACTCCTTAAAGTTTCGCAGGATCTCAAACTACAGCCAAAAATGATGACCTCAATGGAACCGAGCATGAAGAACAAACTCGACAAGAGTGTGATGAATATTTTGGACTACGATGAAACATAAACGAAGGGGATCGACCTAACTAGCCTGAATGATATGAGTAACTAAGTTCATTAGCGCTTGATGTGCCGATCCTCACTTTCCGACTAAGGTGAAGGAACAACTCCTAAACATGTGTGATTCGACAGCTCGTACGTTCAACTGTAACTCTCGATGACTCGAGAGAGAGAGAGAGAGTATAAAACGACTTGAGTTGGCTAAGACTACCAAACCGGCAACTCTAACCAGAAACAACGATGGAGAGTATAAAGGCTTAAGGACTAGACACCTGAATGGCTTAGCTCGACCCCCACTTACACTGGGGGCATCGGCATTGGCTTCGTTTATTCCCCACTGACGATGTGGGCATGAGCGTCAGCTTATAGACTGACTTTGAACGCGTCCTTGACTTGACAGGCGATTTAAATGATATATACTATACCTTCGGACCATGACACGATTTGTCTTACTCACACATTCAAGAGAGACTGCTCATGTGTTTGACATGACTGGACTCACTCATTCTAGCGAGACTGCTTATGAGTTCGACATTACTTGACCTTACACTTGACTATGTCCTCGACTTGCATAAAAAGATGACACCATTTGGCGAAAACTCTTTATGAACGACCCTATGCAGAAGCCAACGGCCCAACTTGACTTATAATGATATCATTTGACCTCTTGACTCGACGAGGCATAAGTGATTACTTGTTCATCTCAACTACTCTAGCCTCGAACTTTGGCTCGATAGGTACCACAGATGGCAGAGTAATGCATGACATGCTGTTGGCACAGAGAAAAGAAAAAAGAATTCAAGCTTTGGGACTACTCCTAAAGATATGACAACTCGACATTGCTTTCCCGAAGACGAATGATGTTCCAAAGAGATGTAGTTCGACTTACTCAAAGTACATCCTGTCCGCCACACGATGTACTTTGGGGGGCAAAGTGTTGACCCGCCTTTTGGCAAGGCCATCAACTGATGGACCCATCACAGGATCACTCAGGACTCGAGCAGGGCCTGGACAAGCCCATACATTTTTGGCCCGAGGCTCCTAGGCTCGAGGGCTCTTGGATAGAAGCACTTTAGCCCTATAGACCTAGGCTAGGTGGTCATGAGATCAGCTTGCACTACAGCAATGACTTGGTCATGAGATATATTTCATAGCCTATTTACTTGGTCCAACTACTTATTCTAAAGCATATAAACTCGGATCTATCTACGTTTATGCTGCCACATATTAGAGGGATCTTCTCCATGTAATCAAGACTCGGCTCCATTATCTGCTATTCACATGGATCAACTAACACATGACACCGCCAATTTTTGAAGCCTACTGCCTATAAAGACACCAAGCAATACAACAAAGAGGGGATCTTCGTCTTCAGCTCAGATTAGAGCATAACTCTTTGGCCCACGCATGACTCAATCATGGCTGCCAACCACTTTCATCCTGAAATACTTGTTGTATTCCTCAAAAACGATTATGTAATAGAGAACCTGACGATCTCATTCATTGTACTTCCGGTTTATGATATTATTATGAGATTATAAAGTGGACGTAAGCTCGTTAACGCCGAACCACTATAAAAACGCTGTTGTCTTACTTTTTCTTGCTTTCTCTGATATTTCTTTATATATCATGCTCAAATCTGATTTTTGGCCGTTGATGACCACTTTTTGGCATCAACGGTTTCTAATTTCTAATATCCGTTAGAAAGCTCTTTTCGATACGAACCCAACGGTTCTAATTTTAGGAGAATCCGACGGTCGGATCTCCCGCAATATCCATTCGAAGTCAATGGTCGAAATTCACGAACTACCGCAGCGCGGCGCGTTCTATTCAGGCCATTATATTATATATATAATATATACTTCACTGATTTCCTTTTAAAACGTATTATATAAATTGTTTTAAATTCGTTTTCAAAACGATTTCAACATCATTTCAAATTCAAATCAAAATTGAATTTTTCCTTATAAATTCGTTTTAAATTCATTTCAAATTGATTTCAATTCAAATCGATTTTTAATTCAATTTCAGTTCGTTTTCAACTCAATTCAATTTCAATTCGAATTCATTTCTATTCAATTTCAATTCGAATTCAATTCGAATTCAATTCTATTCAATTTCAATTTGAATTCATTTTATTTTCATTCCAATTCGAATTATAATTCGTTTCACTTCCATTCGAATTCTAATTCATTTTATTAGCACCAGGGACTTGCTCTATAATATGGAGATACTGTTGGAACCATTATGAAAAATACCGAGGTCTTGCCTGGTTCCCCTGTTCGGAAGGATTATCAGTCATTCTACTATATAAAAAAGAAAAGGAAGAATCCTTCGGCGGATACTCCTGAGATAGTTTTTAAGCTGAAAAGGGAAGAAAATGATAAAGTCGTCTAATATAGATATGTATGCTTATTAGGGTATATATATGTATTATGTAGTTTGTAAACCTTTTTCAAAATAGAAATACGTCCCTCATACATGTAATTTCCCTATAATCGGGTAACCTGTGCTCTAATAAAAATGTAACAACTCGCCCAGAGTGGGCCTAAATTTCAATCCAGAAAAGTCACATTGAAACTTAGAGCCACTCTAAACGAATCATTTGTTCCTCAAAGGAATTACATTTGCACGAAATAACAGCTAAACATAGCATTACAGAATCTCACACAGCGGAATGAAAAAGTATAATACCAAAATAAGGTGCACCATATTATTGAAAACAATAGATTCAGATAACAAATGTCAAATACAATTATTTAAAATGCTACATATTTATTGTTCATAATTTAAAGTTTCCATAACCAAAACAACAGTGACAACTAATAATAGCATAATATCCCCATCACCTTCTTCAGGCTCCATCATTGCCTCGGCCAGTAAATCTCTACCTCACTACTGACCTGTTAGATACACTAAGGAGTGGGGTTAGAACATAAAGTCTTGTGTGAATGAAAATAATACTTGCTTAAAGATCATACCATAGATTTGGCAGGTTATATATGTCAAGGTATGTCTACGAAACACAAAAGCGCACACATATACAAAGAAGTATTTAACAAATGAGGTGGATATCCAAGTAAATCACTTAAGACCTTCATTAGTGCATTTAGGGTGGAGACCCAACGAGGTGGACATTCTCGGTCACTTAAGGCCCATTCTAATGTATTGAATAAGGGTGGATTCTCAAGATCTCTTATAACCCTTGGGTGGACCCTAGCCACTTATGACCTTGTCCTAATATGTTAATGATCTTAAGTATATATTATCACAAGTAATATGAGAAGTAGTAACTAGCCGCTTAGTACCGGTTTAGGGTAGGCCCACATGTTACCATTTATGACCCCTTCAGCAGACGCCTCATGTTACTACTTAACTGATATTAGGTAGAATACCTATGCCACTTATGATTCCCCTTAGATAGTTAGTGAAATAGATAGCATGCTACATCCAACGTATACCAACTCTGTCCCTAGGTTGACCCTCACAAAGCTCTTAGAGGAAGTGGACATTCTGGTAAACTACCCTCCTTGTTATTGTCATGTCTAAACCACATTCAGAAAAGGAGGACTCATAGACCACTTCGAAACTAATAAGGGAGGGTCCTATCCTATGACTTTGGTCCAAATCCAAGGAACAAAACCTTCAGAATGGTCCTAGTCCTAATCACTTAAGACCCAAACTAGATAAAGAGTAAACCACTTAAGACCTTCTCAAGGCGTAGTAAACCTACCTATTTTCACATATAATAGGCATATATATATATATATATATATATATATATATTCTAGACCTCTCCTATTAGACCGTCTACATGTAGATGATGGATATGTCGGGCGGTTCCGGGCAGACTTCTACTATAATTGGGATTAACCTCATGTCATATTGTATAAGTTTAAATGGCCCATGACACCGAGACCTCTCACATTACCCAAGCTCACTTGTGGTTACTGGATTTGTCAGTCAATTCCGGGGAAACTTTCACCACAAATGACGACTAACCTCATGTTTGTGTGTCATTATTTAATACATAGATAAGCCATTTTATACACACATGCAAAAACAATTTATATAGGGACACTTTAAATTCTACCCTTATTCTAGTTTTGTTTATTAAATCATTATTATGCCGATTATGTTGATTACGCTATAAAAGTAGAATATTTGATAATTATAATAAACGCTAATTTTCGTATAAATGAAGGAACGTTGTAACGGTGTAAATTGCCAATTTGGTCTACATTCAAGGCATCCAAGTTAATTCCCACATCAGACCGCAAAATACATGGCCTAATCGCATAATTAATGATAGCACTAATGGGAAAAATACAACATAGCAATCAAAATTTGCATCCTAGGCTTGTTACAATAATTCAAGTGATAAATCAAGAACAAGGTGTAAATCTAGTACAACATATATACATATATATACATAAACCTTTATTTAATATAATTTACCCTTTCTTATGTTGTACATAAAAACGTTGACATTTGATGTGTTTCAAATCTGAATACGTTCAAATTAACCATTTAGAATGGAAATCAAACCTATTCAAATAATATAACTAAATAAAATCCAAACCTATTTACATCCTAAACACTTTTAAATAAAAAGGATAAATCAAATCAAACAAAAGTAAATCACCCAAGATGTTCTTAATCCATAACCCAAATAAATTCACAAACCCAAAAATTTATTGACAAATCTTACAAAACATATGTAAAAGTGGGAGATTTGCGGGTTTTACATTTTGATATTATTGCTAATCCATATCTCCCTAGGAATACTAAATACATAAAAATCTACAAATGTAGAATATGCCTAAATAATTACTATTTCCACTTAGAGTGATTTCACTGTATGGAAATGTCGTGGATATGACAATGTTTGCTTACTTGATGCGAATTCCAAACCCTTAGATATATATATATATATAAGAAATAATTAGTTAGAATTCTTATATATAAAAATCTTATCATTCCAGATTTAGATCCTATTCAAATCCTATAAGAAAAAGGTATTAAAAAAGAAAAACAGATTTCAAGAGAGGAAGAAGAAAACTTATTATAAGTTTATTTGGAATAATGGTGTAGAGGAGGCAAGGAAGGAGGCTAGGTTTAGGTCTGAGGTCTAGGGTGTTATTTATAGGTGTATGTGAATAATAGCCGTAGATTTATTAAGATTAAACCCTGACTATTTATATTTGTAAACTAACACCAAAACCTGACCCGAACCAGGCCTCATTGGGCATTGGTCGCGCCAAGTGGTTGACTGCTTCCCTAGAAGGGCGGTCGACTAGCGAGAGACACCCATCCTAGGGGTGTTCGGCCTCCTGGTCGTAGATTTTCCCAGTGAACGTATATGAGGGATGGGAAGATTTTATTATATAACATTTATTAATTCCATTTATTTCTTTCCTATTAAACGTAATTCTTGTCACTGTTGCATACTTATATATATACACACAAATTCAAATTGGATGGAATATTCCAATAACTCATTTATTGGTCATATATTATTCTATATATTAATATTATAATTTGAATTTCAAACACTATTACAAATATATTTAATGTACAATTTCTTTTGAGTGTAATTCTTTGATACGGGCTCGGATTCCGACATATTATATATGAAAATTGATCAGAATTTCATTAGGAATACAACTATAGTATTTTCGTAGCCAATATCATAATACTGCAAATTTCCATTTTTTTTAGCTTGTTAATATATTATTACTTTATTGTAATTTTTAATTAATTTTTATTATTATTTTGTTTTAGGTATATTTTTTTGGGGTTTTTACAAGGTGATTTCGAACCAGTTTATAAAGTTAGAGGTTATCATCTCTATAACTTGTTGGTGTAGACAATGTCGACAAGGAGAATTATATAAATTGTTTTCAAATTATCTTGAGGATTTTGCCTCTATAGCTTGTCGCCATCACTCGTGTCAACCAAACCTGTTCGGCTTGATTGCTACTATATTATGGATAGGGCTTTACCTATCAGTGCAATTGGTTATATTTGCCTTCGACACTAATAGAGGGAGTCAAAGGGGGAATAAGGTTGACAAGGGTGTCACTTCCATTGATTTATATAATGCCATCGAAAGGTAATCACTAACACATTTGGTTGGTATATTCACATAGTCGAAAGCATGACGCTTTGAATATTATTAGTTATTGCCAGTATTTTGGATGCATGATTTACATACATATAGGGCGATGCCAATGGGAGAGATGAATCCAGTATCATTGGGTGATACCCATTCATTTATGTTAGTTTAAGGTACTAGATAAAACTTATGTTAAGTTCATAGCTATCAACAGGTAAAAGTACAACATATGTTTGGTTGTTCCCAACATATATTGATAGGTTCATAGTTATCCAATAGGTAAAACTATGATGTGTATATGATTGTTCCCAGCATGTACTGGTATGCTTATTGTAATGGCCCATAAATCCGTACTATCTGAGTTGACTAATAACACCACACGTCCAACCCAAATTGCACAGAAATATGAATCATTATTAGAAAGAAGTTAGAGGATGAGGAATAGAAAGAAATATTAGAATACAAGAAAAACGAAGATCACAAACTCACAGCGGAATGAATAAAATATATTAAATAACATAAATTTTGAAATACAAATTTGTTTTGAATACACATACCATTATCAGAGCACAACAGCTATTTCTGGAATAGTTATAAACACCTGTTTCTAGATAGAAACATGGTACACAGCGGAATATATGATAGTCTATAACTAACTAGTGAAGCCTCCTGCTTCCAACTTCTCCAAGTGAATCTGTAAAATCCCGACTACTTGACTGCCCATACAAATTTAGGCACCTAAGAGTTTAGGGAAAACAAACAAAATAAACTCTGGGTTAGTCATCGGACTGGTGTGAGTAAACTCCAATCATTTGTTAAACTTTAAAAATCCTTTCGAAAGAAAAGATAATCGTAGGACTGATCCACACATAAACACGGATGGTTTTTACCTTACGATAACCCAAAATATCTTTGATATCAAATCCAGTGATATTATAATAATGTCTACATCAAATAAATATAATCTAGCGGAACGCTTGCATCTCACGTTCCATATATAATATAAACTCAAAAACCGCGTGGCGCTTATTGGAGATTGGATTTCTAAAATGACAAGGTATGGAAACACCTTCCGATAGTATATCTCTAGAGGGGAATACACTGGGTTCAACAAGAACTTCTTGCAACCCGGCCCATACATGACCGACCACTCATTTCGCTTGAATGTATCGAGTGTATATCACCAATGGTTAGGATCAGCAACCGTTTCCCGAAAAGGGACAGCATCGATAGATTAAAGAAGTAAAAGGAATTTCTCTAGATAGGTGATTATACATCCTAATGTGAGCGACCCACTTAGCCATGCTGCCTGCCCGATTTTTTTCATTACCCAGTTGTTGAGGCTTGAGGCTACGATTACTTGCAAATCATTGATAGCACAAAAACTTTGAATGCCACATTGTCAAATCCGTAAATCATTAATTGATTTCCACAAAAATATTCTGGATATTATGCTAAGAGAATAAATTCTCCGCCACCTTATATATTTACACAGACCAACATATATGACCATTGGAAATACTTTTTCAGGCATTCATCCATATAAGTTCGTTCTGGGATTGAACGTAACCAGAGGCACTATTTCTATTAAAAGAAAAAGTCCTTCAACTTTACTCCATCTTCGATTATCTACATATAATCTGATTCGCAATGCTACTGCCAATATGGAGTGGTTCTCGAATAATAATCCAACCGATCTCTCCATATTGACAATGATATTGGCAAACACTTCGATAGTCGGTTATTTAACTATTGAAGAAAAAACAAACATCCATTCAAAACATCAAACAATCACTGGGCCCTTTTTTATTAATATTTCATTAATTAAAATACTTCTCCATTTCCTTATCAATATTCGTTAACACAATATTTTCAATATTTCTCTTGGCCTCTTACACTATTTGGAAAACATTTCCATCTCTCGCCTTCTTTTATTTTCTACACTTAGAAAATATTTTTTATTTATAATTGGGGAACATTCCCATTATTTATTTCTTTCCCAACTCATTTAATTGTATACTCGGGAAATATTTACTTTTATATTTCCAAAATTCCACTTATTTGGGTTAAAACGAATGTTGTGTAAAACATTGTTATGACAACCCAAAATATTATATTCAACTAAATCTTATTCAAATATTGATCATCGATATTGAATCTTGTTATTTATCGGTTAGTAATGAAAACAATCGAGTTGGGGTAAAATTACCTCTCAGACCTTGACTGAAAACATCTTTAACTTCAAAACAGACAAAACATTATTCTCGAAAAATCAACACCATACAAACCAATTATTCATTTTTAAACGTATATATGGTTCTCTTTCTATTACCAAATTATCAATTTCCTTTTTGTTTATAATATTCTATTTTTAAGTTTGTTTCCTTATCGAAATCTATATATATTGATATATAGATTTCTAATTATCAAATTATCTTAAAAAATTTCTAACTCCTTAAATTTACGGAAATTTCGCCATAACCTCCTTTGTACCGGCAAATATTTCAAACCTCAACTCGCCTCTCTAGGCCCTTTCCATTCAAAAAGAAAATCAAAAAGCCAAGTGGCTTGCCGATTCAGCGCATAAAATCTCGTATGGAATTTAAATATGTACCTTTTGGTCTGGCATTTCAATTTATATCTCTTTATATACTTCATTCCAAACCTGCTTAACACGTATCCAAATATTCTTATTTGGTTTCAACTCAATCCATTCGTCTTAACCCAATTCACTAATTTATTTTCTAATTAGCTATTTTGCTTATTTCACTTCTTTGTTTGAACATAACATGTTCAAATATAATATCAACTTGCTTATAAACAAATTTAATTCCATTTTCGATTCAAGTTGCATATTCGATTTTGAATATAAATTTATAAACCCAATTTACTTATCCAAAGCTCAATTTCAATTCAAACTCCAATAAATAATTATTCTTCAAATTAGTTAGTTCTATTCAATAATTAAAAATCTGATTTTTTGATTCAAAAATCATTTCATTACTCCACTTGAGCTCACATATATTTTACAACTCAAATCTAAAATTTTCTAAATAGAAATTTGGATTTTATTCGCTTAAAATCCTTTTATAAAATTAAATAAACCGTTATGGTTTTTAAATGGTTATGGCACTGTTTTTCTGAAAATTTGATTTTAACAAACCTCAAAATATATACGATGAAATTCAGAATTTTCTCTTCCATTACAAAACTATTATCTAATTAATCCTGACGGTTCTTGTTTCAAAGAATTCCGACTTAATTTGAGTTCTATATACTCAACTGAAGTTCGATTCGCCAATTTTCGAACTGCCGTGCTGCGACGAGCTCGTTTTAATTATATTTATATATAAAAACTTTTAAACTTCGTTTAAAATAAATTCAACTCCATTCTAATATATTTTTAATATATATCAAACCAATTTTCCCAATTCAACATAATATTTTCGATTATCTATAATTGTTGATTTTTCCTTACTTGGCAATATTTTTATTTATACTTCGATCTTCTATATTTAATTCCAATTCCTTTTATAAATAATTATTTATAAAATTCGATATAATCGAATTCCAATTATAAACCCATTGAATTCTTCTCAATTCAGCTTATATTCCGAATTCCGAAATATAATCAACCGTTTTGTTTCAAAACACTTCCCAACTTACTTTTAAATTCCTATTTAAATTTAAATGATTCAAATTATCCAAATGATAATTTATTTTACCAAATTTATAACAGTATTTATAAATTCAACTTTCTTGTTTTATATATTTAAATAAGTTCCCTTTTCAAATTTCTATTTGAAACTCCATCCCTTCGATATTCCGAATTACGGAATAAAAACTGTTGTTCCCTTTCGAATGATTTCAAATTCCATTTTTAAATTCATATTTGATTCCAATTATGTCTTGATAATTAATTTATTATATTTATAAACACCATTTTATAATTTTCCTTGTTTCATATATTTAAACAAGTCTATTTCGAAATCTATTTAAAACCAAAATCTTATTTTGGTACTTTCTATTTATAATAACTTATATATATAACACCCAATTTATTTTCATGTTAAATTTAACTTCAATTCAAATAAATTCGAATTAATCGAATTCAAATCCTAAAGCCTTACGGTTTATTTTAGTTCAATTTATATTCTGAACATCAGAATAAATTCCATCGATTATTTCTTTAAAAAGATTTCCCCATTTTTATTTTTAAATTCACATTTGAATTTAAATATTCAAATTATCAAATAATAATTTTCCCCTTTATTTATAAACACTGTTTATAATTTCACTTCAATTATCTGCATTATTTAATTTATAAACAACGTTTATAAATTCAATACTTGTTAAAAACATGTTAATATTCCTATAGCTCATTAAAAATTCAATTTCTATTTTTAAAAATAGATTTCCCCATTTAGATATCAAATATCCCTTTCACGGTATTTGTATACATCAACAGTTTGGCCCTCAGTGATATTTAAACAATCAAACCAACCAATACATTCAACACGTCATATGTGATAATATATATGAGAACAAACAAATAATAAATTTTGAGGAATCCAGTTGGATTCCTCCAACCTGTTTTCCTGCATCCACAGACGTTAGCCAACATAAATAATACCCATCCTACTTCGAGGCAGGATATCGCAGTCTGAAGGTCATCCAGTATCATAGCGTGGGGCATATAGGGTAATCATCCACTAATGGTACCGCGGGTATTCGCTAATGATACTGCGGGAACTATCCAATCACCCATATATATATAATAGCCACAACCAAGCCTAAATAACTAATATATAATAACCACAAAAATATTTAAAATGCATCCAAGCAACCAACAATTATTTTTAACAACTAAAAAATTCTAAATAATAAATTGAGTGAGAATTACTCACCAAAATCTTATTTTCTGAACATCCATTTCGATTCCAAACCAAGGTTATTGCGAAGCTTCTACCAATTCGAAGAAAAAGTAATTGGTTTCACTCAAATCTAATAACGTATGTAATGGATGTAGTTGTTACCAATTATAATCAAATTAAATTAAGTTTAAATTATTTAATCATAGTTAGTTAAAGCTTATTACCTTTAGTCCAATTATATTTCTATACCATCGCAGCTACGGATCGACTCAATTAATATTCCTGGCACCTATGACTTGCTGCCCCTATATGTTTTAGTTTCAAAGCATAGCTTACTTCGATCTTCTTCTAACTCATTTCAACTACCATAATTCCCTTCTTTACTGCCTCGCACCACTGTATATTAATAGCATGTCCTATAACCCAGTACACCCATCCATTCCCATATAGCAGATCTCCATTACATTGCCTTAAAACCAGCTCTTCACTGTTCAGAGAAGACACTGCACATCCATTTCCCTAAATCACATATCATACACCCAACCACCATACTGTCGATCCCCTCCCAGATGACTTTAGTCCGTCCATTCAACTGCTACAGACATCGCACCATCCAGTTGCAAAGAAAACCAGCGTTGACCTCTCTAAATCAATTCAATCCATCTACCACTTTGTTCCACTTCATTCCGTCGAATCCGCACCAACATCGCCCGTCCTAGAGATGCGAGAGACCTTAGTTCGAACCCTAACTTTGAACATCAAACTCTCCTCGCGTCGCACCCCTCAACAACTCGAAATCCCCTCTATACGAATCGCGACTTCACCCCTCACCGAGTACCTTCTCTTTGCTTCAGAATCACTGATCAATTTGTAACCAAAATCAAGCGTCCCCAACTTGATCGCAAGCACCAATAACGATACGGGTCTGAATGAACTGATACGAATGATTTCATTTGATTTGCATTTTAATCTGAGCCACCATTTCTATTTTAATCGAAACAGAAGAAAATAAAATGAACTAAATGGAATCAAAATAAGAGGAAAAGAAACAGGGTCAGCGCGATTTTATACAGTTGAATACTTAGCTACTAAGGGAATTAGTCTGCGCAAGGGTGCATTGTATTTATTGTGATTTGAGTTTTAAAGAGATTTTATTTCTTTTTAACCGGATTCTGATTTGATCTTCGATTTGATCTTGTATTTAATACGATTCGATATAAAGCGATTTTTATTCTTTTTAGATGGATATCGATTTGATTTCGAAACTATCCACAAACATATATCTCGGGGTCTAGTAATTTAATCACGAACCGCTATTCTAGCATACCGACCGACATTTCAATATAATAACCCTATTCTGAACTCAATAGTAAATATTCTGAAATTCAATTTGAACGTATATACCATATTAAATTAATATAATTTAAACTCAGAAACCATAAATTCTCCTATAATAAATTATCATTATCGTATATATATTCCAAACAGAATTGATAATGGTCAACTCAATTATTTCGGTTCTGTATTTAATTTCTAATTCAGTTATTAGTTGTTACCAGTACCACGATTATTTGATATATTCGAAATAAACTGTATATCGATTATTGAATCGATAACTCAATATTTTTTATATATTATTAATTCAATATTTAAAACAATAATATATATTTAAAATTAATCAACCAAAATACGGGTCATTACATTCTTCCCTCCCTTGAAAGAATTTCGTCCCCGAAATTACTAAGGTAGGAAAAATGCTACAAACCCATTTACTTTTCAAAATTCATTTATGTTGAAACTCAACATTTCATATTTCTAAAAAAATTAGTTCAACCAAAACTTTTGGTTTTCATTTATTTTCTTCGATCCATTTAACTTGTTTAAGTTATATTTAAATTCCAGAATTTAAATTCCTAGGTTTCTATTTCAAATCCTTTCAAAACCACATAACTATTTCAAATTCAAAAAATTTGAATTTTCCAAAGCAACTTGTTTTCTTTAAAACAAATTTCCACCAAAAATTTTCTAAGGTAGCAATTCATCACTTAGAAACTCGAAAATGAACACTGATGATTCCGCGGTCATCATCAGAATTATTTCCCAACCACTGAAATATTTCAGTACTTTATCGCTTTTGAAATCCATTCAAAATGATTTCTATTCAGAAATCCTTTCAAAACAAAGCTATATTATTTTAATATACTTCAGAAAATATTTTCCAACTTCCAAGGATTTAAATTCCAAATTCTGGTTTGAATTCTATTTTAATTCATCTCATTTGTATATTTCCTTTGCATACAAATTTTATTTGGTTGTAGATAACCAAATAAAATTTTTATAGTCTTATTTGATTAAAATAATATCAATCAACTCATTCATAAATTATAATAATTTAAGAAAATTATCCCTTTTCTATCAAAGTAGAATTTCGGGTAAAATTATTTCATTTACCCACTTAAAAACAATATCGTGTTTAATCTTCTGTTCAAGTATTTACACACTCTTATCGACGTCGTGGCATCCCACGATTTGACCAGAATTCATAAACCACCCAACAGACTAGCCAACACAATACAAAATAGTTTTTATATTAATTAACAAATACGCGCTCGCATATATATACGCTCAACTCATTCTAGGGTACTACTGACCCTATCTCTAATGAGCACATCCCACCGAAGCCTAGGTGTTTTCTCAACCTAAGCTCTGACACCAACTGTAACGGCCTGCAAATCCGTACTATTTGAGTTGACTAATAACACCACACGTCTAGCCCAAATTGAACAGAAATACGAATCATTATTAGAAAGAAGTTAGAAGATGATGAATAGAAAGAAAGAAATATTAGAATAGAAGAAAAACAAAGATCACAAACTCACAGCGGAACGAATAAAATATATTAAATAACATAACTTTTGAAATACAAATATGTTTTGAATACACATACCATTATCAGAGCACAACAACTATTTCTGGAACAGTTATAAATACCTGTTCCAGATAGAAACATGGTACACAGCGGAATATATGATAGTCTATAGTTAACTGGTGAAGCCTCCTGCTTCCAACTCCTCCAAGTGAATCTGTAAAATCCCGACTACTTGACTGCCCATACAAATTTGGGCACCCAAGAGTTTAGGGAAAACAAACAAAATAATCTCTAGGTCAGTCATGGGACTAGTGTGAGTAAACTCCAATCATTTGTTTAACTTTAAAAATCCTTTCGAAAGAAATGATAATTGTAAGACCGATCCACACATAAACACAGATGGTTTTTACCTTACGATAACCCAAAATATCTTTGATATCAAATCCAGTGATATTATTATAATGTCTACATTAAATAAATAGAATCTAGCAGAACGCTTGCATCTCACGTTCCATGTATAATATAAAATTAAAAACCACGTGGCGCTTATTGGAGATTGGATTTCCAACATGACAAGGTATGGAACCACCTTCCGATAGTGTATTTCTAGAGGGGAATACACTGGGTTCAACAAGAACTTCTTGCAACCCGGCCCACACATGACCGACCACTCATTTCGCTTGAGTGTATCGAAAGTATATCACCAACGGTTGGGATCAACAACCATTTCCCAAAAAGGGACAGCATCGATAGATTAAAGAAGTAAAAGTAATTTCTCTAGATAGGTGATTGTACACCCTAATGGGAGCGACCCACTTAGCCATGCTGCTTGCTCGATTTTTGTCATTTCCCAGTTGTTGAGGCTTGAGGCTACGATTACTTGCAATTCATTGATAGCACAATCACTTTGAATGCCACATTTTCTGATCCATAAATCATTAATTGATTTGCACAAATATATTCATATATTATGCTAAGAGAATAAATTCTCCGCCGCCATATATATATTTACATAGACTAACATATATGATCATAGGAAATACTTTGTCAGACACTCGTCCATATACGTTCGTTCTGGGATTGAACGAAACCGAAGGCACCATTTCTATTAATAGAAAAAATCCTTTCACTTTACTCTGTCATAGATCATCTACATATAATCTGATTCCCAACGCTACTGCCAATACAGAGTGGTTCTCGGATAATAATCCAACCGGTCTCTCCATATTGACAACGATATTGGCAAACACTTCGATAGTCGGTTATTTAACTATCGAAGAAAAACAAGCATCCATTCAAAACATCAAACAATCACTGGGCCCCTTTTATTAATATTTCATTAATTAAAATACTTCTCCATTTCCTTATCAATATTCGTTAACACAATATTTTAAGTATTTCTCTTGGCCTCTTACGCTATTTGGAAAACATTTCCATATCTCGCCTTTTTTTATTTTCTACACTTAGAAAATATTTTTTATTTATAATTGGGGAACATTCCCATTATTTATTTCTTTCCCGACTCATTTAATTCTATACTCGGGAAATATTTACTTTTATATTTCCAAAATTCCACTTATTTGGGTTAAAACGAATGTTGTGTAAAACATTGTTATGACAACCCAAAATACTATATTCAACTAAATCTTATTCAAATATTGATCATCGAGATTGAATCTTGCTATTTATCGGTTAGTAATGAAAACAATCAAGTTGGGGTAAAATTGCCTCTCAGACCTTGACTGAAAACATCTTTAACTTCAAAACAGACAAAAACCATTATTCCTGAAAAATCAACACTATACAAAACAATTATTCATTTTTAAACGTATATATGTTTCTCTTTCTATTAACAGATTATCGATTTCCTTTTTGTTTATAATATTCTATTTTTAAGTTTGTTTCCTTATCGAGTTCTATTTATATTGATATATAGACTTCTAATTATCAAATTATCTTAATAATATTCTAACTCCTTAAATTTTCGGAAAATTTTGCCATAACCTCCTTTGTACCGGCAAATAGTTCAAACCTCAACTCGCCCCTCTAGGCCCTTTCCATTCAAAAAGAAAATCAAAAAGCCAAGTGTCTTGCCGATTCGGCGCATAAAATCTCATATGGAATTTAAATATGTACCTTTTGGTCGAGCATTTCAATTTTATATCTCTTCATATACTTCATACCAAACCTGCTTAACACATATCTAAATATTCCTATTTGGTTTCAACTCAATCCATTCGTCTTAACCCAATTCGCTAATTTATTTTCTAATTAGCTATTTTGCCTATTTCACTTCTTTGTTTGAACGTAACATGTTCAAATATAATATCAACTTTCTTATAAACAAATTGAATTCCATTTTCGATTCAAGTTGCATATTCGATTTTGAATATAAATTTATAAACCCAATTTACTTATCCAAAGCTCAATTTCAATTCAAAACTCTAATAACTAAATATTCTTCAAATTAGTTAGTTCTATTCAATAATTAAAAATCTGATTTTTTGATAAAAAAAAACATTTCATTATTCCACTTGAGTTCACATATATTTTACAACTCAAATCTGAAATTTTCTAAATAGAAATTCGTATTTTATTCACTTAAAATCCTTTTATAAAATTAAATAAACCGTTATGGTTTTTAAATGGTTATGGCGTTGTTTTTCTAAAAAATTGATTTTGACATAACTCAAAATATATACGATGAAATTCAGAATTTTCTCTTCCATTACAAAACTATTATCTAATTAATCCTGACGGTTCTTGTTTCAAAGAATTCTGACTTAATTTGAGTTCTACATACTCAATTGAAGTTCGAATCGCCAATTTTCGAACTACCGTGCTGCGACGAGCTCGTTTTAATTATATTTATATATATAAACTTTTAAACTTCATTTAAAATAAATTCAACTCCATTCTAATATATTTTTAATATATATCAAACCAATTTTCCCAATTCAAAATAATATTTTCGATTATCTATTATTGTCGATTTTTCCTTGCTCGGTAATATATTTATTTATACTTCGATCTTCTATATTTAATTCCACTTCCTTTTATAAATAATTTATTTATAAAATTCGATATAATTGAATTTCAATTATAAACCCATTGAATTCTTCTAAATTCATCTTATATTCCGAATTCCAAAATATAAACAATTGTTTTGTTTCAAAACACTTCCCAACTAACTTTTAAATTCCTATTTGAATTTAAATGATTCAAATTATCCAAATGATAATTTATTTTACCAAATTTATAACACTATTTATAAATTCAATTTTCTTGTTTTATATATTTAAATAAGTTCCCTTTTCAAATTTCTATTTGAAACTCCATCCCTTTGATATTCCTAATTATGGAATAAAAACCGTTGTTCCCATTCGAATGATTTCAAATCCTATTTTTAAATTCATATTTGAATTTAAATATTCCAATTATCTCTTGATAATTAATTTATTATATTTATAAACACCATTTTATAAATTTCCTTATTTCATATATTTAAACAAGTCTATTTCGAAATCTATTTAAAACCAAAATCTTATTTTGGAACTTTCTATTTATAATAACTTATATATATATATATAACACCCAATTTATTTTCATATTCAATTTAACTTCTATTCAAAAAAATTCGAATTAATCGAATTCAAATCCTAAATCCTTACGGATTTATTTTAGTTCAATTTATATTCTGAACATCAGAATAAATTCCATCATTTATTTCTTTAAAACGATTTCCCCATTTCTATTTTTAAATTCACATTTGAATTTAAATATTCAAATTATCAAATGATAATTTTTCCCCTTTATTTATAAACACTGTTTATAATTTCACTTCAATTCTCTGCATTATTTAATTTAGAAACAACGTTTATAAATTCAATGCTTGTTCAAAACAAGTTAATATTCCTATAGCTCATTAAAAATTCAATTTCTATTTTTAAAAATAGATTTCCCCATTTATATATCAAATATCCCTTTCACGATATTTTTATACATCAACAGTTTGGCCCTCGGTGATATTTAAACAATCAAACCAACCAATTTAATCAATACGTCATATGTGATAATATATATATGAGAACAAACAAATAATAAATTTTGAGGAATCCAGTTGGATACCTCCAACCTGTTTTCCTGCATCCACAGATTTTAGCCAACATAAATAATACCCATCCTGCTTCAAGGTAGGATATCGCGGTATGAAGGTCATTCACTATCATAGCGTGGGGCGTATAGGGTAATCATCCGCTAATGGTACCGTGGGCATCCACTAATGATATTGCGGGAACTATCCAATCACCCATATATATATATATATATATATATATATATAATAGCCACAACCAAGCCTAAATAACTAATATATAATAACCACAAAAATATTTAAATGCATCCAAGAAACCAAAAATTATTTTTAACGACTAAAAAAAATTCTAAATAATAAATTGAGTTAGAATTACTCACCAAAATCGTATTTTCTGAACATCCATTTCAATTCCAAACCAAGGTTATTGTGAAGCTTCTCCCAATTCGAAGCAAAAGTAATTGGTTTCACTCGAATCTAATAACGTATGTAATGGATGTAGTTGTTACCAATTATAATCAAATTAAATTAAGTTTAAATTATTTAATCATAGTTAGTTAAAGCTTATTACCTTTAGTCCGATTATATTTCTATACCATAGCAGCTACGGATCGAATCAACTAATCATCCTGGCACCTATGACTTGTTGCCCCTGTAAGTTCCAGTTTCAAAGCATAGCTTACTTCGATCTTCTTCGAACTCATTTGAACTACAATAATTCCCTTCTTTAGTGCTTCGCACCACTGTATGTCAATAGCATGTCCTATAGCCCAGTACACCCATCCATTCCCATATAGAAGATCTCCATTACATTGCCTTAAAACCAGCTCTTTTTTGTTCAGAGAAGACACTACGCATCCATTCCCCCAAATCGCAGATCATACACCCAACCACCATACTGTCGATCTCTCCCAGATGACATTTGTCCGTCCATTCAACTACTACAGACATCGCACCATCCAGTTTCATATAAAACTAGTGCTGACCTCTCTAAATCAATTCACTCCATCAACCACTTCGTTCCACTTCATTCCGTCGCATCCACACCAACATCACCCTTCCCAAAGATGTGACAGACCTTAGTCCGAAGCCTATCTTTAACATCAAACTCTCCTAGCATAGGACCCCTCAACAACTCGAAATCCCCTCTGTATGAATCGTGACTTCACCCCTTACCGGGTACCTTCTCCTTGCTTTAGAATGTCTGATCGATTTGTAACCAAAATCGAGCATCCCCAACTTGATCGCAAGCACCAATAACGATACGGGTTTGAATGAACTAATACGAACGATTTCATTCGATTTGTATTTTAATCTGAGCCACCATTTCTATATTAATCGAAACAGAAGAAAATAAAATGAACTAAATGGAAACAAAATAAGAGGAAAAGAAACAGGGTCAGCGTGACTTTATACAGTTGAATACTTAGCTACTAAGGGAATTAGTCTGCGCAAGGGTGCATCATATTTATTGTGATTTGAATTTTAAAGAGATTTTGTTTCTTTTTAACAGGATTCTGATTTGATCTTCGATTTGATCTCGTATTTAATACGATTCGATATAAAGCGATTTTTATTCTTTTTAGATGGATATCGATTTAATTTCGAACCTATCCACAATCAAATATCTCGGGGTCCAGTAATTTAAAGCACGAACCGCTATTCTAGCGTACCGACCGACATTTCAATATAATAACCCTATTCTAAACTCAACAGTAAATATTCTAAAATTCAATTTGAACGTATATACCATATTAAATTAATATAATATAATTTAAATTTAAAAACTGTAAATTCTCGAATAATAAATTATCATTATCGGATATATATTCCAAACACAATTGATAATGATCAGCTGAATTATTTCAGTTATGTTTTTTATTTCTAATTCAGTTATTAGTTGTTACCAGTACCACGATTATTTGATATATTCGAAATAAACTGTATATCGATTATTAAATCGATAACTCAATAAAAAAAAATCTTTTATATTATTAATTAAATATTTAAAACAATAATATATATTTAAAATTAATCAACCAAAATACGGGTCGTTACACTTATCGTTATCCAATAGTTAAACTATGAGGTAGGTTTTATTATTTCCTATCTAGTGAGGACTAACCTCGTTAACTCTTATTTTCGTATATGCCAGGATGGCTATTCCCGGAATGGATAGGATATAAGGCTGGGTTAGGTAATCCACACTAAGTTTTACTTTGGAAAATTTTATTATGATTTTTCTAACCATTTAAGTTCAGTGACACAACATTAGTTATTATGGATGATATTAGAGAGAGAGAGAGAAACCTATCCTGCTCAGTAGCGTGGCCTCACTAGACATCCATTGGAATGAGGTGGTACAATTATTATTCACACTAGTATATTAACTGAACCAAAGTTTTTGTTCTCCAGTCAAACTCTCGTATACTCATTTGAGTAGACTGAGAGATAAGGCTTTTTAGGTTTTTCTTTACGAATAAGCTTCCGGAGACATGCTGTAATAACCCGGAAATCCAAGCCAATTTAAATTTTTTATTTTGGCAATTTTAGCGAATTTTGAATATTTAAAATGAATTATTTTAAATAATAATGATGAGAAATTTATTTTTAATAGAATTAGAACGTATACATTTATTTGAATCATCGTTAGAATATAAATAATTATTTATAATTATAAAAGGAATTGAAAATGGCGCGGTAGTTTGAAATTTCGATTTCAAATGAATATACAGGATTCAAAATAAATCGGATTTTAGTGAAACCAAAAATATTAGAATCTATTTGAAGATATCTTTCCAACAAATTCGAAAAATTGAAATTTCATAGCGGGTATACAAAGTTATGCCTAGTTGAAATTTCAGAATAGTCGCTGTGGAATTTTGGCCCTTAAAAATGGAAATTTTGCAAACGACCTCTGTTTTCGACGAAACCACTTTTGTTGGATCCGCGATGTCAAATTATTGCCAGATTCCAAAATTCATAATTTTCTGAATCAATATGTGAGCATGGCGAAGTTAAACGTGTTTTATCAGTTTCAGTCAATTTCGTTCGACTAGAAAATGGCCATTTTTCTAACGGTCTCAGAATTTGACGAAATTAGTTTTATTAGGACTATATCATCAAAAAGAAGCTAGAAATAATTTTTCTGGAATTTTTAGAGTTAGTATGTGACCCCGGTAAATTGAAATGTGCGTTCAAATTTAATATATACTGAATTATATTTCAAATTTGATAAAAAAAGGTCATAACAGCCAAATTAGGTTACGAAACATATCCCATTGTGTTCGGAATGGGGGTGATTAGCTAGGGATGACAGTCGTTGGGTCTTGTTTCGAGTTCGGGTGAAAATTCAATTTTATGGGGAGAAAATAAATTAAATTAATCAAAAATTTTATATACCCCCTTTATTCTCCACCGTCGGTTTCACTCAGAAGGAAAAAAAAAGAAATCAAAAATTAAAATCCCGATTAACCCCAAACACATCGCCCCTCCTTCCTTCCCACCGCCGTGCTCCTCCGACGGCGTCGCCGACCTTTGGCGGTCCCCCCTTGCTGCGCCCGTTCCCTTTCCTTCCCTTTCTCGATTCTCCCTCTTTCCCTCCTTATGAAGAGAACAACCGTGCCTCCTGAGGAGCCGACCGCCGCCGCCGCCTCTGGTGGACGTCGCCTACCGCGCAACCACATCCCCGAGCTCCCCCTCCTATCTCACCTCCTCTCTCCTCCGCAGCCAAAACCCCGAACCCCACGACCCTAAACAACCGTTGCAGTCCACCCTGGCCCACGCCACCTAACTCCGCACCATGCACAGGTGCTCCGCCTCCCTTCTGTGCCTCCTCCGATCCAAATCCGCAACCCCTTCTCGCTGTAAGTTTTTTTTTTAACTTTCTTTGAAACTGATTTTTAATAGCTTAAAAAACTTATTTTTAATAGCTTAAAGAACCGATTTTTAATAGAATGAAGATTCGATATTTATATACATGAAGTGGTGATTTTTATATGAATGGTATTGGTTATAAAAATATGATCTTTGGTTATAAATAAAAATATGATTTTTACATAGTAGAGATAATCAAAATATGATTTTTATATAGTAGAGATAATCAAAATATGATTTCTATATAGTAGAGATAATCAAAATATGATTTTATATAGTAGAGATAATCAAAATATGATTTTTATATAGTAGAGATTATAAAAATACGATCTTTATATGTGTTGTATCGAATTAGCAATATAAAGAAGTGGTTTTTTTAAATATAAAGTTAAGATTTTTATATAGATAAAAAATCGATTTTTATATATACGAAGTGAAAGTAAAAAATTTGATTTTTATATATATGAAGTGAAAGTAAAGATTCGATCTTTTTATATATATAGCAATGTTAAAAATATGATTTTTAACATATAGCACGTGAAACAGATCTCGTTGGAGACACGATGAAGATTTCCTACATATGAAGAGTCACAGTGAATTGGTTTAGCTAGTCAGTGAGAACTTCTCCCTTTTGATTTGTTTTCTAGTTGAAATATGAACTAGGATGCAGACGGTGCTTAGCAGCACCCGACACCCGTCGTCCACAGACCATGGATGACATGTTTGTGTGATTGGTGTGTTGTGAAATTATATTGTGTGATGTGGAATGAACAAATATTTTATATTTAAAAATATAATTTTTAACGTGTATATAAAATAAATATTTATAAACAAATCGGACGATTTTTTTATATACACTGATTTGACTGATATTGATTGGGACGATAAATTTTACACATCGACCAACTGCACAAATACTATTCTGTGTTTGTTGATTTGAAACCCCATACGGGTGTTGGATGATATTTGGCGTACACTAATCCCAATTATTTAGTTCTATGTTGATCGATTGGTTGACAGACTGTGTAAGCGTTAATTGTTTATATTTAATGCTTTTGCAGTTGTGTGGTGCACTTTGGATGATGGTTGATTATTTATCATTGCTATTATATACATGTGTTGTATGGAATCCATATAATTAACATTATATGGTAATTGATTGGGCCTCATTCCAATTTGGAAAATAAAGAATATTATAAAATAAAAATTCATGTGTTGAATAGAATAAATAGTCATGTGTTGACGATACTGATGTGTTGAGAATATTCATGTGTTGAAACTTATCATGTATTGAACGAAATATTTTAACAATAAACTTACATCTTTATCATATATAAAATTAGAAACTAACTGAAAACTAGATAAGATGAGTGGTTTCCTGGGTATTGATCTGATGTTGGTTTCGGCCTTCGGAGTTAATACTTAGGGAATCGTTCTCTTACTATTTTACGGTTGGAGTCTGATTAAGAATTAAACGATAGAAATCATAATTTTATAAAATATATTAAATAACAAAAATAGTCATGTGTTGACAATACTCATGTGTTTAGAATATTCATGTGTTGAAAAAATTATATTCATGTGTTGAAGAAAATATTCATTTGTTGAAAAGAGTAACGAAGTTATTGAAATATATAAAGCCGTGTTGATTAGATATGCGCCATTTTGACGTGAACAATATTTATATCGGTTTTATTCATTTTTTAATGAATATAAAAAAGGAAGTGATTTCAAAATATAACGTTTTGAAAATATTATCATTTATAGATTAATGATATGGAATATTCAATTTTGGTTAGAAATTGAATATGAAGTTGAAATCGTTTTGAAAACGAATTTAAAACGATTTATAAAATACGTTTTGAAAGGATATCTGTAACGACCCGAAATCCCCCTTGCGGGAAAGCCCGGATTGAGTCGAGGACAAGCCACATCAGAACGCAGACGGAAGAACATTTCATTGTATATTACAACAATTCCATCAGATTACAAGAATATACAGAGTATAAATAAATGAATATTACATAGAAATATCAGAGATTACAATAAATTACATAGCAGCGGAAAATAATACAATACACAACTAGAAGAGATATACGGATACAAAGCTTTCCGGATATCATTCCAGCTATAAACCAGGATCCTGTGAATATAAATCTGCAAAACCAAAACTACTAGTTGCCCGTGTCAAAATAAGGGCACCTAGAGTTTAGGTTAAAACAATAAACTCCAGGTCAGTCATGGGACTGGTGTGAGAACTAAAACAGTTATTTAAAACTTTACTTTAAATCAGATATATCAAGGGACCACGCCGTATAACACGGAACGGGTTTCCTCCCAAGAATAACAGTGCATATAACAAAACAACGCAATGCTTTTTGGAAAAAATGAAGCTATTATAAGACCCAGGTCCTATCACACAATGCAACGCAAGACGGGGGATAGGGTTTTCCCTTATAATAGCCAAAAATGATTAGTACGTTTAAAACAAATCGTTTGATACTATAATAAGTGCATAGTGTATAAAACAACTTCAAATCATAAGTATAAATCATAGACGGCATGGGTACAATATATCATGTCGCCATACTAGTTCTACAATTAAAACCGCCAAATGTCATATTGGAAGTTGGGTTATCATTTATGGTATGAACCGAGGCAAAGATAGTCCTCTACCGATTCGAGACGCTCTAGTCCGTGTCCCAGGCAAGTACTCAGTCAACCTTTGGATCGTCAGGGCCGGTCCACACGAAGTGGATTAAAATGCCTGAACATGTGTTTCCCAGCCCTTTGGGGCGTAGGTGAGCCAACTAAATGACTCCATCAGTTCGAGAACGACCGATATATCTGAGGCGCCTCGCAACAGCAACAACCACATAAGTCAAACTCGTCAGGGCGTGTAAAACCACTGACGCCACTTCTAACTAAAAAGAAACGCATGCCCTCCCTGAGGTCCTTCTCCCGTTTCTGGTTCATACCGGGTGTGAAACTCGCGAAGTAAACGTTACATAAAGCTATGCCACAAAGGCAGTGCTTTGATCATCGACCACAAGACTTTGCTTTTCAACAGAAACCTTGATCATTTTCCACTTAGGCATGCCACACAGGCAATTCACTATATGCGTTTGATATCCATCAGTATATAACCCCTGAGCTCGTACGTCTTAGAGAAGGGCGTTAAGCAAGAGAATAAATTCTCCGCCGCCAAATAGATATATATTTAATAGAAATCAACCACACAGAATAAAATCCAATGTCAGACACACATTCCATTTACAAGTTCGTTCTGGGTCTGAATGAAACTGGAGGCACCTAGTACCCCGCATATCCATAGATCTCCAAGTACGTCTGGACGATCACCAACTGATTCTCTCCTCTTGGGTGTACGACCCAATCAAGATCATCAGTAATTATCCAAACGACGTGAAGACCTCCGGTCTTCAACCATCGTCTTCATCTTCGACTTATCGTCGTATTTGTTATTCAGAATGGGATAAACCCGGTCTTTCCGAACAACTCGCGTATATAATGAACAAGTGTTACACAAACACAACATACGCCTCATTCCAATTCATCAGTCACTAACCGTAAATTAATCAAGAGAATAATTCCCCTAATATTAACCCCGAAGGCCGAAACCAACATCAGATCAATATCCAGAAAACCATTCTGCTTAGCTAACCGACAGTTAGTTTCTAAATTTCACATTCTTAGGGAAAGGTTCCCATTAATTTTATCAAAGATAAATCCTTTAAATTTATTCTTTAATCTTGCTTTTGAATATCACTTCAAACTAGTCGGGATTAACGAACCATACCGAAGTAGTCATTTGTTTTAATTTCCTAATCCCAACCTATTCATCCCATGAAGTAAAACTGGTCATACTTCATATCTAACACCACAATGTTATTGGTAAATTCAATTACCATTTCACGTTAAATCCAATTAAAGATTTAACTATCGCCCGGAACAAAACTGGTGATACTCCATTCTCGATCTTTTCAATCTAATTAAAGATTCATTAAAACTTCACTTAGTTTTAATCTTTAACTGTGTTAAAGAATCAGTGTCATTTAAAACACGGTTCACGATAAACCCCAAAATCACATCACATTTCAATCAGTCCCTAACCGTAAAATAGCAAGTGAGCAATTCCCTAAGTATTTACCCCGAAGGCCGAAACCAACATCAGATCAATACCTTAGAAACCATTCAACTTAACTAATCTCCAGTTAGTTTCTGATTTTCTTAACTCCTTTGGGTCTAAGAACAGTATTATTGAAGATATCGTTCACGACAACCCAAAATCACATTCTATTAATTATCGGGTTAAAGAACAAGTGTTATTTATAACACTGTTCACAATAAACCCAAAAATCAATACTAATTCAATTCCAATTAAATATTATTTAATTGGTACACTTCATTAAATCTAAATAAAAAGATTTAATCTTTTTCTCAACTGGGTTCAAGAACAATGTTAATGAAGACACCATTCACGACAAACCCAAATCACATTTGATATTCAACACAAGGCTCTGAATAGAAAATATATCGGCTTATATTCAATATCAAATTCTACGACCAACAAATATCGTATTGGAAATAACGATATAAATATATCTTTCGAATTTCCATAACAATATCTGTATAATCACGAAATCCAACATCGAAATAATCCAAAGACAATTTCGATTCAAATCCATTCCAATTCAATTATTGGAAATCCTGGTTACTTTTAAAACCCTTTTCAAATCAAATTTATTTATTTAAAAATTAATAAAATTTTAATTCTTGTTCAAAACTAGTTCATTTCGATAAAAAACTATTTTTATCTTTTCAAATATGGAGTTTTTCATCCCAATTTTTCCCAAATCATTTCTTATGATTTTACACAAATTATTGATATTTTTAATAATTTTATCAAGGCCCGTACAGCCGATTTCCATCAACGGCCATCGAACTGCACTTACAACGACCTTTTCCAAATTTGATTTGGACATAATTCCAAATCCAACCGTTAGATTTCTAATTTCTAATATTCGTTAGGAATCTCTTTTCGATACGAACCCAACGTTTCCGGTTTTAGGAGAATCCGACGGTCGGATCTCCCGCAATATCCATTTGAAGTCAATGGTCGAAATTCACGAACTACCGCAGCGCGGCGCGTTCTATTCAGGCCATTATATTATATATATATATATATATAATATATAATATATAATATATATACTTCGTCGATTCCCTTTTAAAACATATTTTATAAATCGTTTTAAATTCGTTTTCGAAACGATTTTAACTTCATTTTCAAACTCAAATCAAAATTGAATTTTTCCAATATAAATTCATTTCTAATCGATTTCAATTCAAATTGATTTCTAATTCAATTTCAGTTCTAATTCAATTCAATTCAATTCAATTCAATTCAATTTCAATTCGAATTCATTTCTATTCAATTTCAATTCGAATTCATTTCTATTCAATTTCAATTCGAATTCATTTCTATTCAATTTCAATTCGAATTCATTTCTATTCAATTTAATTCGAATTCATTTCTATTCAATTTCAATTCGAATTCATTTCTATTCAATTTCAATTCGAATTCATTTCTATTCAATTTAATTCAAATTTCAATTCTTTTCAAAATATCAGATTTTGAAATCACTTTCGATATTCATTATAAAATGAATAAAATCGATATAAATATTGTTCACGTCAAAATGGCGTCAATCTAATCAACACGGCTTCATATATTTCTATCTCCAAATATTCTATTTCAAATATTTCGTTTTCAAATATTTCTATTTTCAAATATTCTATTTCAAATATTTCTTTTTCAAATATTTCTATTTTCAAATATTTCTTTTCCAAATATTTCTATTTTCAAATATTCTTTTTCAAATATTTCTATTTTCAAATATTCTTTTTCAAATATTTCTTTTTCAAAACTGGATTGAGGCCCAATCAATTACCATAGATTTTATTTCTATGGATTTCTATACAATGCATGTATATATCAACAATGACCAATAATCAACCATCATCCAAAGTGCATTCTACATTGTATAAGCATCAAATATAAGTATTTAACGCTTACAACAGTCTATCAATCAATCAACATACAACTAATTATTGGAATTAGTGTATGTCATATATCATCCCAATACCCATGTGGGGTTTCAAACAATCAAACACAGATTTTATTTGTGCAGTTGGGCGATGTGTAAAATTTATCGTCCCAATCAATATCAGTCAAATGTGTGTATATAGACAAATCGTCCGATTTGTTTATATTTATTTCATTTTAAATACACGTTAAAAATTCTATTTTCAACTATAAAATATTTTTAACTATCTAAATATTTTATTTCATTTCACATCACATCACACAATCAACTACACATCAAAATCAAACAAATAAGCATACAAGCCGTCCATGGTCTGTGGACGACGGGTGTCGGGTGCTACTAAACACCGTCTGCATCCTAGTATATATTTTAACCAGAAAATTAAATTAAAAGGTGAGAAGTTCTCACAGAGGGTTCCACTCCGCCGTGCTTTGCTGTTGAACTGTTAAACACCTGGATTCCTTTGAAATTCCAATTCAGTTCTTTCCACGCTGTTCAAATAAAAATTATATTTTTTATTGCTTCATTCAATAAATAAAAATCATATTTTTATTTCTTACTTATATATATTTTTACAACGCTTCTTTCTAAATTATAAAAATCATATTTTTAATTTTCTACATAAGTAAAAATCGTATTTTTATTTTCTCCATCTTATAAAAATCATATTTTTATAATCTCAACTGTATAAAAACCATATTTTTATCGTCTCTACAATATAAAGATCGCATTTTTATCGCTACTTCACATATAAAAATTCTACTTTTATATCTCTACATATATAAAAATTATATTTTTAAATAAACAAAGATGGTGTTTTTATCTAAACAAAGATTATATTTTTTTAATTCAAACAAATATTTCATTTTTATTCGCTATTATATAAATAAAAATCAAACCTTTATGCCGCTATCATATATATAAAAATCCCCTCTTTCTTTTGTTATTCATATAATAAAAATCTCATCTTTATTTATTGTTCACATAGATAAAAATCACATCCCTTTAAAGTAGAAAAATCAAATTTTATCCTTATAAAAATCAAATATTTTCATTTGTTTTAAAAATCAATTCTAATCATTTTTATTTCCAGTTTTTAACTATGCAAAAATCAGTTTTTAAAGTTAACAAAATTTAGTTTTTTTTAAATAACCAAATAAAAATTAGTTTTTTTTAATAACAAAGAAAATCAGTTTTAACTAACAAAGAAATCAGTTTTAAAAACTCGTTGTAATTCGGACGTGGGTGGCTAGGGATCGAAGGGGTTCGGCGGCGGTCTCTGGGCCTGGTGGCAGCCTCGCGGTGGTCGGCGGCCTCTGGTGGCGCAGGGGAGAATAGGGAGCGCGCAGGCGGTGGAAACGCGGCTTCTGATCAACGACTGGGTGGGTCTCGAGCGCGGTTGACGGAGATGCTCACTGAGGGGAAGGAGGGCGATCGATGGAGGGTGGGGGAAGGCGGAGGAGCGGCGGCAGTAGGGTTTGAGCAAAGGGCGATGGGGTTTGAGATCTGAACGGGGTAAAGGTTTTTTTTATTTATTTTAAAACTTTCTGAAATGAGAAGAGGAAGGTGGGGGTAGGGGCTATTACAAAAATATATATTTATTACTTAATTATTTCAAAAGCAACTTTTAATTTCGAACTCGAAATCAAACCCACCGACTGTTGTCCATAGCTAATTACCCCCATTCCGAACACAATGGGATATGTATCGTAGGCTGATTCGATCATTTCGATCAGTTTTCGTCAAAATCAACATATAACTCTATATATTGAATTTGAACGCGCATTACAATTTACCGAGGTCACATACTAACTCTAAAAATTCTCGAAAAATAATTTCTAGCGTCGTATTGACGATACGGTCCTAACAAAACTAATTTCGTCGAATTCTGAGACCGTTTGAAAAATGGCCATTTTTCCAGTCGATCGAAATTAACTGAAACTGGTCAAATGCGTTTTCCTTTGCCACACTCATATATTGAATCGAAAAATTATGAAATTTGAAACCTAGCAATAATTTGACATTACGGATCCAACAAAAGTGGTTTCGTCGAAAACCGAGGTCGTTTGCAAAATTCCCATTTTTAAGGGACGAAATTCCATAACGACTTTTCTGAATTTTTAACTGGACATAACTTTTTATCCCCGCTATGAAATTTCAATTTTTCGGATTCGTTGGAAAGATATTCCCAATTAGATTCAAATATTTTTATTTTCACTAAAATCTGGTTTATTTTGCACCCGGTACATTCATTTGAATTTTGAAATCGAATTATCGAACTACCGCGCCATTTTCAATTCCTTTATATATATATAAATAAATATTTATATTCTAACGACGATCTATATAATATATGCATTCGAATTCTATTCAAAATAAATTTCTCGTCGATATTATTTAAAATAATTCATTTTAAATAATCAAAATTCGCTAAAATTGCCAAAATAAAAAATTTAAATTGGCTCGGATTTCCGGGTTATTACAAAATCGATGAAATATATAATATATATATATATATATATATATATATATATTATATATATAATGGCCTAAATAGAACGTGCCGGGCCGCGGCAGTTCGTGAATTTTGACCATTGACTTCGAATTGACGTTACGGGGGATCCGACCGTCGGATTCTCCTGAAACCGGAACCGTTGGGTTCGTATCGAAAAGAGCTTTCCAATGAATATTAGAAATTTGAAATTTAACGGTTGGATTTGGAATTATGTCCAAATCAAATTTGGAAAAGGTCGTTGTAAGTGCAGTTCGATGGCCGTTGATGGAAATCTACTGTACGGGCCTTGATAAAATTATTAAAAATAGTTATAATTTGTGTAAAATCATAAGAAATGATTTGGAAAGAATTGGGATGAAAAATTCAATATTTGAAAAGATAAAAATAGATTTTTATCGAAATGAACTAGTTTTGAACTAGAGTTATAATTCATTTATTTTTGAAATAAGTAAATTGGATTTGAAATGGTTTTAAAAGTAACCAGAATTTCCAATAATTGAATTGGAATGGATTTGAATCGAAATTGTCTTTGGAATATTTCGATGTTGGATTTCGTGATTATACAGATATTGTTATGGAAATTTGAAAGATAGATTGATATCGTTATTTCCAATACGATATTTGATGGTCGTAGAATTTGATATTGAATCTAAGCTGATATATTTTCTATTCAGAGCCTTGTATTTAATATCAAATGTGATTTTGGGTTGTCGTGAACGGTATCTTTAATAGTACTGTCCTTAGGCCCAACGGAGTTAAGAAAATCAGAAACTTACTGAAGATTAGTTAAGTTAAATAGTTTCTTGGGTATTGATCTGATGTATGTTTCGGCCTTCGGGATTATTACTTAGGGAATTGTTCACTTTCTAATTTACGGTTAAAGGCTGATGGAATAGAACGTGATTTTGGGTTCATCGTGAACCGTGTTTTAAATGACATTGGTTCTTTAACCCAGTTAAAGACGGGATATGATTTCCCAAGTTAAATAATCATTGAAATTATTTTTGGGAAGATTAAAAACAAGTGGTGTTTTAATGAATCTTTAATTAGATTTAAATGATCGAGAATGGAGTATCACCAGTTTTGCTCCGGGCGATAGTTAAATCTTTAATTAGATTTGAACGTGAAATGGTAATTGAATTTACCGATAACACCATGGTGTTAGATATGAAGTATGACCAGTTTTACTTCATGGGATGAATAGGTTGTGACCGGGAAATAAAATAAATGATTATTTCGGTGTGGTTCGCTAATCCCGACTAATTTGAATTGATATTCAAAAGGAGATTAAAGAATAAATTTAAAGAATTTATTTTTGATAAAATTAATGGGAACCTTTCCCAAAGTATAAGAATATTTGAATAAAGGAATATTCTGAATTGGAATGAGGCGTATGTTGTGTTTGTGTAACACTTGTTTATTATATACGTGGGTTATTCAGAAAGACCGGGTTTATCCCATTCTGCATAACTGATTCGATGGTGTGTCGAGGATGAAGACGGTGGTCGAAGACCGGAGGTCTTCACATCGTTTGGGTGATTACTGACGATCTTGATTGGGCTGTACACCCAAGAGGAGGGAATCAGTTGGTGATCGTCCAGACGTACTTGGAGATCGATGGATATGCGAGGTACAAGGTGCCTCCGGTTTTGTTCAGACCAAGAACGAACTTGTAAATGGACTTTATGTCTGACATTGGATTTTATTCTGTGTGATTGATTTCTATTAAATATATATCTGTTTGGCGGCGGAGAATTTATTCTCTTGCTTAACGCCCTTCTCTGAGATGTACGAGCTCAGAGGTTATATATTGATGGATATCAATCGCATGGAGTGAATTGCCTGTGTAGCATGCCTAAATGGCAAATGATCAAGGCTTTTGTTGAAAAGTAGAGTCTTGTGGTTGATGATCAAAGCAACGCCTGTGTGGCATAACTTTGTGTAACGTTAATTCGCAAGCCTCACACCCCAGTTTTGAACCAAAAACGGGAGAGGACCTCAGGAAGGGCATGCGTTTCCTTCTAGCTAGGGTGGTGTCAGTGACCTACCAGCCCTAACATTTATATTATTTTCACCTGTGTGGTTGTTGCTGTTGCGAGGTGCCTCAGATATATCAGTGACTATGTGGAGCCGATGGAGTCATAGGACTCATTTACGCCCCAAAGGGCGGGGAAACGCAGTGTTCAGGCATAATAATCCACATCGGTGGACCGGCCCTGACAATCCATGGGGCAGTTGCGGTTGTTCCTAAGGCTCGAGCTAGACAGTCTCGAATTCGGTGAGGTCGATCCCTAGCCTCGGTTCACAGATGGAAATCCAACTTCTAATACGTGACATTTGCGGTTTTGATTGTAGAGCCAAGTATTGGCGACATGATATATGGTACCCATGCTGTCTATGATTAATACTTATGATTGAAATTGTTTTGACACTATACACTTATAGTAATAATAAAAGATGAAATTTAGCATATCAATCATTCTTTGGCTATTATAAGGTAAAACCCTATCCTCTGGCTTGTGTTGCATTGTGTGATGGGACCTGGGTCTTATAATAGCTTCATTGTTCTTTATTTAGAAATGCGTTGTTGTTTTATGCACTGGTATTCTTGGGAGGAAACCCATTCCGTGTTATACGGCGTGGTCCCTTGATTTGCCTAACTTTAAAATAAAGATTAATAACTATTTTAGTTCTCACACCAGTCACATGAATGACCTGGAGTTTATTGTTTTAACCTAAACTCTGGGTGCCTTTATTTTCGACACGGGCAGCTAGTAGTTTTGGTTTTGCAGATTTATATTCACAGGATCCTGATTTACAGCTGGAATGATATCCGGAAAGCCCTATATCCGTTTATCTCTTTCAGTTGTGTTTTGTATTATTTCCCCGCTGCTATGTAATGTATTGTAATCTCTGATATTTATCAAATGTATATTGTTTGTTTATACTCTGTATATTCTTGTATTCTGATGGAATTGTTGTAATAAGCAATGAAATGTTCTTCTGTTTGCGTTCCAATTTGTCTTGTCCTCAAAGTATCTGCGCTTTCCTTCACGGGGAAGTTACGGGTCTTTACACATGCGGGAGAATGTTAACTATTTAGGAGATTCCTACTATATGCTTAATCATTTTGGATGTATGTATTGACTAGGATGCTTATGTCCTATATTCAGTCTATGATCACCCATATGGCATCTTCATATGTCACTCTTGGAATTATATTTTTAATACTTTTATTTTGACCTAAACTAAGTTTTGCAAACGAGAATCATATTGAATGACCATTAATGAGTGTTGTTTTGAAATAATTCGTATTCTCGTCTTCTATAATGTTGTGATTCATTAACATATGTATTTTCTATTGTCGAAAGTTAATACTATAGATAATTGAAGCATTTGTAGTGCTTAGCTTTGGGCCTTAGAAAACGAGGTGTTACAATTTGGCATCAAAGCGTAAGTTTATGTAAACTTAAAAGTGCTTTCTTAGAAAGAATTTAAACTAAAAATCCAAGTATAAGAGTAATATACCTAGGCATGGAATACAGGAGAGGCTAGCTAAGTGAAAAATAGGCTATTACACTATGAGAGTTTTTTTTTTTTGGAGATTTAGGCTAGAATGTTGAGTAAAAGATGAAAATGGATTCAAGGCAATTGCAATGGGATGCTTTACACTAGTGGAATGGAATTACTGCTGGAATAATGGAGAAAGAGATCATTTGGGTTGATTTCCATTGAATGCTTAGGGCTAGATTTGTGTCTGAAGTTGTTTGGCCCATGCTTCTTGGAAAGTTTATTGAATTAGGGCATGAGGATATGTCGGTAGTTGAATATGTTGTCGAATTTGATGATCTATCTCATTGTGATTATCTTGCGATTGATATTAACAAAATAAGGAATAGAACTTTATTTGAGGATTAAGAGTAGGGATTTTTGTGGCAACTATGCCAAATTTGAGGGATCCTACTGATGTTGTTGTCGAAATGGACAATCGGAATGATTAATTGGTTGGAAAATGTGAGAAACCCATAGGAAACTAGAGCTTCCAGGGAAAGAAGAGAAAGTTCTTTAAAGGAAAGAAGCTCAAAAGAGTGGTAATGCAAAAAAGAAACAAGGATGATATTTTTTGTTACAAGTGCGATAAAAAGGGGTATTATGCAAATGAATGTCAGGACGGTGAGGTTAAAACTGATAATGCAAAGAATGTTAGATGCTACAACGATAACTAACCAAGGCATCATAAGAAGTGTGTAAAAGTTGTGAAAGTTAAATTTCTTGCTGCATAACCTTCATTGTCTAGACCCACTGCTGTAGAGAAAGGAAAATTTATATTAGATCATCCCATGAATTCCACTCATCTATATAAAGACAAGAGGATCCAAATGGTCGGAACTCTATGTCTCTCCATTTGTGTTCAAATAGCCACCTCGATTTTAAAATAGTAAATTTTCAAACATAATGGTATGTTAATTTATAACCAATTAAATATATTGTTCAAAGGACTTTTTACTCCCGAATATATTATTATATATACCTTAGACAAGCAAAACCAGAAACCCGTTTTATTTTGAGTAAAATTCATTATAAGAATTAAGTAATACGGTCAAATTACTTAAGTTCCTTATCACACTTTTAACTCTATCATTTCCAAATTGTTAGATTTGTGTGTATCTTCACACATAGGAAGACACGCACACTCTATCTCTCTCTCTCTTTCTTACACAATTTTCTCCCAGTATGTTCTATCGAGTCTTATTTTCTTCTCTATCTCACGGTTTTGAAGTATTGCTATGATTATTTCCTTGAAATATCATTTTGACTTAAAAGAAGAATTACACAATTGTCAATAGTAGAATACCTAAATGTAAGTTTCAAGCGTTGGTTGTATGTGTCGCTTGTAGTATGTTGCATCTAGCAATTATTATTTTAACATGGTGCGATGCTACATTTTTCATTAAAAAAGAAATAATACACATGCAATATAACATGTATCCAGTATCTTCTATTAAAAAATGGAATACATACATGCAGTAACATATACCCAAGTAGTTTTAGTTACTCCATGATGGCTTTAAGTTGTATAAGGTGTATCTTACCTACGTGATATTATTATGAATAATAAGATTTAACACCAATGCTTTATTAAAATATATTCTTTTTTCCATCAAAAAACGATAGTAAAGCATTATAAAATTAAGAAATTATAACAATGTAAGTTCATAGTCGTTTTTTTGCTTACATGGGGATATAAATCAACTTCAAGATAAAATGTTATGTATATGGTTTTCATGTTTAACAAAATGTTAATCACTAACTATTTAATGTGATGACGAAAAATGTATAAAGATTGGAAAATCTATTGTTTTCCACGTGCATCCCAAACAACAACTTGTAGGGGAAAACTTAGTCAATTTTGTAACATCCCGCATTTTTAATTAAATAATAAAATAAAATTTGAAAAGTGTTCAGAATTCGATCATGGGATAAGCTTCATTGCATTCGTGGTGATTTTCTGATCAATTTAGACCTATGATTTGCAGGAAACGGATTTAAGATGAAAAAGATATCTTTAAAATAAAATATTACAACAAACGTGAAAAGAAGGTATAAGAAAAGAACAATGATCACCATTGTTTCTAGTCTTGTTAACAAAAGCCTATATAGCTCAGTTGGTAAAGATATGGCTCCCCCAAGTGAGTGGCGCAGGCTTGAGTCCCACCGGTGCCATATTTTTATTTTAAAGGAACGGCTAAAATAATATATATTCTAAGAGGAAAATATGTGTAAATGCACATATAAGGAAAATTATATATAAAATTGAGTATAAAAATATATGTATACATGCATATATAAATATAGGTATATGTGTGTGCAAAAATATATACATATAAAAGAGAAATCCAAAATAAACCTGTAATCAATTAAAATAGGTAAGAAATAAAATCACAGCATAACGTTGTTTGAATTTTGAAAATGGAATAAAAGTTGCACGTGTATATGAATATTGCATAATTAATGTACAAGATAAGAGCAAAAAATAATTAATGCATAATAAATGAAAAATGAACAAAAAAATTAACTGCCTTTGAAATTAGAGTGCATTAAAATGAATAAAAGAAGTAATTGATGGAAGTATTAATTGCATTAATTAACGGGCAAGGAAATGAAAGATTGCATGCGTATATACACACATAAATTTGAAACTCAAACTTAGTGATGATGTATAAGAGTTACAAAATAAATCAAAAGAAGTGTAATGGGCAAATAATGAACATTTAATTAAAAACGTGGTATTACTAAAGTGTATGGCTCGGATTTTAACAGATTAAATCTGACAGTTCAGACTTTCTCGTACACCTTTAAATAGACTAGCAGGGCCTAGCCTAAATTTCATATTTTTTGAGATGCTGCCTAGGCTCTACCATTCTCTTTTCTTTCCAAATCTTTTCATAAAATTAGAATATTAGGTATAGGTAATTCTGATTCAAAATTTGAAGATAAAAGAGTAGAAATCTACAAATAGGTGTTTAGAATTTTGATCAGCGTGAGGTAAATCCTTGAATTTGGTTTATATAGGTTTCTTTCTCTTTACCTCTTCTTATTAGCAACAGATTTGTGAATCTGTGGATATTTTTTATAATAGATTCAGTTAGGGATGCCACGGAACAACAAATTTGGATCAGATTCATGGATCGGAAAGTTGTTAGATGAGTGGATTTAAATTATACCATTTTAAATAATGGTATATCTATCATTTGCATTCCCCGTTATATTTAATCTGCTAAACAATTGATAATTGTGGAAACTAGTTATTAAACCTGTTTAGGATATGTTGAAAGATTACTGTTGTATATAGATCCATTCTAAGAACCTATTAATTGGATATTGTAAATCTAGTTACAATGAAATTGCAAATAATTCAGGAAATTGGAATTAAATATGCTGAGAACATTTATGTTATATAAGCATGTTTCCATTAATCATTTGTCTAAATGGGAAAATTACTGTAAATGCTGCAATTATGGAATTTACTATAAACATGAATAATTGCTTAAGAATATTATTATGCCAAAAGGTTGTAAATAGAATTTCAGGAAAATTTGGAAGAATAGATATGCCTAAATTGGATGGAAAATTTACAGTAATGGGGAAACTATAAATAACTGTACTAAGACATGAGGTTAAGTTCAACTTGTGATAGAAGTCTGCCCGGAACCACCCGACAACTCTGGTCTGGTGCATTAACATAAATATATGAATATATGTACATAATAGGAAAGAAATAAATGGCATTAATTGTAATTAAAGGAAATGAATGAATGTTACAACAGTATAAGAATTGGAATGAATGGGGAATGATAATAACCTATTATGATTAAGTATGAATGAAAGAGTAGAAAATAACAAGCAGGCTTGTCCTAGGGACAAGTGGAAATTATAACATAGGTTGTAATAAATGGAAAGAAACATATCGAAAAACATTAGTTAAAAGAACAAAGTAAGTAACAACAAGAGGTTGTATTAAACCAAGTCATGGTTAATGAAAAAGAATGAAGTATGCTTATTATTGGTAGACTTATAAAAGAGAATTATGGAGTCTTATAAAAGAAATTAATAATAAGCGGAAGCCCGCTCAGGCGGCATAAAACTGAATGAAGTAAGAAGACTTATGGAATGAAATAAGTTATATTTAATTATAAATTGAGTAATATGTTAAATGGAAACCTACTGACTATGATAGGATTTACTTAATGACTTATTAAGTAGAACATGTCATTGTAACCCGAAATTGGACGATGAATGAAAAGATAATAATGTAAGAAGATTGTAGATTACAGACCTTCAATTACAATCTAGAGAATAACGTGTTATGGGATTATTAATGAACTTAAATGGGCTAAGTTATATCACTGAAATAATAAGTGAGAGGGCTCCATTCCTTAGAGATATAAGGGGATCGGGGAAAACCTGATAACTTGAATATAAGATAGAATGTGAACAATCAAGTTAATTGAAAATCCGATAAGATAAGACAAGCGTAGGATTAAAAGAATAGACATAGGATCTAATATCACGATGGTGTGATGTACTTGGACCAGTCCACACGTATGAAGGTGAAGAACCCAAAGGGGTAGATCATCAAGGTGTCTAGAGGCACGAAAGGAGTACGTTCATCTGATTCTTCTGCTTCATATTCTACTTGCTGGCTCTGCGGGACTGGAAAGAAGCACGGGCTTCCAAGGGATGTGGTAGGGTACTCCATGGTTGTCCTCTATTGTGGTGCATACTCAGGCTACACTCGCGTTACCACCCGGTGAGTACACTTTGACTGCAATAGTAGTTTGGTTGTCAGAAGGCTGTGGCAGTATGATATTGGGGTGATTCGATGATTTGCCTACAGAGAGGCTGGTCAGGACCAAATAAAGGATAGTAGTCATCGGGTACCTGTCATCGGCAGTCAATGTGACGCGAAAAGACAAGGGCTAAATCCACTGATCGTTGATTTTTCCTTTCGAGACTTTGGTTGCGGAACATGCCATTTTGGATGTAGATTGTTTGCTAGGGGCACGTCACTTAGCTCTTGATGTACACTTTCACTGGTTGAGGGAGGGGTCGAGGTGGGACCATAGCCACTATAAAAATGCAGACCATAGTTTCGATATCTGTACTTTAGGCCTCTTTATCAGACCTATTCAAATATGGAAAAGCTCCCGACTGAGTTTCGTTCATACAAATGTAGCTCTACTATGGAACTCGGGGTACAGTAGACAGTACGTACGTGTGATGATTCAAATTCATGCACGAAGCACAGGGTGGTGTATCGTAGACGCCAGGGCATTACTCTATGTTAAGATCGAGCTTGGCCGAGGAGTTTGATATGGCGGTCCATACGCTTACGCTCCATGGCGACGGTAGTTTTGTGCAAAACATGACATAGTTTTATGGAGATCCGTACATCGCTCCGGCATAGGATTAAAGTAACATATATGGCGTAGTTTTATGGAGATCCATACGTCGCTCCGGCGTAGGATAAGAGTTGCACACGCTTCCATGGCATGACAGCAAAGACCATGCGAGAAGGGTACCGTGGGAGGTACCTTGATATTCGGGGTAACTACATATATGCTATATTTGGTTAATCTACTGGGAAGTAGATAGGTACGACGTGTGTGTAAAGCCTTGAGTGATGTTAACCCAAAAAACCTAATAAATAAGTAATATAACTTAATGGTATATGTAGGGTTATTTTAGATTGTGTAATTTAGTCCAGTAACCATAACTTGTGTTCTGACCCCCTCCTCATAACACACTCGCAGGTTTGTTTTGTGGCAGAGATATGATAGCTTTGGATACTGGTTAGGTAGTATTATTATCTTTGTAAGGCTATATTTGATTATATTATATTTTATTCCATTCCATTATGAGATGTTTTCTGAGCTCTGATATATTTTATATTTCTGTCTTTTCTGCAGGATACCAGACAAGCCAACTTGTGTTTCGACAGATTGAGATTTTTGAAAAAAAATTGGTCTATCGGAATTCGGGTTATTACATCTGGTATTAGAACCTAGGTTTAGGATTCCTGTATAGATAGAGAGTGAACGTATTTGTATTTTAAAAAATATAAATATATATTATATATACACCTAGATCCATAAAGGAACCCAGTAAATAGGAAGAACGGTTTATGGAAAGAATTGGGATATCAGTTTTGTACATTAAAGGAATGATTATGGAAATTTGAGACCCTTAGGTGGTTTGGGTGAAAATTGTACAATATGCTTTGTGTTGGAGAAAGATGTATCCCATATGTCAGTATCTGAGATGTTAGTATTTCATATTAGCGGGTTTGATAGTAGGCCTTATTAATTGAAAAAAAGAGGAAGATAGATTAGAAATATATATATATATATATATATTTGAGAGAATTGACTTTGTGGGAATATCTAGGTAAGTTGGAAACCCACTATGAGTCTAGCCCCAATGTTAACTTTTAAGAACGTGAAAATTTAAAAAAATTTAGGTAATAGTTTACGGTTTTTTTACAAGTTTTGACATTAAAAGTTACAATTTTTAAATATGTACTAGATAAACTGTGTAGAAACATTTTTTGAAACTAAAAGAGGTATTTTTAATATTTGAAAAAAATATATTAGTAACATATTTGAAAAGTACATATTGACTTTTGAAATAAAATGGGGTATATTTTGAAAAACGGTGATTTCTTGTGAAATTTTTGTCTAAAATGAATTCTTTTAGGAAAAGGTGCACCATATAGAGCATGTACAGCTCGTTAGTTTTTAAGTTATAAAGTATGAAAGGATTAAAAAGCAAAGTATAGAAACTATTGCATTTTGTTAAAAACTAAAATTTTCGGTAAAGAAAATTTTGAAGTTCTCTATGTTGGATCTCGCTTGATTATGACAACTATACATGTAAATATCAAGTAACTCTGTTTTTGCAGGAAGAGGTTTGATTATAGATTCAAGAACTCAGATTGAAGACTATATATGTTAAGAGTCTGTGAGTCTTAAATTTAAATTGTTAAAAATCTTCCTTGATGATGCATACACATACACACATTTTATATATTTAAATTTTCAAATGAAAAGAGCAAAGACACAGGTTTGTAACAGAAAAAAGATTTTTAAATTTTTGTACCAGACGTTTGTTTGCTAAAAGAAATTTCAAATTCACATAATATTCGGACATCCGACCTGAATATTTTAGATGTATGAATTACCCCCGAAATGACCTATTTCTTTGCTGTTTGAAATTAAACTTGAAAACAGACATCTGAAATTTTGATTCAGACACCTGATTACGAAGGTTTGCAACTTAAAATGAAGAGTCACAACTTTCCAAATCATAACTCTTGATCAAATGTCTGCATAATAAGTTGTAATCTTTCATATACTATAAATAGAGGTTTGTCCAAGTGGTTTAATCACTGATTTTTACTTCAATTCTTTCTATCTTACTCAAAGCATTTATAATCTCTAAAAGCACTATATTTCCAAACTTTCAGATTTCAAATCTTATCCAAATCTTCCTTACTCTTTCATAACTATATGATTATCATCAAGGAAACATTATAGAAAGATTGTACATCAAATTGACATATCCGTGGTATCAAGAACACAAGTAGTCATCAAATCATTTGTATAGTGGAAGTCCACTTCAGCAGCTGAGGCAAGAAATCATGTTCGGCTGTTCGGGTAATTTGTGAACCTATTCCTCTAGGTGAAGTGAGGGTTATTGTGTTAGTGAAATACCAGAAGAGATTCTGAGACTGGACATAGGACAGTGAACCAATATAAAATCGACTGTGTGATTTTACTTACTGCTATTGCTCTACGATATACACCTCACCTTGCTTATACTACACACTATACGATCCTACCACTGCTTAGACACTTTCATTTGGTATAAGAGCAGGGCAATCCTATAACCGCTATTATTTGGTACTTTGATAAAATGGAGAATAACCCAAGTACTACCTAAATTACATTTGCCGAAGGTCAATCATCTCAAAGACCACTACTGTTTGATGGACTACATTATAATTATTGGGCTACAAGAATGAGAATATTTATGCAAGCAAGTGGTTTTAGTACCTGGAATGCTACTAAAAAAAAATTCACCGTGCCTACAACTGAATAATCTGCATGGACAACAACTCGGAAAGATGAAGAAAATGCAAATGCCAAAGCAATGAATATGCTATATTTTGCTTTGGATAGGAATGAGTTCAATCATGTTAGCATCTGTACTTCAGCATATCAAATATGGGGGAATACTTAAAACTATCCATGAAGGTACAAGCAAAATCAAACAAACGAAGATTTCAGTGCTCAAAAACCAGTTCTAGAACTTTAAAATGAGACAAAATGAAATCATCAATATATGTATTCAAGATTTCAAGACATTCTGCATGCCTTGATAGGACTGAGATGAAAATATAGTGATTATGATATTGTATCAAAGTAATAAATTCTCCAACTGATGATTGGGAAAGAAAAGTACTAGCCATCGAGGAAGCTAATGATTTATCAAATATGAAACCAGAAGAACTCAATGGTAATCTCGTGTCTTATGAAGTAAATCTTCAAGCAAAAAGGAAACTAGCTCAAGAGAAAAAGAATGTAGCTTTTCATGCCGATAAAGAAGAATCAGAATTAGAAGATGAAGATTTGGCTTTTATCGCTAGAAACTTTAAGAAATTTCTAAAATATAAGAAAGGAAATTTTCAAGAAGAATACCTCAAGCAAGCTTCCATCCTCAAATTTAAAATGCTTTAATTGTCACAAGAAAAGTCACATAGTAAAAGACTGTCCAGAACTGAAAGAAAATCATAAGAATTTCAACGACAAGAATAAGAAAGAAAAATTCAAAAGAAGGTCTTTTCTGTCATATGGGACGATTCAGATTCAGATTCATCAGATAGTGACAATGATTGCGAAAATGAACAAGCAAATGTATGCTTCATGGCTCAAGAATCTGAAGTAAGTGATCTATCTTATAATGATTTAGTAGAAGTTAATACTGATTTTTTAAACACTATAAAAACCCTTAAGAAAAACTTAAAGAAACTTGTGAAAATCAGAATAAAGCTGAGTTTGAAAGAGACATGCTAATAGATGAAAAAATAATCTTAGAACAAGAACTTGAAAAGTTTTAGAAGACTCTTTCAAATTCATATAGTCAGCTTTCACTTTTGAGTCAGGAAATTTGTAATGGCGCGTTTTGTTAGCTGTCGAATAATTAATTAATTTAATGATTTATATATCGATTTGGCGATATCGAGAACCATAATTAAATAATATTGAATATTTAATTAATATTTATAATGAATAATAAATTATAATAGTCAGAAATAGTAGAATTCACAATAGAGTGTGAATTGAATAGTATGCGAGATGTGGTTGAGTTTCGATTTAAAATATAATAAATATATTGAATCGACGACAGTTGAACGTATAGTTTATAATATAATTATAAACGAGCTTGAAATGGCGCGGCAGTTCGCTATTTGGCGATTTGAACTTCAACTGAATATACAGGATTCGTTTTAAATCGGATTGCTGTGAAACAAGAAACGTGTGGAGCTGGTGGAATATATCTTTCTAGTGGAAGAGAAAAATCGGGATTTCGTCGTGTAGATTTTTATTTATGTCCAAATCAAATATTCAGAAAAACAGCGGTATATTCGTTCGTGGCCATAACGGTTATTTAAAAATATTTGAATATTGGGTTTGAATTTAGACGAGGTTCTTTTGGGACGTAGTGATAATTTAATTTTTAGAATTTTATGGAAATTTTTAATTAATTTAATAAGCAACTTTTTATTTGAAGTATTTGACACCCTGTATCGACATCTTGGGGTTTCACAATATGAGTTGAACTACCGATATTATTATATTTTTGGGATGGTGATGTGATACTAAGCACGACTGCATTTTTATCTTCGTCCGTAGCAATCGTTAAATAAAATGGAATAATTAATTTAGTTTGAATTGTGTAAAATTTATTACCAACCATTTTTGTTGATCCAAACTAGTCCACGTAGCTTTCCTTCCCCTTTCCTTGGCTGCCGAAGTTCCACGTTATAGTTCAAATGCCCTCCATAGAACAAAAATAATAATAATATTAAAACTTATTATAAATACATTCTAATCCACCCTTACACTAAACCCTTCTTCATATTTTATCTGCAAAGGAGCCGCCGCTGGAAATACCAATCCAGCTCAAAACGCGAGCTAAACAATTCCTCTAAATTCAAACAAAAATCATTAAATCGAAATAGGTATATTTTTGAATTCACCAATTGCTTCTCATCAACTTGGTAGGGTTTTTGTCGGACTCGACAATGGGGATATGCGCTGTTATTTTTACAGCGAGTTAGGGTTCGCATCTTTTTGGTTATTGAAGACATCGATTCGTGAATGAAGATGGGAGCGGATGGAGATTTCATGTGAGCTGGAGTTTGCGTTAAAAGCTGAAGTAGAAGGTGTTTGTGGGTACGTTTTGAACTATGAAGAAGGAAAAGAGTTTGAAGAACAATAGAGATGAAGTAGGTCTTAGCGGTGCAGGAGGGTGACAAACGGAAATTTATTTACGAGAGTCATGTTGTGAAAATCAGCATGCGAGATCTATAGTTTCACTTTGGGTTTATATCAAGTATGGGAGGGACGTATAGGAAATGATAATTTGAAGTTTGGCCTTCACCTTTGACAGTTTTGAGTGTCGTATTTGTGTGGTGCAATTGTGGCATTGACTGGCCTCCACGTTGGGACTAAGTGCGAAGTACAACTAGAAGGGTGGGGTCGGGTATGCGTACTGTATAACGAAGAACGGTGTGAATATCAGGAAGGAATACATGAGGAGTTTTACCTGTCGTTGTATTCAAATTCATGAAGGGAAGGTCATATTCATGAGTGGGGCTACTGTATGGAGTAGTAAGTGTGTTCATGGCAATTCAAAGAAAAAGAAAGAATGAAAAGAGGCCATATAAATGGGACGTGAATTAGCAGATGCAATAGGGTGTTCAAGGAAAACATATACATAAGAAATTTGGGTATATTTGCATAAAGGAATGTTGTGTGATGAGGATGTTATATGATCGTTCTTGCATGGGAAGAAAACAAAGATGAATAGTGGAAAGGGACATTTAGATCTGCACGAGTAAGGTGAACGGTCTAATCTCAAACTTTGGTTAAACCGAACTTAATTAGTATTAATAATTTAATTATATTCGAATGTTGAATCGTTATAACTCTTGCGTACAAGGTCCATTCGAGACGAAACACGTGCCATTGGAATCATACCGAAGAATACTATGTTATTGAACTGATCCGCAATGATTGGGAGCTCGTCGGAAATTTTGATGGAATTATATGTCTGATTGGATAAATCGATGGTTATCGTTATTTAACGATATACCGATCAAGGTGAGTAAAACTCACTAACTCTGAACAGTTTATAATTTCATGTTGTATTGTTAGAACTGTTAAAATTGTCTGTTTGACTGTGTGTTGATTGTTTGATTGAACTGCTAGTCAGTTAGTTAAATTTCTATATTGATTCTGTTTAACAGAATATATCATATGGAACTGAAAGTGATGTTACCTATATTGTCTAACATCTGTGATGCAGGGAAACAGGTTGGAGGAATCCGACTGGATTCCTCAACAGTTATTTTATTGTTTTCCATATATTGTTATATGATGTGATATAAAATCTATGGGCGATTATATGTGCTTGGACGATATTGAACATCGTGATTTGATATGATTGAATACCATAACATACCGAAATGTTGATAAGGGGATTTTCAATGTTTATATTGAAAATGAATCTTATTAATAAAATTGATAGGATTTTATAAAAGGAAAACATTTATTTAATTTGAAAATAAATAAATGAAAAAGGAAACATTTATTTAGAAAATAAATGAAATAAAATAGAAACATTTATTTAGAAAATAAATGAATTAGAATATAAAGGAATATTTATTTTAGGAAATAAATAAAGGAAACATTTATTTAGATTATAAATAAATGGAATAAAGGAATATTTATTTAGGGAATAAATAAAGGAACACTTGTTCGGAAAATAAATAGAATTATACAAGGATAGATTTAAACACGTGCTTCGCACACAAGTATAACACGATATGGATTTTAAGGAGATATTGTAGAAGTAGGAATTATAACCAGAGTGTGATAAAAAGAGTTAAACAAAGTAATTTGTTAGGTTAACCAAAGCAAGTTAGTCGAGTTAACCAAAGTAATTGGTAACCAAGGTAAATTAGTTAAGATAAACTAAGCGGTTAATCGAAGTGAATTAGTTAAGTTAAACTAATTGGTTAATCAAAGTGAATTAGCTGAGTTAAACTAAGTAAATCGGTTAGAGTAAATCAAAGTGAAATAACTAAGTTAAACTAAGTGGATTAGTTCAGTTAATCGAGATAAGTAAATCAAGTTAGGTTAAACCATTTGAGTTAACCAGTTAAAGTTTACCAGTTAAAGATAAACAGTTAAAGTTGACCAGTTAGAGTTGATCAGTTAGAGTTACTCAGTTAAAGTTGACCAGTTAGAGTTGACCAGTTAGAGTTATCCAGGTGGAGTTAATCGAGTAGAGTTGCCGAATATCACTTATTCGAAGTAGGGCTATCGAATATAGTGTATTCGAGGGAAGAGAAATCGAATATAGTTTATTCGAGTGGAGAAATCAAATGTTATTCATTTGAGAAGAGTTACCGAATAGTATTTATTCGAAGAGTAGTTATCGAATATTGGTTATTCGAAGTTAGCTAATCCAAAGGAGTTATTCGAAGTTAATTAATCCAAAGGAGTTAGTCGAAGAGTTAATCGAATATAGTTATTCGAAAGAAGGTGTTAATCGAATACAGTTATTCGAGTAAAGTTAAAAGAGTTAATCAAATTTAGTTATTCGAAATGAGTTATTCGAATTAGATATTTGAATAGAGTCAAACACATTAGAGTGATTCGAATTACTTATTCAAATAGAGTAAACACGTAAGAGTTAATTGAATATTAGTTATTCAATTAGAGTTAAATCGAATTTAGTTATTCGAAATGAGTTATTCGAATTAGATATTTGAATAGAGTTAAACACATTAGAGTGATTCGAATTACTTATTCAAATAGAGATAAACACGTAAGAGTTAATTGAATATTAGTTATTCAATTAGAGTTAAATCGAATTTAGTTATTCGAAAGGAGTTAATCAATTTGAGTTAAGTTAATTGATTTGAATTAAGTTGAATCGAAATGGAGTAAATCGATTAGAATTAAGTTAATCGAGTTAGAGTAAATCGAATATTGGTTATTCAAAGGTAAGTTATTCGAATTAGTTATTCGAAGGAATTAATCAAATGAGTTGATCCAAAGGAGTTAGTCGAATATTAGTTATTCGAATAGAGTTAAAGGAGTTATCGATTTTAGTTTGATCGAAAGGAGTTATCGATTAGTAAATCGAAAGGAGATTTTCGAATATAGCATATTCGAAAGAAAGAGATCGAATATTGTTTATTCGAAAGAGAGAGATTTCGAATATGAGTTATTCGAAGAGAGATAATCGAATATAGGTTATTCGAAGAAGAGTTAATCAAATAGAGATTACTCGAAAGAGAGTTATACGTCGAATTCGATTATAGCGAATTCGGGAAAGTACTATTTACTTTCCAGGGTTTAAATCAAGATTTAGTTATTGATTTAGAAATTTGGTGTCTGTTAAATTATTCGAGTTAGGAAATAAAGTTATAATTTAGGTTAGATATTGTAGAAGTAGGAATTATAATGTTATAGTTATAATCAAACGTTTCATATAAGAAGTGGATTCGTAACATGAATCCGAGAATTTGCATAAACAGATGATTGTAAAAGGTGAGTGATGAGCTTCATCTATTTCACAGTAAAGGGCGTTGTTCAATTAAGGACTGAGAGGTAATTATACCACAACTTGATTGACTTCAGAATTGACAAAGGAATAGTTGTGGTTCGATCTAAAAGGTTGATTAGGAATAAAGTTAAGGAATAAGCGATAAATGGATTAAGCGAAACGATGTTTTATACAACGTTCATTGGAAATCCGTAAATGAGTTTTGGAAACGTTTTCCAAATATAGTCAGATATGTTTTCTAAACATAGAAAATGAAATGTTTTCATGATAAGAATTTAAGAAATAGAGTTAAGCAAATTCAGAAACTAACTGGAGAGGGTAAGTTGAACGGTTTTCTAAGTGACGATCTGATGTTTGTTTCGACCTTCCGGATTGATACTTAGAGAATTGTTCTCATACTAGTTACAGTTAGGGACTGATAGTTGCGAAATAATAGTGATGTGAAAATAAGATATGGAAATGTTTTCCAATGATTAATAACATATATTTTCTAAATATATGAAATAAGGAAATATGAACATATGATGATTGATCGATCGAATTTCCATTTGGAAATAAGATCATTGTTTGTACACCGACATGTTTTCATTTGATAGTTGAATCACAGACTATCAAAGTTTTTACCATTTTAACGTTGTTAATATGGAGAGACCGGTTGGATTATTATCCAAAGAACCACTCTGTATCGGCATAAGCGTTGCGAGCAATATATGCCAAAGATAAATTGAAGACGGAGTAAAGTGCAAGGGCTGTTGTATAAGTCTTAGATAACAGTGACTAAGATGGATATACTGAATAGTGCCTTCGGTTTGTCCAGTCCCAGGACAACGTATATGGAAGAAGGTCTGACAGAGTATATCCAATGGATCGCGTAAGTTGATCTGTTCAAACGTATTCACGTTTGGTGGCGGAGGAATTCGTTTCTCTTAGCTGTATACCCGTGTTATTTTTGGATAAGTCAATGTGTGATTTGGCGGGTATGACGATGTGGCATTCAAAGTGAATGGTGATCAGATGTTCTGAAGATAGACGTAGCTTCTAGCCTCACACCGGGAAGTAACAAAAGTTGGGCTAGGCAGCATGGCTAGTTGGGTCATCCCCAAGCAGGGTGTATTGTCACCGATCTAGTGAATATTCATATTTATACTTCTTTTTTATTCTGTATCTTCGGATGACGGTTTGATGGCCTACAACCGTGGTGGCAATATATTCGCGACACTCAAGCTAAATGAGTGAGCGGTCATGTGTGGCCGGGTTGCAAGACGTTCTTGTTGAACCTTGAGTGTATCACCTCTAGAGTACACTATTCAGAAGGTGCTCCCATACCTTGTCTGTTGGAATCCATTCTTCGATAAGCACCCTGCGGTTTATGATTTTATACTATGTATGTAGAACGTGAGATGCAAGCGTTTCTGCTAGATTGATACCTATTTGTACTTAGACATTATTATAATATCACAATGATATTGCTTGTCAAAGTTGTTCAGTTACTCATAAGGGAAAAACCCGTTCCGTATTTACGGCGTGGTCTTATGAGATATCCTATACCTGTTTTAAACTATTTTACTCATACCAGTCCCATGACTGACCCGGAGTTTACTTTGTTGTTTTCCCTAAACTCTTGGGTGCCTAAATTTGTACGGGCAGTCAAGTAGTCGGGATTTACAGGTATACTTGGAGAGCTTGGAGCAGGAGGCTGCAAGATTCTATAGCTATAGTTATTTCCGCTGTGTTGTAAGTGTTGTACTCTGATAAGTGCTATTGTATATATATAACTGTTTACTTCAAAGCTATGTTACATATTATATGTTATTCGTTCTGCTGTGAGATTCGTGTTACTCTGATGATTCTGATGTTCTTCTTCTTCTATTCTATTAGTTCTATCTTTTCTTTCTCACCTTCTAAATTCTTTCACTAACGTCTCGGAATTTCCGACTCTCGAGGAGTCGGAAATTTCCAACCGTTACAGTTGGTATCAGAGCTTAAGTTAAGTGATTACCTTGGCTCTGTGGCATAACTCGATAGAGATGGGATTAGTAATATCCTAGATTGAGTTTGAGTGTATATATATGAGCGCGTAATTGTTATTCAATATAAAATGGTTTTATATTGTGGAGACTCATTGGTTGAGTGGCTTATGAATTCTGGTCGATCAGTTGATCCACTGTATCGATAAGGGTTACTAAACGCTCGAATACGATGAACCATCGTGGTATGTTTTGAAAGAGGGTAAATGAAATAATTTTCCCCAAAATATATTTGTTTATAGAAGAAATATATATCTTGAAATTATTATAGTATATTGATTGTGTTGTTTGTTATTATAATCGAATAAGATTATAAAAGGGTGAAATGGTTATAAATGACCAATCAAAATTCATATGAATGTAATATATGAAATAGTTTGAATTAAATATGAATTTAAATCAGAATTTGGAATTTAAAATAAGGAAATTTTAAGTTCCTGGGAGATTTTGAAAATGTTTTTCAAATTGAAAATGATATAGTATTTCGATAACTGGAAAATAGATTCTGGTGATGAATCTAGACATCATCAGTGTTCATTTTCGAGTTCTAAGAGACGGATTACTACCAAAGGCTTTGTTTTTGAATTGTTTTGAGAAAACAAGTTGTTTAGAAATTCAAAGGTTTTGAATTGGCATTATGATTTCAAATTGATTTGAAAGAAACCCAGGAACATAAGTTCTGGAATTAAAATTTAACTAATAGAGTTAAATAAAATGAAATGGTAAAAATAAATTGAAATTTAACTTGAACCGAGTTAAATAAAATTGAATTGGATTAGAGATAATCTAGAATGGAACCAAATTGATAAGTCAATAATTTGGAATTTGATATTAGAGTTCGAATGAAATTCGATTTGGATTTGAGGATATGAACTGATTGGAGATCAATTGGAATGGATAACATTGGTATATGTTGAAGTGGTAGCAGATGAAAGGGATAGAGTTAAATGCCCGACAAAAAGGTACAAGTTTATATCATATATGAGTTTGGATTTTTGAGCCGAATTGGCAAGCCGCTTGGCTGTTTGATTTTCTTTTGGATTGGAGGAGGCCTAGAGAGGCGAGTTGTGGTTTGACGTATTGAGCCGTACTAAGGAGTTATGGCGAAATTTTTCGAAAATTCCAGGCGTTAGAACATTCTCATGATTTATGGAAATTCAGTTAGCCAGAATGAATTAATAATTTAATTGAAAATTTAATGGTTCAGTTGAAACTGGAGTTGAGAAGTAAACTAAAAGATATTTGAATCTAATTAGTAAAGTTGGTAGCATTTTCCTAGCTTAGCAATTTCGAGGACGAAATTATTTTAAGGGGGGAAGTCTGTAATGGCGCGTTTTGTTAGCTGTCGAATAATTAATTAATTTAATGATTTATATATCGATTTGGCGATATCGAGAACCATAATTAAATAATATTGAATATTTAATTAATATTTATAATGAATAATAAATTATAATAGTCAGAAATAGTAGAATTCACAATAGAGTGTGAATTGAATAGTATGCGAGATGTGGTTGAGTTTCGATTTAAAATATAATAAATATATTGAATCAACGACAGTTGAACGTATAGTTTATAATATATTTATAAACGAGCTTGAAATGGCGCGGCAGTTCGCTATTTGGCGATTTGAACTTCAACTGAATATACAGGATTCGTTTTAAATCGGATTGCTGTGAAACAAGAAACGTGTGGAGCTGGTGGAGTATATCTTTCTAGTGGAAGAGAAAAATGGGGATTTCGTCGTGTAGATTTTTATTTATGTCCAAATCAAATATTCAGAAAAACAGCGGTATATTCGTTCGTGGCCATAACGGTTATTTAAAAATATTTGAATATCGGGTTTGAATTTAGACGAGGTTCTTTTGGGACGTAGTGATAATTTAATTTTTAGAATTTTATGGAAAATTTTAATTAATTTAATAAGCAACTTTTTATTTGAAGTATTTGACACCCTGTATCGACATCTTGGGGTTTCACAATATGAGTTGAACTACCGATATTATTATATTTTTGGGATGGTGATGTGATACTGAGCACGACTGCATTTTTATCTTCGTCCGTAGCAATCGTTAAATAAAATGGAATAATTAATTTAGTTTGAATTGTGTAAAATTTATTACCAACCATTTTTGCTGATCCAAACTAGTCCACGTAGCTTTCCTTCCCCTTTCCTTGGCTTCCGAAGTTCCACGTTATAGTTCAAATGCCCTCCATAGAACAATAATAATAATAATATTAAAACTTATTATAAATACATTCTAATCCACCCTTACACTAAACCCTTCTTCATATTTTATCTGCAAAGGAGCCGCCGCTGGAAATACCAATCCAGCTCAAAACGCGAGCTAAACAATTCCTCTAAATTCAAACAAAAATCATTAAATCGAAATAGGTATATATTTGAATTCACCAATTGCTTCTCATCAACTTGGTAGGGTTTTTGTCGGACTCGACAATGGGGATATGCGCTGTTATTTTTACAGCGAGTTAGGGTTCGCATCTTTTTGGTTATTGAAGACATCGATTCGTGAATGAAGATGGGAGCGGATGGAGATTTCATGTGAGCTGGAGTTTACGTTAAAAGCTGAAGTAGAAGGTGTTTGTGGGTACGTTTTGAACTATGAAGAAGGAAAAGAGTTTGAAGAACAGTAAAGATGAAGTAGGTCTTAGCGGTGCAGGAGGGTGACAAACGGAAATTTATTTACGAGAGTCATGTTGTGAAAATCAGCATGCGAGATCTATAGTTTCACTTTGGGTTTATATCAAGTATGGGAGGGACGTATAGGAAATGATAATTTGAAGTTTGGCCTTCACCTTTGACAGTTTTGAGTGCCGTATTTGTGTGGTGCAATTGTGGCGTTGACTGGCCTCCACGTTGGGACTAAGTGCGAAGTACAGCTAGAAGGGTGGGGTCGGGTATGCGTACTGTATAACGAAGAACGGTGTGAATATCAGGAAGGAATACATGAGGAGTTTTACCTGTCGTTGTATTCAAATTCATGAAGGGAAGGTCATATTCATGAGTGGGGCTACTGTATGGAGTAGTAAGTGTGTTCATGGCAATTCAAAGAAAAAGAAAGAATGAAAAGAGGCCATATAAATGGGACGTGAATTAGCAGGTGCAATAGGGTGTTCAAGGAAAACATATACAAAAGAAATTTGGGTATATTTGCATAAAGGAATGTTGTGTGATGAGGATGTTATATGATCGTTCTTGCATGGGAAGAAAACAAAGATGAATAGTGGAAAGGGACATTTAGATCTGCACGAGTAAGGTGAACGGTCTAATCTCAAACTTTGGTTAAACCGAATTTAATTAGTATTAATAATTTAATTATATTTGAATGTTGAATCGTTATAACTCTTGCGTACAAGGTCCATTCGAGACGAAACACGTGCCATTGGAATCATACCGAAGAATACTATGTTATTGAACTGATCCGCAATGATTGGGAGCTCGTCGGAAATTTTGATGGAATTATATGTCTGATTGGATAAATCGATGGTTATCGTTATTTAACGATATACCGATCAAGGTGAGTAAAACTCACTAACTCTGAACAGTTTATAATTTCATGTTGTATTGTTAGAACTGTTAAAATTGTCTGTTTGACTGTGTGTTGATTGTTTGATTGAACTGCTAGTCAGTTAGTTAAATTTCTATATTGATTCTGTTTAACAGAATATATCATATGGAACTGAAAGTGATGTTACCTATATTGTCTAACATCTGTGATGCAGGGAAACAGGTTGGAGGAATCCGACTGGATTCCTCAACAGTTATTTTATTGTTTTCCATATATTGTTATATGATGTGATATAAAATCTATGGGCGATTATATGTGCTTGGACGATATTGAACATCGTGATTTGATATGATTGAATACCATAACATACCGAAATGTTGATAAGGGGATTTTCAATGTTTATATTGAAAATGAATCTTATTAATAAAATTGATAGGATTTTATAAAAGGAAAACATTTATTTAATTTGAAAATAAATAAATGAAAAAGGAAACATTTATTTAGAAAATAAATGAAATAAAATAGAAACATTTATTTAGAAAATAAATGAATTAGAATATAAAGGAATATTTATTTTAGGAAATAAATAAAGGAAACATTTATTTAGATTATAAATAAATGGAATAAAGGAATATTTATTTATGGAATAAATAAAGGAACACTTGTTCGGAAAATAAATAGAATTATACAAGGATAGATTTAAACACGTGCTTCGCACACAAGTATAACACGATATGGATTTTAAGGAGATATTGTAGAAGTAGGAATTATAACCATAGTGTGATAAAAAGAGTTAAACAAAGTAATTTGTTAGGTTAACCAAAGCAAGTTAGTCGAGTTAACCAAAGTAATTGGTAAAGTTAACCAAGGTAAATTAGTTAAGATAAACTAAGCGGTTAATCGAAGTGAATTAGTTAAGTTAAACTAATTGGTTAATCAAAGTGAATTAGCTGAGTTAAACTAAGTAAATCGGTTAGAGTAAATCAAAGTGAATTAACTAAGTTAAACTAAGTGGATTAGTTCAGTTAATCGAGATAAGTAAATCAAGTTAGGTTAAACCATTTGAGTTAACCAGTTAAAGTTTACCAGTTAAAGATAAACAGTTAAAGTTGACCAGTTAGAGTTGATCAGTTAGAGTTACTCAGTTAAAGTTGACCAGTTAGAGTTGACCAGTTAGAGTTATCCAGGTGGAGTTAATCGAGTAGAGTTGCCGAATATCACTTATTCGAAGTAGGGATATCGAATATAGTGTATTCGAGGGAAGAGTAATCGAATATAGTTTATTCGAGTGGAGAAATCAAATGTTATTCATTTGAGAAGAGTTACCGAATAGTATTTATTCGAAGAGTAGTTATCGAATATTAGTTATTCGAAGTTAGCTAATCCAAAGGAGTTATTCAAAGTTAATTAATCCAAAGGAGTTAGTCGAAGAGTTAATCGAATATAGTTATTCGAAAGAAGGTGTTAATCGAATACAGTTATTCGAGTAAAGTTAAAAGAGTTAATCAAATTTAGTTATTCGAAATGAGTTATTCGAATTAGATATTTGAATAGAGTCAAACACATTAGAGTGATTCGAATTACTTATTCAAATAGAGTAAACACGTAAGAGTTAATTGAATATTAGTTATTCAATTAGAGTTAAATCGAATTTAGTTATTCGAAATGAGTTATTCGAATTAGATATTTGAATAGAGTTAAACACATTAGAGTGATTCGAATTACTTATTCAAATAGAGTTAAACACGTAAGAGTTAATTGAATATTAGTTATTCAATTAGAGTTAAATCGAATTTAGTTATTCGAAAGGAGTTAATCAATTTGAGTTAAGTTAATCGATTTGAATTAAGTTGAATCGAAATGGAGTAAATCGATTAGAATTAAGTTAATCGAGTTAGAGTAAATCGAATATTGGTTATTCAAAGGTATGTTATTCGAATTAGTTATTCGAAGGAATTAATCAAATGAGTTGATCCAAAGGAGTTAGTCGAATATTAGTTATTCGAATAGAGTTAAAGGAGTTATCGATTAGTAAATCGAAAGGAGATTTTCGAATATAGCATATTCGAAAGAAAGAGATCGAATATTGTTTATTCGAAAGAGAGAGATTTCGAATATGAGTTATTCGAAGAGAGATAATCGAATATAGGTTATTCGAAGAAGAGTTAATCAAATAGAGATTACTCGAAAGAGAGTTATACGTCGAATTCGATTATAGCGAATTCGGGAAAGTACTATTTACTTTCCAGGGTTTAAATCAAGATTTAGTTATTGATTTAGAAATTTGGTGTCTGTTAAATTATTCGAGTTAGGAAATAAAGTTATAATTTAGGTTAGATATTGTAGAAGTAGGAATTATAATGTTATAGTTATAATCAAACGTTTCATATAAGAAGTGGATTCGTAACCTGAATCCGAGAATTTGCATAAACAGATGATTGTAAAAGGTGAGTGATGAGCTTCATCTATTTCACAGTAAAGGACGTTGTTCAATTAAGGACTGAGAGGTAATTATACCCCAACTTGATTGACTTCAGAATTGACAAAGGAATAGTTGTGGTTCGATCTAAAAGGTTGATTAGGAATAAAGTTAAGGAATAAGCGATAAATGGATTAAGCGAAACGATGTTTTATACAACGTTCATTGGAAATCCATAAATGAATTTTGGAAACGTTTTCCAAATATAGTCAGAGATGTTTTCTAAACATAAATAATGAAATGTTTTCATGATAAGAATTTAAGAAATAGAGTTAAGCAAATTCAGAAACTAACTGGAGAGGGTAAGTTGAATGGTTTTCTAAGTGACGATCTGATGTTGGTTTCGACCTTCCGGATTGATACTTAGAGAATTGTTCTCATACTAGTTACAGTTAGGGACTGATAGTTGCGAAATAATAGTGATGTGAAAATAAGATATGGAAATGTTTTCTAATGATTAATAACATATATTTTCTAAATATATGAAATAAGGAAATATGAACATATGATGATTGATCGATCGAATTTCCATTTGGAAATAAGATCGTTGTTTGTACACCGACATGTTTTCATTTGATAGTTGAATCACAGACTATCAAAGTTTTTACCATTTTAACGTTGTTAATATGGAGAGATCGGTTGGATTATTATCCAAAGAACCACTCTGTATCGGCATAAGCGTTGCGAGCAATATATGCCAAAGATAAATTGAAGACGGAGTAAAGTGCAAGGGCTGTTGTATAAGTCTTAGATAACGGTGACTAAGATGGATATACTGAATAGTGCCTTCGGTTTGTCCAGTCCCAGGACAACGTATATGGAAGAAGGTCTGACAGAGTATATCCAATGGATCGCGTAAGTTGATATGTTCAAACGTATTCACGTTTGGTGGCGGAGGAATTCGTTTCTCTTAGCTGTATACCCGTGTTATTTTTGGATAAGTCAATTTGTGATTTGGCGGGTATGACGATGTGGCATTCAAAGTGAATGGTGATCAGATGTTCTGAAGATAGACGTAGCTTCTAGCCTCACACCGGGAAGTAACAAAAGTTGGGCTAGGCAGCATGGCTAGTTGGGTCATCCCCAAGCAGGGTGTGTTGTCACCGATCTAGTGAATATTCATATTTATACTTCTTTTCGATTCTGTATCTTCGGATGACGGTTTGATGGCCTACAACCGTGGTGGCAATATATTCGCGACACTCAAGCTAAATGAGTGAGCGGTCATGTGTGGCCGGGTTGCAAGACGTTCTTGTTGAACCCTGAGTGTATCACCTCTAGAGTACACTATTCAGAAGGTGCTCCCATACCTTGTCTGTTGGAATCCATTCTTCGATAAGCACCCTGCGGTTTATGATTTTATACTATGTATGTAGAACGTGAGATGCAAGCGTTTCTGCTAGATTGATACCTATTTGTACTTAGACATTATTATAATATCACAATGATATTGCTTGTCAAAGTTGTTCAGTTACTCATAAGGGAAAAACCCGTTCCGTATTTACGGCGTGGTCTTATGAGATATCCTATACCTGTTTTAAACTATTTTACTCATACCAGTCCCATGACTGACCCGGAGTTTACTTTGTTGTTTTCCCTAAACTCTTGGGTGCCTAAATTTGTACGGGCAGTCAAGTAGTCGGGATTTACAGATATACTTGGAGAGCTTGGAGCAGGAGGCTGCAAGATTCTATAGCTATAGTTATTTCCGCTGTGTTGTAAGTGTTGTACTCTGATAAGTGCTATTGTATATATATAACTGTTTACTTCAAAGCTATGTTATATATTATATGTTATTCGTTCCGCTGTGAGATTCGTGTTACTCTGATGATTCTGATGTTCTTCTTCTTCTTCTATTCTATTAGTTCTATCTTTTCTTTCTCACCTTCTAAATTCTTTCACTAACGTCTCGGAATTTCCGACTCTCGAGGAGTCGGAAATTTCCAGCCGTTACAAAATTGAAACTCAAAAGGCAAAGAATAACGAAATTAGTTATGAAAATCACATTTTGAATACCAAAATAAAAAACCTGGAATTGGAAAATAAAAGTATTCAAACTAAGTTAGATAGTGTTTCTAAGAATGTATCTAACTTTAATAAGATAGAGAAAATTTATCAAGGATCATAGAAAATTCTCAACCATCTTCAAACAAAAATTGTTTAGGATTTAAGAAGGATTAAAAAATTCCTCCAAAGAAAAATGTAAATCTAAAGAGGAAAACTGATTCAAAAATTAAGAATAAACCAAAATACACCAAAAAGTTTAGTAAAATTGAGATATGGGTTCCAAAAACAAACAACAGTTTGATAAGGAACAAACATACCAATTTATTTATTAAATCTGCTCATAATAATAAAAATTATGTGTACAAAAGGGATACTAAACCCGCTTGGATTTGTCTTCCTAAGATCTAATTTTTAGGACCCTATCAAAAGGTGGGTACCAATGTGCTTATTTATTTTTTTGCAGGTCCCACCCATGAAAAGAAAATGGATTTTAGATAGTGGTTGCTCAGATCATATGACCGGCGACAAAGATATGCTTACAAATATTTCATACTTTGATGGTGGCTCTGTTACCTTCAGAGATAATTCAAAAGTCTTTATCATTGGCATAAGAGATGTGTTCAACTATGGTATTTCAAATCTACCTCTTATTACTAATGTTTCCTTAGTTACAAACTTAAAACATAATTTACTAAGTATTAGTCAATTATGTGACAAAGGTTTCAAAATAACATTTTCCAAAAATAAATATAGTATTTTTGACAAAAATCAAAATATTATTTTTGAAGGAAAAGAAAGATAGAAATATTTATGTATTAAATATGAAAGTTAATAATAATAAAGAAATGTGTTTAATAGCCAAAGATAGTGATTCTTGGTTATGGCACAAATGTTTTTGTCATATGAACTTTAAAATTATTCAGAGAATCTCGAAAAATGAACTAGTAAAAGGTCTACCTAAAATAATTTTTAATGTAATTTTTTTTTGCAAAGATTATCAAATAGGAAAATTGACCAAATCATCTTTTAAATCTAAGAAGGTCATTTCTACTTTACAACTATTAGAATTATTACATATGGACTTGTTTGTACCAACTCAGGTTCAATCTATAAATCATAATCGATATGTATTCATTATAATTGATGATTCTTCAAGATATACATGGACTATTTTTATAAAAAATAAAAGCGGTACTTTTGAACATTTTAAAGATTTTGTCAAAAGAATTCAAAATACTAAAATTCTAAAAGTTAAAAACATTCGTAGTGATCATGGTGGTGAATTTGAAAATGAGTCATTTGAACATTTTTGTGAAAAGAAAGGAATAAATCATAATTTTTCCTTTCCTAGAACTCCATAAAAAAATAGGGTTGTAGAAAAAAGAATAGAACTTTACAAGAATGTGCTAGAACTTTATTAAATGGAAGCACTTTACCAAAACAATTTTGGGCAGAAGCTGTAGCAACTGCTTGTTACATATTAAATCGAATATACATTCGTCCTTTAACTAAAAATACTCCTTACGAACTTTTTATTGGAAGAAAACAAAATATTTCTTATTTTAGAGTTTCAGGTCTAAATGTTTTATTCTTAACACTAAAGATCAACTCGAAAATTTTGATCCAAAAGCCGATCATTGGATTTTTGTCGGATATTAAGAACGAAGTAAGGCCTATCGTATTTTCAATAAATGTACTAATTTTATAGAAGGATCTTTACACGTATCTTTTGATGAAAACTTTGATAATAAATAATCATCAAAGATGATGACGGAATTATTAAAAGCACTAGTCTTGGAAATACTGAAAATAATCCCATAGAACAAATTAGATCACCTCTGAGAATTTTACGAGACCATCCTACACAAAACTTTATTGGAGAAATCGATTCACATGTTCGAACAAGTAGTCAACTAAATCAAATGGGTCGTGTAGCATTTCTTTCAACTATTGAACCCAAAAATCCAAAAGAAGCTTCTACGTATGACTATTAGATAATAGCTATGAAAGAGAAATTAAATCAATTCGAACGAAATGATGTCTGGGATTTAGTACCTCGACCAAATGATCAGTCAGTTATTAGTACCAATTGGGTGTATAAAAATAAAACTGATGAACTTGGAAATATTATAAGAAACATAACCAGACTAGTAGTACAAGGATATAATCAAGAGGAAGGTATTGATTATGAAGAAACATTCGCACCTATAGCAAGACTAGAAGCTATACACATACTTTTAGCATACACATGTTTTCATAACTTTAAACTTTATCAAATGGATGTTAAAAGTGCTTTCTTAAATGTATTTATTAAAGAAAATGTATATGTAGAGCAGCCACTGTTATTTATACATGAAAAATATCCAGATTATTTTACAAACTTAAAAAAGCTTTATATGGTCTAAAACGAGCACCTCATGCTTGGTATGAAAGACTCAAAAGTTACTTAATAAATTCAGGTTTTCAAATTGGAAAAGCAGATCAAATATTATTTATTGAAAATACAAATAAAGATATCTTAATTGTAAAAATTTGTGTAGATGATATCATTTTTGGTTCAACTAATGAAAGTTTACGTAATGAGTTCTTTTACTATTATGACAAATGAATTTGAAATGTCCCATATGGGAGAATTATCTTACTTTCTCAGATTACAAATTTAACGATCTTCAAATGATATATTTATTAATCAAGAAAAATATTGTAATAATCTAATTAAAAGTTTTGGTTTAGACAACACTTCTGGAAAGCCAACTCATATGAGTACTACAGCTCATCTTGATAGAGATAAGAAAGGAAAAACGTGTTGATCAAAAACTATATAGAAGTATAATTGATTCGTTACTTTACTTAACTGCAAGCCATCCTGATATAATGGTAAGTGTATGTTTGTGTGCAAGATTCTAAGCAGATCCTAAAGAATCACATTTAAGAGAAGTAAAACGAATTTTAAGATATCTTAATAATACTAAGGATTTCGACATTTTCTATCCGAAGGAATGTTTGTTCGAATTAGTATTTTATAGTGATGCTCATTTTGGTGGATCTCAGACAGATAGAAAAAGTACATGTAGTACATGCCATTTTATTGGAAAATCACTTGTATCTTTGTTTAATAAGAAACAGAATTGTGTATCACTCTCTACATTTGAAGCAGAATATATATCTGCTGCTTTAGCTTGTGCACAAGTGATCTATATGCAACAAACACTCAGAGATTTTGGAGTAAACTTAACTAAATCAAAAATATCTTGTGATAATGCCAGTGTAATAAATTTATCCAAAATCCTATAAATCGTTTACGAACTAAACATATCGACATTCGTTACCATTTTCTTCGAGATAACATAGAAAAAGACATTACAAATTTAGAACATATTTCAACTGAGAATCAAATTGCTGACATATTTACAAAACCCATATTAGAAAATGTTAGGGACTGCGGAATGGATCATTCAGGCAAAGCAAACACTAGGGGGGTGAATAGTGTTTGTAAGAATTTAAACAAAACTAGAAACTAGAGAGAATTATGGAATGAATCAAACAAGACAAACACAATCACAGACACATATTCAAACACAGATGCAAAATAAACATAAATAGAAGTATAAAAAAGGAAAGAACACACTGGATTTTATATTGGTTCGGATCACTCCTACGGCCAGTCCCTCACAACACAGTATTGCAAAGTTTTATTACTATTTTCAAAGAGACAAATACAACCTCCTTGATTTCACAGGGAGACAATGACTCCTATCCCTTGATTCATGGCTCCGCAAGGGCGCACCGACTCCTATTCCTTGATTTCACAGCTACAAGGATACACCGACACCTATGCCTATATTTTATAATTTCTGCCTCTTTGGTATTATCAAAAAGAAAGATTAAAGGTACTTTCCCTAAGTTAAACAACTGTAAAATCGAAGTAATATTCCTAAAAATACTCCCCCTAAATTTAATAACTATTTGTAGTTAGATTACTCCCTCTTAATCTGATAATCATATATTTATGTTATAGAAGGTTAGAACAATATTAATCATAAACGACAATTTTATTAAAGAAACACGTGTACATATACATGGATTTATACATATACGACACACCATAAGAACGTAATAAAACGATATCTGGACAACCCTTAAACACTAAATTATTTGACAATGGGAGATTTGTGAATTAGACAATTTGGATAATGGAGACAGAATTATCCATTCTTTTCAATCACATTCCCATTTTCGTCAAATAGGACTTCTCTTACGCACTCAACGTTATCGTCTTCGTCTGCAATTGTTGGCTGAGTCTCTTATTGTTCTTACTCCTTCATTATTTCTTCCTCTTCCGGTTCTTCTTCTGGATCTTCTTTTGGTTCTTCCTCTTCTTTCATTGGTTGATTATCATCATTGATGATAATCAGATTAGTCTCGTTATCCATTATAAACTTTAAGAGACTTCTCATCACTTTTCCTTGTTTGTTTTTCTCTTGACTTAGTCTAATTTGAAGCACTTGCATCTCAGCCACCATTTGCAGTAAATACTCCATTTTCTCTTCAATTTTGATCATTCTAGAGAGGGTAGATCATTGAAATGAACCCTCGGATGGTCCAACGTATGAATTGGAGTTGTTTTGAGTATTTGGATTAGAGGAAGCCATTGTAACTTTTAATTTAGAGTTTTATAGGGAAGAAGTATGAGAATGAAGAAAAAATTTGAAAAGGATTTATATAGTTGGAATAACTAACTTTTGGTAGGAATTAATTTAAAAAAAAAATAGTTATATGTCGACATAGCATAGAATTCATGTCAACATAGTGTATATATATTATTATTACATTAATTATTCTAATTCACTTAATGAACATATAACTAATTCTCCCCTAAATTTAGTGAATGTTGCTTCATTTAATGGTATATGTTTCTATGAACTCAAGTGAAATCTTTTCTTCACTTACATTATCTCTTAGAAAATGATGTCGCACATCAATGTGTTTAGTCCTTGAATGATGAGTAGGATTTTTAGAAATATTTATAGCACCTGTATTATCGCAGTATATAGGTGATTTACTTATGTTTAAACCAAAATTGTTTAAAGTTTATTGCATATAAATTACTTGTGAACGTGCCAAAGCGGCTGTAACGATACGGATTTCGCCTAGACCTAATCGATCGCTAAATCGACCAAGACCGTTCGAATCACGCATACGCTAACTCTGGGCATACAACACGTCAGAACAAATAACAGAAGACTTCAATAAACATCTTAATAATGCTACATCAGAGTACAGAACATTAGAGTATGTCAAAAAAAAAATACAGCGGAAGATTAATTTACATCAAATGTAATACAATGCACAGCGGAAAATAAATAAAATAACACAGCGGAAGACTGCAAATTTTTGGACATAGCTTAAAGCTTCAATCCAGAATCCTGCTCTATATATCTGCAAAATAAAGCTACTTGATTGTCCGTGTGGGAAATAGGGCACCCGAGTTTGCAAGGGAAAAGTAAACTACAGGTCTGTCATGAGACTGGTGTGAGAAACTCTAAAACAGTTATAAACTTATGATGAAGCAAATCATAGGACCACGCCGCTAATGCGGAACGGGTTTACCCCCATGAACGCCAGTGTATAAACAACAATCAGTAATAAACATATGGATCTACAATGCATCAATCAATATGCAATATCCCAATCTACCCATTTAGAATAATCACCACACTTAGATTTTCCATATCCAATTCAATTTACAGAAATTAATCCTTTGGACTTTATTTCCCGATTTCTATTTCAAATCTTTTGAAATACATATCTAACTTTTATATCAAAGTAGATTTCACTTCGGGATCTCAAATCAAATCATTTCGAATATGAATTCCAAATCATAATAATGCATACAAACAAGTATGCAACCAATTGTCGGGCTCCCCTCAGACAAGGCCAAGGGCACGTACCTAAGCAACTCGGTGTATATATATATAAATGTGTGTGCACCTCCCACACATGGAGCAGGCTACACACTGACCACTCACCCTAAGGCACTGGATCCCACCCATACTTTTAGTAGACCGGGTTACCAAATCTTTAGCCACATACCAAATCATTTCATATCCCGAAGTAGGAAAAATCATTTCACAACATAATAATCACAAGTACTTTCAAAATATAGTACTTCACATCAGCAATTCACACATATGATCGGTCACTATTAATCACATAACCTTTGAGCTCATACGTCTCAAATAAGGGTGTTAAGAATGAGAATAAATTCTCCGCAAACAAACAAATACATTATTAATAGCAACTAATCGAATATGTGGTGAACTACAATGTAAAACCATAATACATTTCCAAATCATTTCGAAATCATCGGGTTTTAGCCCTCGAAATCCTTTCTATTTTATAAAACATTCCCTGTCCAAAATCGGGAATACATTTCTTTTCACTTAAGAAAAATACCATTTCAAAATCATTCATTAAGTTTGAAATGAACTCAACAATTTCGCTAACTACTCCTAGTCAAATCGTGAAGTGTTTCACAAGGCGTTAGCATACCAGTATTTCTACCCAACCCAATGCTAAATGTAAAAGCATATTCTGCCCATAAACTGGTCGAGCACCCTTCACACAGTCAATCAATCGATAAGAATCAATATCAACAATCAGTTAGCCCAATCCATATCAATAACCAAGTACATTTGGTTAAATCTCGTTTTGGTAATTTATTTATTACCATATATTCATTCACAATCTAATTAAAGATTTATTCAAACTCCAATTTATTTCTATCTCTAAAAACATTTCTTATTGATTGTTCAACTTTCTGGAAATTAATCATGCTTTAATGGGGTTAAAGAACCAATGTCATTTAAACACAGTTCACGACAAACCCAAAATCAAATCTGATATTAAATACCAGGCTCTGAATGGAAAATATATCGGCTTATATTCAATATCAAATTCTGAAATCAACAAATATCGTATTGGAATAACGTTATATATATCTTCCAAATTCCTCCACAATGTCCGTATAATCACGGAATCCAATATCGAAATATTCCGAAGATAATTCAAATTCAAATCCCTTCCAATTCATATATTGGAAATTCCGGTTATTTTTAAAACAATTTCAAATCCAAATTTATTTATTTTAAAAATATTGGATTTATTATTCTAGTTCAAAACTAGTTCATTTCGATAAAAATCTATTTTTATCTTTCCAAATATGGAATTTTTTATCTCAATTCTTTCCGAATCACTTCTTATGATTTTACACAAATTATTGCTATTTTTAATAATTTTATCAAGGCCCGTACAGTCGATTTCCATAAACGGCCATCGATCTGCACTTACAACGACCTTTTCCAAATTTGATTTGGGCATAATTCCAAATCCAACCGTTAGATTTCAAATCTATAATATTCATTAGAAAGCTCTTTTCGATACGAACCCAACGGTTTTGGTTTTAGGAGGATCCGACAGTCGGATCTCCCGTAATGTCCGCTCGAAGTCAATGGTCAAAATTCGCGAACTGCAGCAGCGCGGCGCATTCTATTCAGGCCATTATATATATTTTGTCGATTTCCTTCTAAAACGTATTCTGTAAATCGTTTTAAATTCATTTCAATTAAATTCGAATTCAAAATTCAACAGGAATTTCAAATTCATTTCAATTTAATTTGAATTTCAATTCTATTTCAATTCGAATTTCAATTCTATTTCAATTTAATTCGAATTTCAATACTATTTCAATTTCAATTGTAATTTCAATTCTATTTCAATTTAATTCAAATTTCAATTCTATTTCAATTTAATTCGAATTTCAATTCTATTTCAATTTCAATTCTAATTTCAATTTAATTTGAATTTCAATTCTATTTCAATTTAATTCGAACTTCAAATTCAATTTCGATTTGATTCGAATTTCAATTCTATTTCAATTTTAATTCGAATTTCAATTCGTTGTCAGTTCTATTTCAATTTCAATTCGAATTTCAAATTTGTTTCCAATTCTATTTCAATTTACATCGTATATATATTTCAATTTTCACATCGTATATATATTTCAATTTTCACATCGTATATATATATTTCAATTCACATCGTGTGTGTGTATGTATATATATATATATTAATCAACAAATGTTTATTTCAACACACGATTATTTTTAACACTTCCTATAAACAATAAAAATGATATTTTTATTATTCATATATTTTATACAGTCAATTTCACATCATAATCAATTGTCACAATGCAATCAAACAAACAAGTCACTCATGGTCTGTGGACGACGGGGAGCAGTTCATATATGCAGTTTTAAAATAAATAACTGTACAAAGGGAATTTTAGTGAAAATTCTCACATTGGGATCCACTCCGTCAGTTTTGTCTGAATTTCTGTTCTGTTTAGATTTGAAATTGCCTGAAATTCTGACGTGCTCTATTTTGGACGCGGTCAGTTTTGTTGCGAAGCTCTCGGCTCCACAATCGCAATGGATCCAGTTTCGCACGATTCGAACCGCATATGGAAAAGTTATGGTATTGTTTACATTTGTTAATTTAAACGAGATTAAAAAATTAATTAAATAATTAAACCTCCTAATCATCTTCCCCTTTCAGTTACACGACGCACCATCGAACCCAAAACCCCTTCTCCCTCCGTCGCACCTCCCTCCAGCATGTCGGCCCCACATCCAGACCTCCCATCTCCCCCCCGAAGCGCCGCACCACCCCGTACCATCGCAGGGCGCGATGGCCCCTCCGGCGGCCCCTAGTCGCCAGGAAACGGTGACAAACTCATGGACTTCACCCCCAAAATTCGAGATGCTTAACCCTCTAAAACCGATAATAGCCGTAGGATGTAGAGATCTCACATAATTGCTCGATTTTGCTTTGGAAGTTTCGAATTCCATTAAGTAGATTTAAAGAACAAGATCGGGAAAAATGGGACGATGAGGGCCATCGTTCTTAGCCCTAGCGGTTGAACGAGATGAGAGGGGCTAGGGTTTGCTCTCTTGGCTTTTATATAAATTTTTTATTATATTTTATTATTTTAATTTCAAATTTACTTGTTTACCGATACATACTCTAAATTAAACCCAACGACTGTCGCCCCTAGCTAAACACTCTCATTTCGAACACAATGGGATATGCCCGGTAAGCCAATTCGGCTGTTACGAACAGTTTTTCTTCAAATTAAAATATAAAACATTCAATTTTAGATTTGAACATACATTTTAATTTGTTGGGGTCATATACTGACTCTAAAAATTCCAGAAAAATTGTTTCTAGCTTCATACCGACGATACGGTCCTAACAAAAATAATTTCGTCGAATTTGAAGACCGTTTGAAAAATGGCCATTTTCTGGTCGATCCAAATTGACTTAAACTGTCAAAACACGTTTAACTTCGCCACACTCACATATTGATCCCAAAAATTCCAGAAAAATAAATCTGGCTATATTTTGACGATACGGTCCCAACAAAACAGATTTCGTCGAATTTGGTGAACATTTGAAAAATGGTCAATTTCTGGTCGATCCAAATTGACTGAAATTAACCAAACACGTTTTCTTCTGCCACGCTCACATATTGATTTCAAAAATTATGAAAATTGGAATCTAGCAATAATTTGACATTTCGAATCCAACAAAAATGGTTTCATCGAAAATGAAGGTCGTTTGCAAAATGGCTATTTTTAAGGCCTTTATATATATATTAAAATATATATAAATTCCACAGCGACTTTTCTGAATTTTAAACTGTATGTGACTCTCAACTTTTAAAACTAAATCTCAGTTTCTTACCTCCGTCTGGAAGATATAGTTAAACAAATTCGAATATTTCTTGTTTTGCTGAAATCTGATTTATTTTGAATCTTGTACATTCATTTGAAATTTGAAATCGAATTTTCAAACTACCGCGCCATTTTCAATTCGTTTTATAATTAAAAATAAATATTTATTTTCTAACGTCGTTTCAAATAAATATTTCCTTTCTAATTCTATTCAAAATAAATTTCTCGTCGTTATTATTTAAAATAATTCATTTTAAATATTCAAAATTCATCAAAATAGCCAAAATAAAATTTTTAAATTGGCTCGGATTTCCGGGTTGTTACAATCTCCCCCACTTAAAATATTTTTGTCCCCGAAAAGGAACGAAGCTGAAAGTTGTTTTATAAACCAACTCAACTTTCATTATTTTCATTACGGCTTAAGTTCTTCAACTTTTCAGTTTCTAAATTTTTTTCAAATTTTTCAAAAAATTGGCTAACACCCTAAATTTTCGAAAAATTTCGCCATAACCTCCCCTGTACGGGAGCACCAGGAAAATCCTGAAATTGCCATACAGGCCTCTCCAATCCAAAAAGAAAAAGAAACAGCCAAGCGGCTGGCCAATCGGCTCATAAAATCATCCAAACCCAAGAAATACAATAAACATGTACCTATTTGTCGGGCAAACAATTTTTTTCCTATTCTCTAGCCTCCTTGCTATGACCTGTTTAGTGTATATACGTGTATAGGCATACAATTTCAAACGAATTTCAATTCAGTTCAACATTTGTTCAATTTGGCTAAATGGTTCAAAATTCTAATTAATCAACCAAAAATCAAACAACACAACACAACCAGCAATCAATTTGTTGATTAAGTTTTCAAATATATATAATTTTTATATATTCAAAAATCATATTTTTATAAGATCAGACTACATATATAATCACAAATACGTTATTTATAAACATAAAACTCTCAACTCATTCTGGGGCATTACTAACCTCATCTCTAATGAGTCACTCATTCTAGAATGCTACTGGTTCTATTTCTAATGAGGATTCTTCAATAGGATATTATTAATTCAATCTCTGATGAGTCTTTCATTCTGTTCTAACGAGTTGTACCCTAAAGATTTGAGTTAACCAAAGCTCTGATACCAGCTGTAACGACACGGATTTCGCCCGGACCTAATCGATCAAGACCGTTCGAACCCCGCATACGCTAACATTGGGCATACAACACATTAGAACAAACAACAGAAGACTTCTATAAACATCTTAATAATGTTACATTAGAGTACAGAATATCAGAGTATATAGAAAAATAATAATACAGCGGAAGATTAGTTTACATCAAATGTAATACCATGCACGGCGGAAAATAAATAAAATAACACAGCGAAAGACTGCAAATGTCTGGACATAGCTTAAAGCTTCAATCCAGAATCCTGCTCTATATATCTGCAAAATAAAACTACTCGACTGCCCGTGTGGAAAATAGGGGCACCCGAGTTTGCAAGGGAAAAGCAAACTACAGGTCAGTCATGGGACTGGTGTGAGAAACTCTAAATAGTTATAAACTTATGATAAGGCAAATCATAGGACCAAGCCGCTAATGCGGAACGGGTTTACCCCCATGAACGCCAGTGTATAAACAACAATTAGTAATAAAGATATTGATCTACAATGCATCAATCAACATGCAATATCCCAATCTACCCATTTAGATTAATTACCACACTTAGATTTTCCAAATCCAATTCAATTTACAGAAACTATTCCTTTGGACTTTATTTCCCGATTTCTATTTCAAATTTTTTGAAATACATATCTAACTTTTATATCAAAGTAGATTTCACTTCGGGATCTCAAATCAAATCATTTGGAAGTATGAATTCCAAATCATAACAATGCATACAAACAAGTATGCAACCAAATATCGGGCTCACCTCAGACAAGACAAAAGGCACGTACCTAAGCAACTCACTGTATATATATGCACCTCCCACACATGGAGCAGGCCACACACTGACCACTCACCCTAAGGCACTGGATCCCACCCATACTTTTAGTAGGCCGGATTACCAAATCTTTAGCCACATACCAAAACATTTCATATCCCGAAGTAGGGAAAATCATTTCACAACATAATAATCACAATTACTTTCAAAATATAGTACTTCACTTCAGCAATTCACACAGATATGATCAGTCACTATTAATCACATAACCTTTGAGCTTGTACGTCTCAAAGATGGGTGTTAAGCAAGAGAATAAATTCTCCGCCACCAAACAGATACATCATTAATAGCAACTAATCGAATATGTGATGAACTATAATGTAAAACCATAGTACATTTCCAAATCATTTCGAAATCATCGGGTTTTAGCCCTCGAAATCCTTTCTATTTTATAAAACATTTTTAGAAAACATTCCCTGTCCAAAATCGGGAATACATTTCTTTTCACTTAAGAAAAATATCATTTCAAAATCATTCATTAAATTTGAAATGAACTCAACAATTTCGCTAACACCTCCTAGTCAAATCGTGAAGTATTTCACAAGGCGTTAGCATACCAGCATTTCTACCCAACCCAATGCTAAATGTAAAAGCATATTCTGCTCATAAACTAGTCGAGCACCCTTCACACAGTCAATCAATCAATAAGAATCAATATCAACAATCAATTAGCCCAAACCATATCAATAACCAAGTACATTTGGTTCAATCTCGTTTTGATAATTTATTTATTACCATATATTCATTAACAATCTAATTAAAGATTTATTCAAACTCTAATTTATTTCTATCTCTAAAATCATTTCTTATTGATTGTTCAACTTTCTGGAAGTTAATCCTGCTTTAATGAGTTTAAAGAACCAATGTTATTTAAACACAGTTCACGAGAAACCCAAAATCCAATTTGATATTAAATACAAGGCTCTGAGTGGAAATATATCGGCTTATATTCAATATCAAATTCTGAAATCAACAGATATCGTATTGGAATAACGATATATTCTTCCAAATTCCTCCACAATGTCCGTATAATCACGAAATCCAATATCAAAATATTCCGAAGATGATTTCGATTCAAATCCCTTCCAATTCATATATTGGAAATTCCAGTTATTTTTAAAATCATTTCAAATCCAAATTTATTTATTTTAAAAATATTGGATTTATTATTCTAGTTCAAAACTAGTTCATTTCGATAAAAATCTATTTTTATCTTTTCAAATATGAAATTTTTCATCCCAATTCTTTCCAAATCACTTCTTATGATTTTACACAAATTATTGCTATTTTTAATAATTTTATCAAGGCCCGTACAGTCGATTTCCATAAACGGTCATCGAACTACACTTACAACGAGCTTTTCCAAATTTGATTTGGACATAATTCCAAATCCAACCGTTAGATTTCAAATCTCTAATATTCGTTAGAAATCTCTTTTCGATACGAACCCAAAGGTTCCAGTTTTAGGAAGATCTGACGGTCGAATCTCCCGTAATGTCCGCTCGAAGTCAATGGTCGAAATTCGCGAACTGCCGCAACGCGGTGCGTTCTATTCAGGTCATTATATATATTTCGTTGATTTCCTTCTAAAACGTATTTTATAAATCGTTTTAAATTCATTTCAATTCAATTCGAATTCAAAATTCAATTCAAATTTCAAATTCATTTCAATTTGATTTGAATTTCAATTCTATTTCAATTTCAATTCGAATTTCAATTCTATTTCAATTTAATTTGAATTTCAATTCTATTTCAATTTCAATTCGAATTTCAATTCTATTTCAATTTAATTAGAATTTCAATTCTATTTAAATTTAATTCGAATTTCAATTCTATTTCTATTTCAATTTGAATTTCAATTTAATTCAAATTTCAATTCTATTTTAATTTTATTCGAATTTCAAATTCAATTTCAATTTAATTCGAATTTCAATTTCAATTCGAATTCAATTTCAATTCGATTTCAATCTCAATTCGAATTTTAATTCTATTTCAATTTCAATTCGAATTTCCAATTCATTTCCAATTCTATTTCAATTTACATCGTATATATATTTCAATTTTCACATCGTATATATATTTCAATTTTCACATCGTATATATATTTTAATTCACATCGTATATATATATATATATTTAATCAACAAATGTTTATTTCAACACACGATTATTTTTAACACTTCATATAAATAATAAAAATGATATTTTTATTATTCATATATTTTATACAGTTCATTTCACATCACAATCAATTGTCACAATACAATCAAACAAATAAGTTGTCCATGGTCTATGGACGACGGTGAGCAGTTCATATATGCAGTTATAAAATAAATAACTGTACAAAGGGAATTATAGTGACAAATTCTCACATTGGGATCCACTCCGTCAGTTTTGTCTGAATTTCTGTACTGTTTAGATTTGAAATTGCCTAAAATTCTGACGTGCTCTGTTTTGGACGCGGTCAGTTTTTTTATGAAGCTCTCGGCTCCACGATCGCAACGGGTTCAGTTTCGCACGATTTGAACTTCATATGGAAAAGTTATGGTATTGTTTACATTTGATAATTTAAACGAGATTAAAAAATTAATTAAATAATTAAACCTCCTAATCATCTTCCCCTTTCAGTTACACGACGCACCATCGAACCCAAAACCCCTTCTCCCTCCGTCGCACCTCCCTCCAGGCTGTCGGCCCCACATCCAGACCTCCCCCCCCCCAAAACACCACACCACCACCTACCATTGCCGGATGCGATGGCCCCTCCGGCGGCTCATAGTCGCCAGGAAACAGCGACAAACTCACTGACTTCACCCCCAAAATTTGAGATGCTTAACCCTCTAAAACCGATCATAGCCGTAGGATGTAGAGATCTCACGTAACCGCTCGATTTTGCTTTGGAAGTTTCGAATTCCATTAAGTGGAATTAAAGAACGAGATCGGGAAAAATGGGACGATGAGGGCCATCGTTCTTAGCACTAGCGGCTGAACGAGATGAGAGGGGCTAGGGCTTGCTCTCTTGGCTTTAATATAAATATTTTATTATTTTAATTTCAAATTTGCTTGTTTACCATTACAGACTCTAAATTAAACCCAATGACAGTCGCTCCTAGCTAAATACCCTCATTCTGAACACAATGTGATATGCTCGGTAAGCCAATTCGACTGTTACGAACAGTTTTTCTTCAAATTAAAATATAAAACATTCAATTTTAGATTTGAACATACATTTTAATTTGCTAGGGTCACATACTGACTCTAAAAATTCTAGAAAAATTATTTGTAGCTTCGTATCGACGATACAGTCCTAACAAAACTAATTTCGCCGAATTTGAAGACAGTTTGAAAAATGACCATTTTCTGGTCGATCCAAATTGACTGTAACTGTTAAAGCATGTTTAACTTCGTCCGCTCACATAATGATCCCAAAAATTCCAAAAAAATAAATCTGGCTATGTTTTGATGATATGGTCCCAACAAAACTGATTTCGTCGAATTTGGTGACCGTTTGAAAAATGGTCAATTTCTGGTCGATCCAAATTGACTGAAATTAACCAAACACTTTTTCTTCTGCCACGCTCACATATTGATTTCAAAAATTATGAAAATTGGAATCTAGCAATAATTTGACATTTCGAATCCAACAAAAGTGGTTTCGTCGAAAACGAAGGTCGTTTGCAAAATGGCTATTTTTAAGGCCTTTATATATATTAAAATATATATAAATTCCATAGCGACTTTTCTGAATTTTAAACTGTACGTAACTCTCAACTTTTAAAACGAAATCTCAGTTTCTTACATCCTTAGGAAGATATAGTTAAACAGATTCGAATATTTCTTGTTTCGCTGAAATCCGATTTATTTTGAATCATGTACATTCATTTGAAATTTGAAATCGAATTTCCAAACTACGGCGCCATTTTCAATTCCCTTTATAATTAAAAATAAATATTTATATTCTAACGTCGATTCAATTAAATATTTCCCTTCTAATTCTATCCAAAATAAATTTCTCGTCGTTGTTATTTAAAATAATTCTTTTTAAATATTCAAAATTCATCAAAATAGCCAAAATGAAAATTTTAAATTGGCTCAGATTTCCGGGTTGTTACAGCGGCAGATATATATATTTTGCTTTAGTTGTTGACAAAGATACGGTATTTTGTTTCTTATAACCAAGATATAAGGGAATGTCCTAGAAAATGACATGTTCCATTAGTATTTTTCCGATCAGATTTACATCCTACATAATCAGCATCATGGCACGAAACTAGATCGAATGAATCATTTTTAGGACAAAATAATCCAAAATCTGATGTATGATTTACATATGTCAGAATAAATTTTACGACTGCTAAATGAGTTTCCTTAGGTTGTGATTGATATCTTGCACAGAGACATACACTATGCATTATATCTGGTCTACTGGCAGTTATATATAATAATGATCCTATCATTCCTCTATATAGTTTTTGATCAACATCTTTTGATATATCATCTTTACTTAAAGCAATATTAGTTGCCATAGGTGTTGGACTACCATTATTTGTTGTTAAATTGTACTTATTAATTAAATCTCTCGCATATTTTTGGTAGTTAAATATTTAATTTAATTTATTATTTCAAATATTTATTTGGAATTTTAAATGGATTTAAAATATATATATTCGTTTATATAGCGAAATTTGAACGTTAATTTATATATAATATTAATCGAGCTCGAAATGGCGCGGTAGTTCATAATATGGAGTTTTGAACTTCAATTGAATATACATAATCCATTTTAAGTTGGATTTCTATGAAACAAAAAACGTTGGAATCTTGTTGATTATAATTTTCATATGAAAGAGAAAAATCCAGATTTCATGCCATAGATTGTTAGTTATGTCCAATTCAATTTTTGAAATAGTCGCTATGGAAATCGTTATTAAAATGTAACGTTTATTTAATATATTTAAAAGGGAAATTTAAATCATTTAACTCAAAATTGAGGATACTGAGTTGTGTAAATTATATTTCAAAATTATATATATATATTCTGTTTGGATATATATATATATATGATAAAAATAATTTAGTATGATTTATTTGAATTATTTGGAAATTTAATTAATATTTTATTAATATTATCTAAGCGTTAAAAATAGCCATTTTTGCAAACGAGTCTCCTTTTTCGATGAAATTAGTTTCATTGGAACTGTATCGTTAAATAATTGTAAGAAAATCAAATTTCATGGCAGACCGATGTCGTATGTGACTTCGATGGCCAAAAACGTCTCTGTTTCTATTTAATTGTTTAGATTATTTTGACAGGGGTATCTTTTAACGAATAAACAACTAGTCAAACAAACTCCAAATTTAATGAACCAAGATTCATTGGATCCGTTAGGAAGAGGTCTAGTAAAATGTCAAGGTCTCATATTTTTTGGATTTTTTTGTAATTATAGGGATTTTAAACGCTTGATTTTTCATTGATATTTACAAAGGACTTTTCAAAAATGACCTCGAAATTCGAGAAAACCTGTCTTATTAGGTCTAGAATATTTTTTATGCTAGGATTACCTATTTTGTCAAAAACAGAGGTTGTACGTGGCTGTTTTGAGTGTTATTTATCATTGAAGTTTCTAATATAATTTAATATTATTATATTGGTCCAATACTATAAATATACACACCATATAACCCTAATCTCCAGTCAGCACTTATGCAAATGGTCAACATGGTTTCATGCCGCCTCCCATTGAAATCAATGAACCACACTTCATCATTTTCTTCCCCAAAAATTATTCTTTCATCAAATCGAAATACCTTCTAAAGCAATGTTCTAGAGCTCTATGGGACCCGTTGATCTACTGGTAATGATTGAGTTTAGTGCAACGAGATGGCTAGAGAATCGCTGGAAGGTAATCGACTTGTGGGTGCCTTTTTCTGGCATAAGGCAGTGCGAGGTAGGCCAATACCGGGGTCGGCGCATGAGGGAGGCATGGCGCGTAGTTCGTCGGTGGACGATGGGGTTCCGGTTGGGGTTGTAAGGCACGGTGATGTGGATTATTTCGTGAGCATGGGTTTGCTTTAGTTGGAGAAGTATACGCAAGGAACATTGATGGCATATTACTGTCTTTGTTTCAAACTGTTTTTCAGTGACATGGTTTCTAAGATGCATGAAAACAAGGAATAAAGGTCGACAGCCTTTTTTCAGATGAAAATGTAAAGGGAGTGGGGAAAGATAATTATTAAAATGTAATTTAGTTCAAACATCGTAGTTAGAGAATAAATTTTATAATTAGCTTTAAACGTTAATTAGTGCTTTGGTTATTAGTCTCTGGGTTTTGTTCCAGATTGAAGAACGACGTGGACACACTGCTGAAAGAGGAACTAACGAAGTATGGAACCAGTGTGGAACAGTGAAATAGGATTGGGCCACATTATTTTTCAAAGAAGAATTTGATGGTCCCGATAATTCTAGTTGAACGAATGAACCAAGGGAAATTTGTCGACTTGTTTTCAATAGTAAGAAGCTGCCGTTAATTATCACAAAAAGTAATTAACCAAATTCATGTATTAAAGAAGTTATTTATATTATAAAATGGGAACTGATCTCATGATATTTAAATCAGGATAAGAATTATGCAAATTTGGGGCAAGAATTCTAGGAAGTAGTCACAGGGAGCAAGAGATTATTATCGGTCTGATTAACAGTAAAATAAAAGTAATTGGTATGTATAATCATATTAATTAAGGATTAGACAATATCAGTTAGTTAATTATCAGTTAAATTATATATTGAAATGTGAAATTCTGTACAGGCGCCGGGAGTTGTCTGGAAATGAATGGAGAGATGAATTAAAAATTATCGGTTGACATTTTTAAGTAACCAAAGTTTGAATCGAGCTGGTTAACCAAAATTAAAGTAATTAGCTATAAAAATTTTGATTAAGGAATTATTTAATTGATTTTAATTGAGATGGCCCGCCCCGCACCAACCGACATTTACTCCAAAGGTGCGCTGTACACATGTCCAGTTAGCACGAAACGGGTCGTGAGAAGGAAAGGGAAGAAGGAAATGAAAATACAAAGAACCTGTAGAATGTCTCACAGCGCATGGAATAAAATATAATAATAACATACTTGACATAAAACAGGTGAGACAGTGCATAAGCTGATAACTAAAATCAACATCAATCATCTGAGCAGCGGAAATCCATATACAGCTTATTACAATTTTCCAAATTTACTGTCTCTAAACAAAAGAAAGCTAAAGTAGAAGATACACCACCAATGCCTAAGCAGTGATCTTCAACAACATAGGGAGAATATTATATATATATTACGTGGAAGCCTCCTGCTCGTCTCTGGATCATCTACCCGTGCATCACCAGCTAACCTGTCTCTAGTCTGCTCGTGTGAGCACCCAGAGTAATAAGAGGAGACATAAAACTCTGGGTCAGACATAAAGCCTGGTATGAGCGATAAGCATCTAAATAGAATAATAACAGGTATACTAAACCATACCTGAACCTGGACCTGCAACCAAAGAGTCAGTACTACATACCGTACAATACTCTAGGATGCCAACAACATATGGTGTAGAAACACGGGGTGGGGGTGTGTATGTCAAACAATCAAGCATAGCAACAATCCTCGCGTCTCTCACTCAGTGCGTAAAGTATACGATGTCCACCACTGTCAATCACTAGACCCATTGAAGTAGTGACGGAGTTCAACTTGTACATCTACTGCTACTACCAAGCTTACCACATGGAGTCATGACCAAATCTTTACAAATGACCCCACTTCATTGGTTTATAGCCCTTTAGTCGTACCTAGGCCACTTTGGCCCTGAATCCGTTCACATACCTCCCATACATAGTGATCCAAAGTCATAGACATCGACAACTCCTTTGCACTCGTCCCGCAGCAAAGCCCAACTCATGAAGTGAACTCATTGGTTCCCAACTGGTTCCGAGATCCTGAGCTCTAACTTCCATTTGGACTACCTTTGCATCTCGGGTTATGGTCTTCACCTCCGGATCGGTCTTCATTCAGTCTTCTCCTCGGATCGTGCTCCCTTGGATGGTTCGGTTCGTGGCGCGCCTTCCCAATCGGATCGGGTCGAGTTCCAGCTAGCTCGTGGTGCTCCAGCTCTATCGGATCATGTCGCGCCATACGGATCGCGCCTCAAAGCTCGTGGCGCTGGCAACCCATTGGGTTCGGGTCGTGCTACCTCGTCTGGATCGTCGCGCCTCATCTCGGATCGCACCTTCTGATCGGTTCGTGGTCCACCAAGCTGGAGCGATTCGGATCGAGGTACTTCAGTTTGGACACGGCGCTGCATCTGTTCGTGGCCTTCGAAGTGGAACGGATCGTGGCGCATGGTGGCGTGAGCTTCCATCAGATCGTGCTCATAGAGGGGGCGATCCGATCCGGGTAAATTCCTGCACTTCGTTCCAGCGACAGTCTTTCGCCATTCGACGGCGTTTTTGACCAAACTAACACTTCTAAACAATCACAAAACATCTTATACAGTCATAGCAACGTATAGTATCGACCACAAACACCATAACACAAATCATAGCATGTAAAGTGGATCAAACATGGTCAAAACCCCAAATTTTCCTTTAAGCATGTTTAAGTAAATCTAATCATGGGGTTAACAAAACTTAATCAAATCGAACCAAATTTCTAACAGAGGCATAAAATATTATTTAAGAATTTCTAAACATTTTTCCAGAATTTATTAGTTTATAAATTCGCTAATCTTCACTAATTACCCTTAATTACCGTAATTAGTGCAAAAACTATGCAAATCGCTCACCTTTGCCACAAAAACTTTCAGATCTGAAGTGAACCTCTGATTTGCACGAATTCCAATATATAACAGCAGCTCTACCTCGGTTCTTGTGCTAATCCTCCTTGATTTGATGCCTCTAAGCCTTAATCCTTGATTAGGAAGTGATCTTGGGTGTTTTAGAGAGATTTAGAGAGTGGAGACCATGGCTAGATCAAGAGGAATGAATAGTGACGGCTGAAAAATGAGAAAAAGGTATTCTCCAAACCCTAACAGCCCTTTTAAACTCCTAATCCTGAAATTCCCCTTTGGGCCTAGCTGTTAATCACCCGGTTAAGCCCAATTAAGCTGTTTTTCACCATCAGAAACTTGTTTCAGCCATATCTCCCAAACGGTGAGTCCGTTTGGCTAATGTGACCACTCTACGGAAAGAGAAACCATCATCCGAAGCCAATGGAAGTGGTTTCAGGTCAAAATTCCTTTCCAGTCAAAAGTTATGGCCAAAACAGTGCCAACTAGGGGTAAAATGGTCATTTAAAAATCGGGAAAAATCATGAACATGGGAAATGACCCCAATGGTCGTCTCCCAAAGTTACATGACCATACGACTTTGTATGTGAAAGAAATAAATATTCTACGATCCTATGATGCGTAGAATGCGGGTCGTTACACTCTTCCCCCTTAAGAAATTTCGTCCCCGAAATTCCTTAACCCAAAACATACAAAAGATCCCGCATGCCTAACAGCCATATACAACAATCAAACATGCAAAACAAACAAACAAGCCTACCCTAGCATGCGGAAAACTAAATCGAAGTCAAAATCTTACCAGGCAAAGAGTTCTGGATAAGTCTTCCTAATGTTCTCCTCTGTCTCCCAAGTACAATCATTCTCGTCCTCGCCCCTCTGAACCTTGACTAGCTTCACCGCCTTCCTTCGAAGTTGTTTCATGTCGTGCTCGACAATACGGGCCGGCTTGCGGTTTCCAACCGCCTCGGGTTCAACTTCAAAGTCCTCTAACTGATCAGGTGAAATAGTTAGATCTGGGTCGTGAACGAACTTCCTTAGTTGGGAAACATGAAATACATTGTGAACTCCCGCCATTTTCTCTGGTAAGTCAATTCTATATGCCAAATTTCCAACTAGTTCGAGAATAGGGAATGGGCCAACGAATCTTGGTTCCAACTTGCCTCTCCTGCCAAATCGTATTACGCTCTTCAACGGAGAAATCTTGACAAACACCAAGTCGCCAACGGAGAATTTTAAGTCTCTTCTCCTCTTATTAGCATAACTCTTCTGCCTATCTTGGGCAGCCCTTATTCGTTGTTGAATGGTCTTGATTTTATCTGAAGTTTCCCTCACCACATCTGGTCCAAGCACAAACTTCTCGCCAGTCCCTATCCAACATGATGGCGAGTTGCATGGTCTTCCGTACAAAGCTTCAAACGGAGCCATACCGATACTGGATTGGTAGCTATTATTATATGCAAACTCTACTAGATGCAAATGGTCATCCCATGATCCACCAAAATCCAATATACATGCTCTCAAGAGATCTTCCAAAATACGATTCACCCTCTCCGTCTGACCGTCGGTCTGAGGATGATATGCGGTACTGAGATGTAACTCTGACCCTAGAGCCTCTTGTAAGCTCTTCCAAAACCCACTAGTGAACAACGGGTCTCGGTCGCTCACAATGCTTTTAGGTACTCCATGAAATCTCACTACCCACTTCATATATAATTCTGCTAACTTAGCTGCCGTTCTGGTCGATTTGACTGGTATGAATCTTGCACTCTTAGTCAACCGATCCACAATTACCCATATGCTATCATGTCCCGATCTAGTCCTTGGTAAACCATCAATGAAATCCATCGAGACTTGCTCCCATTTCCATTCGGGAATTTCTAATAGTTGCAACAACCCACTAGGCTTCTTTTGTTCGGCTTTAACTAGCTGGCAATTCATGCATTTGGATATAAACTTCCCAACGTCTCTTTTCATCCCCTCCCAGTAGTAAGTCTGTCTCATGTCTCGATACATCTTATTACCACCGGGATGTATAGTCAGTTTTGAGTGATGACATTCTCTAAGCACTTCATCCCTCAATCCATTGACATTGGGTACAACAAGCTTTCCATTCTTTCTAAGCCATCCATCTCGATCAAGCCCATACTTGTTCATCTCCTCATCGACACACATCTCTAACTTGGAGATGATTTCCAATAGGTTAGGATCGTCCCTCTGACTAGAGCCGATCCGCTCAATCAAAGTGGGTCTGATCGTCAAACTTGCTAACATTTCTGGATCCAATTCGCACTTTGGTCTGAAATCAAACCCCGCGATAAACTCCAGTTGCTTCCATTCAAGGAACATAGCCCCTAAGCTGGCATGTCTTCTACTCAATGCATCAGCCACCGCATTTCCCTTTCCCGGTGTGTATGCGATGTCAAAATCATAGGATGCTAAGAACTCTAACCATCTCTGCTGACGGAGATTCAGATCTTTCTGAGAGAAGAGATACTTTAACGACTTATGATCTGTAAACAGCTCAAATCTTTCTCTCAAGAGATAGTGTCTCCGCATCTTTAACGCGAACACGATCGCTGCCAATTCTAAATCATGGGTAGGGTATCTTCTCTCGTGCGGTTTCAATTGCCGATTTGCGTAAGCCACAACCCTACCGCCTTGCATCAATACAGCACCCAGTCCGGTACCACAGGCGTCCGTGTATACCATCATCTCTTCATCCCCCTTAGGAATGACTAACACTGGTGCGCTTGTCAACTTGTCCTTTAGACTTTTGAATGCATTCTCGCACCTTTCATCCCAGACAAAAGCTTGATTCTTCTTGGTCAACTGGGTCAATGGTGCTGCTATCTTGGAGAAACCTTGGATAAACTTACGATAATATCCGGCTAATCCCAAGAAACTTCTTACATCTGTTGCGTTCTTGGGCGTAGGCCAATCTTGTACCGTAGCCACCTTTGCCGGGTCCACGGCAATACCATTCTCTGATATAACATGGTCCAAGAACCTCACTTCCCTCTTCCAGAAGTGACACTTAGAAAACTTTGCTTTCAATTGGTGTTTTCTCAACACCTCCATCGCTACTCTTAAATGTTCCTTGTGTTCTTCCTCTGTCCTCGAATAGACCAAAATATCATCAATGAACACAAGGACAGACTTATTCAACTGATCTCCGAATACCCTATTCATAAGATCCACAAAATATGTCGGGGCATTAGTCAGCCCAAATGGCATGACCAACCATTCATAAAATCCAGACGGCGTTCGAAATGCCGTTTTAGCAATACTCTCAGCTTAGACCCTAAGCTGATGAAATCCTGTCGCGAGATCCAACTGAGAAAATATTCTTGTGCCACTCAACTGATCGAACAAATCATCTATCCGCGGTAGAGGATACTTATTCTTCCTCGTCACTTTATTCAACTCGCGGTAGTCTACGTACAAACGAAGGGAACCATCCGCAACACAACTGGTGCTCCCCATTCAGAAACACTCCTTCTGATAAATCCCTTCTTCAAAAGATCGATGACTTGCACCTCGAGCTCTCGCTGCTCCCTAGGTGCCATACGACGAAGTGGCATCACTATAGGTCTGGCATCTTTTACCAAATCAATACGAAACTCAATCTCTCGGTGTGGTGGAAGCCCGGTCACTTCTTCGAAAACATCCGGATACTGGCCAATCACGGGCAAACCTGACAACTCACTATGCGGAATGTCGAGGGAGTTTAGAAAACTAGCCAATACCCCCTCACTGGGTAGACCACCAAACACTATCCTCCGCCCATCATCCGCTCTAGCTGTCACCAAAAAGCCCTCACAGTCTACCACCACCCCGTATCTTCGGAGCCAATCTACTCCCAAAATAATGCCAAACCCAGTAAAGCCCAAAACAAAGCAATCACAAACATGCATCCATGACTCGATAAGACCACATTACGACAAATCATGCAAAGACTAGTCGAACCACCAATCGGGTTTGTCACTACTAAAGGTCTATCTACAATCTCGGGCTCCAATCCCAACCTATCTACCAGGTCACTAGATATGAAAGAACTGGAAGCTCCGGTATCAAACAAAACTCTAACAGGAACATCATAAACAGAAAGCATACCTTGAATGACGACATTCTTTCCCTTCTCCGCCGCAGTTGGGGCATTCGACGAAGAAGGAATAGCATTAAGGGCGTAGGCTTTCACCATTTGCTTTTCTTTAAGGGGTTGCGAACACTTGTCCTTGTGATGTCCCATTTGGCCACAGTTGAAGCACTTCCTGTCTGCTGGCTTGGCCCGACAATCACTAGCATAATGGCCCTTCTTACCACAGCTGAAGCACTCCACATCTTGCTTATTCCTTTTCTTCTGGCCATCCTTAGTCTGATTCTGCTTTTTCTTATTCTGGGAACCACCCTTGCCCCCACCACTTGCTTGTGGTTTTGGCTCTTCTGCAGATGCAACCTCAGTCTTCGGCTTAGGGTAGAGACTCTCTGATCTTAATGCTTTCCCCCAACCGATTCAAACGTCTCATCGATGTGGTTAAGTCTTTCACCCAAGTACTGATCCAAACCAGTTATGAATTTCTCATTCTTTTTCTCGGCAGTATCAATAAGAGATAACCCATATTTTGACAAAGTGTCAAATTCAGCAATATACTCCGAGACAGCTCTGCCATTCTGCTTGAGCTCCAAGAATTTCTTACACAGCACTGACTTCTGAGCAGCTGGAATGAACTTCTCGCTAAAGCGAGCTTTAAACTGCTCCCAAGTAATCTGATCTTCGGGGGTAGCTGCCTTTATAGCATTCCACCAATTCATTGCCCGCCCTTGCAGCTGACGGGACGCTAGCTTTCTCTTCATCGCATCCTCGATACCCAAATCCTCGAAGATACGTTCGCAACTATCCAACCAATCTTGAACATCCGTGGCCGACTCCGTTCCGTGGAACGGCTTTCCACCAAGGCTAGTATAATCCTTATTCAGCTTGGCGAAGTCGACTCTTGGCGCCTGCACTATTGGACCACCACCATTTCCACCATTGGGAGCTGCCCTCTGTACATCTCTAAGCATCTCCCTCATGAGGTCAATAAACATCGTCCTCATGTCAGCAGCATTCCCATTATTGGCCCCTCTACCGGTACCTCTAACATATCGGCTCATTGTCAATCTGAAAAAAGAAACGATTAACGACCCCATAGTGGTGCTAGTGCAGCACGACTTCATTCTTATACTACTAATAGTATATATTTAGCTTTTAAAAATCAAAATAATCACAAATACGCTCTCTCGTATACGTATATTATTTCTCCCTGATAACTTCCCTAGGTTAACTACGCAACCTAGAGCTCTGATACCAAATGAGACGGCCCGCCCCGCACGAACCGACATTTACTCCAAAGGTGCGCTGTACACATGTCCAGTTAGCACGAAACGGGTCGTGAGAAGGAAAGGGAAGAAGGAAATGAACATACAAAGAACCTGTAGAATGTCTCACAGCGCATGGAATAAAATATAATAATAACATACTTGACATAAAACAGGTGAGACAGTGCATAAGCTGATAACTAAAATCAACATCAATCATCTGAGCAGCGGAAATCCATATACAGCTTATTACAATTTTCCAAATTTACTGTCTCTAAACAAAAGAAAGCTAAAGTAGAAGATACACCACCAATGCCCAAGCAGTGATCTTCAACAACATAGGGAGAATATTATATATATATTACGTGGAAGCCTCCTGCTCGTCTCCGGATCATCTACCCGTGCATCACCAGCTAACCTGTCTCTAGTCTGCTCGTGTGAGCACCCAGAGTAATAAGAGGAGACATAAAACTCTGGGTCAGACATAAAGCCTGGTATGAGCGATAAGCATCTAAATAGAATAATAACAGGTATACTAAACCATACCTGAACCTGCAACCAAAGAGTCAGTACTACATACCGTACAATACTCTTGGATGCCAACAACATATGGTGTAGAAATACGGGGGTGGGGGTGTGTATGTCAAACAATCAAGCATAGCAACCATCCTCGCGTCTCTCACTCAGTGCGTAAAGTATACGATGTCCACCACTGTCAATCACTAGACCCATTGAAGTAGTGACGGAGTTCAACTTGTACATCTACTGCTACTACCAAGCTTACCACATGGAGTCATGACCAAATCTTTACAAATGACCCCACTTCATTGGTTTATAGCCCTTTAGTCGTACCTAGGCCACTTTGGCCCTGAATCCGTTCACATACCTCCCATACATAGTGATCCAAAGTCATAGACATCGACAACTCCTTTGCACTCGTCCCGCAGCAAAGCCCAACTCATGAAGTGAACTCATTGGTTCCCAACTGGTTCCGGGATCCTGAGCTCTAACTTCCATTTGGACTACCTTTGCATCTCGGGTTATAGTCTTCACCTCCGGATCGGTCTTCATTCAGTCTTCTCCTCAGATCGTGCTCCCTTGGATGGTTCGGTTCGTGGCGCGCCTTCCCAATCGGATCGGGTCGAGTTCCTGCTAGCTCGTGGTGCTCCAGCTCCATCGGATCGTGTCGCGCCATACGGATCGGGCCTCAACAGCTCGTGGTGCTGGCAACCCATTGGGTTCGGGTCGTGCTACCTCGTCTGGATCGTCGCGCCTCATCTCGGATCGCACCTTCTGATCGGTTCGTGGTCCACCAAGCTGGAGCGATTCAGATCGAGGTACTTCAGTTTGGACATGGCGCTGCATCGGTTCGTGGCCTTCGAAGTGGAATGGATCGTGGCGCATGGTGGCGTGAGCTTCCATCAGATCGTGCTCATAGAGGGGGCGATCCGATCCGGGTAAATTCCTGCACTTCGTTCCAGCGACAGTCTTTCGCCATTCGACGACGTTTTTGACCAAACTAACACTTCTAAATAATCACAAAACATCTCATACTGTCATAGCAACGTATAGTATCGACCACAAACACCATAACCCAAATCATAGCATGTAAAGTGGATCAAACATGGTCAAAACCCCAAATTTTCCCTTAAGCATGTTTATGTAAATCTAATCATAGGGTTAACAAAACTTAATCAAATCGAACCAAATTTCTAACAGAGGCATAAAATATTATTTAAGAATTTCTAAACATCTTTCCAGAATTTATTAGTGTACAAATTCGCTAATCTTCACTAATTACCGTAATTAGTGCAAAAACTATGCAAATCACTCACCTTTGCCATAAAAACTTTCAGATCTGAAGTGAACCTTTGATTTGCACGAATTCCAATATATAACAGCACCTCTACCTCGGTTCTTGTGCTAATCCTCCTTGATTTGATGCCTCTAAGCCTTAATCCTTGATTAGGAAGTGATCTTGGGTGTTTTAGAGAGATTTAGAAAGTGGAGGCCATGGCTAGATCAAGAGGAATGAATAGTGACGGCTGAAAAATGAGAAAAAGGTATTCTCCAAACCATAACAGCCCTTTTAAACTCCTAATCCCGAAATTCCCCTTTGGGCCTAGCTGTTAATCACCCGGTTAAGCCCAAGTAAGCTGTTTTTCACCATCAGAAACTTGTTTCAGCCATATCTCCCAAACGGTGAGTCCGTTTCGCTAATGTGACCACTCTACGGAAAGAGAAACCATCATCCGAAGCCAATGGAAGTGGTTTCAGGTCAAAATTCCTTTCAAGTCAAAAGTTATGGCCAAAACAGTGCTAACTAGGGGTAAAATGGTCATTTAAAAATCGGGAAAAATCATGAACATGGGAAATGGCCCCAATGGTCGTCTCCCAAAGTTACATGACCATACGACTTTGTATGTGAAAGAAATAAATATTCTACGATCCTATGATGCGTAGATTGCGGGTCGTTACATTAATCGTGCACTAAAACGTTAGCGTATTCATATATTAACAGAATTGGATCAACCAACAGCGTACACTACTTGATGGGACTGAATTGGACAGAACTTGAATCAACCGAAAATTTTAATTAAATTTAACGACTGTTTAATTTAATTAAAAAGAGCTGTTGACATTTGAATAAAATTGTAACGATTCTGATTTCGCTCGGACCTAATCGATCGCAAAATCGACCAAGACCGTTCAAAACCCGAATACACTAACTCTAGAAATACAACACATCAGAACAAATAACAGAAGACTTTTATAAACATCATAATAATGTTACATCAGAGTATAGAATATATCAAAGTACATCGAAATATAATTATAGCGGAAGATAATTTACAATAGACTTCATACAATGCAGTGGAACTCAAAATCTAACACAATTGAAGACTAACAATGCTTTGGATACAGCTTAAAGCTTCGATCCAGAATCATGCTCAAAATATATGCAAAATAAGCTACTCGACTGTTCGTGTGAAAAAGAGGGCACCTGAGTTCGCAAGTGAAACAAACTACGAGTCAGACATGGGACGGGTACGAGAAATCTTACTTAACTTATCTAATAATAAGGCCAATCATAGGACCACACCGCTAACGCGGAACGGGTTTACTCCATTGGATTGCCAGTGCATGAAACAAAGTAATCTTTAAACAACGCAATGCTTTTTAGAAAAATGAAACCATTATAAGACTCAAGTCCTATCACACAATGCAACACAAATCGGAGGATAAAGTTTTACCTTATAATGGTCAAAAATGATTGATACGATAAAATGGATTTGATATTATTATTAGTGTATATATGTTTCAAAAACATTTCAATCATAATGTATCAATCATAGACGGCATAGCTACCATATACTATGTCGCCATACTAGTTTTACATTCAAAACTGTATGGTGTCGTATAGGAAGTTGGCTTTCTATCATGAGTCAACCCTAAGGACGATCTCCTTACCGATTCGAGACACTCTAGCAAATGTCTTAGGATTCAGATGCTGGCGAACCGTTGGATCCTGCAGGGCCTGTCCACAAATACTTTAGTGGATTAGTTATGCCTGAACACACGCTTTCCGGTCCTATTGAACCTATAAATTGATCGTTATCGACCAATATAACCGAGGCCTCGTAATCCATCATCTACATAAGTAAAATGTCAGGGCTTGCAAAACCCTGATACCACTTTTAGCTAGAAAGAAACATGTGCACTCCCTGCGTTCTCTTGTTCCGTTTCTGACTCTTACCGGGGGGTGAGGTTCGCGAAGTAACGTTATACACAAAGCTATGCCTAAAAAAGATGTGCTTTGATCATCAACCACCAGACTCTGCTCAAAAGCCTTGATCATTTGCATCTTAGCATGCCACATTGTCAATCCATACCATACAATTGATTTCTGCCAATATATAACCTCTGAGCTCGTACGTCTCAGAGAAGGGTGTTATGCAAGATAATAAATTCTCCGCCACCGAACAAATATATATTTAGCAGAGATTGACGAATATAACATAAAGGAATACAATGTCAGACATACCATCCATTTACAAGTTAGTTCTGGGTCTGAACGAAACCAGAGATACTTTATTCCTCGTCCCATATGTCCAATATAGGAGAGAGGCTCTCGCATATCCATCGATCTCCAAGTACGTCTGGACGACCACCACTTATTACCTTGTCTTGGGATGCCTCCCAATCAAGACATCAGTAATCCTCCAAACGATGTGAAGATCTCCTGTCTTCAACCACCGTCTTCATCTTCGACTTTTAATCGTCGTAGTAATTATTCAGAATGGGTTAAACCCAGTCTTTCCGAACAACTCGCGTATTTTATAGTCAATAATCAAGTGCTATAAAAACACATCATATGCCTCATTCCCATTCAGAATATTCTTTTAAATAAATATTCACATTATTAGGGAAAAGTTCCCATTAATTTTATCAAAAATAAATTCTTTTAAATTTATTCTTCAATCTTCTTTTTAAAGATTCTTTAAAACTCCAGTGTGGTTTTAAATATCAAAAATTATAACTTTATGACTATTCAAATTGAAGAAATTAATCTTATCTTTAATTGGGTCAAAGAACTAATGTCATTTAAAACACAGTTCTCGATAAACCCAAAATCATCTTCTTTTAAATATCGAATTTTCAAAGAAATCAAATCAATATATAATCGATATAAATCATTGTATCAGACTAATAATATAAACGGAATAACGACAAAGTCTTTTAAATTCCATATATAATAACGGTCTTCTTTTACAGAAGCTCGTCTCGATTATTATTAAATCGATTCCCATTCAATTCCAATTTAATATATTAAATTGCAAAACTCTACTGTAATGACCCACATTGGCAGAGGTATAATAATTAATTTATTTAATTATTTAAAGGGTGATTAAAAGGATTTAATGGTCGTGGAATTAAATAATGGTGAATATTTAATTAAAATAATTAATTAAATAATATATTTAATTCTGAAATAATCAGAATTGGCTGAAATGACGATATGGTGTGAACTGGATCATCTGTGATATTTATTTCAGCTTGGAATTTGAATTTGAATAACGAATATACTATTTGAATGACAGTTTGAACGTAGAGTTATAATATAATTATAATCGAGCTCGAAATGGCGCGGCAGTTCGCAAATTGGCAATTCGAACTTCAACTGAATGTACAGGATTCGTTTTAAATCGGATTTCTGTGAAACAAGAAATGTGTGGAGCTGGTGGAGTATATCTTTCTAGTGGAAGAGAAAATTCGGGATTTCGTCGTGTAGATTTTGATGTACATCCAAATCAAATTTTAGAAAAGTCGCTGTGGAATTCCTTTATAATTTACAAAGGGATTATTTATATTTTTAAAAAGGAATTTCATTTTTAAATCGAATATCGATTTAATCGGGATTTGAAATATCAAGTTATAAATCCCATTAGAGCTGTATGGTATTCCACTGCGAATATATACGATAATATTAATTTATTAATATTTTATTTAATTATATTTAAATATATTTATATATTTAAATGGGTCATCCAGAGCTTTAAAAATAGCCACTTTTGTAAACGAAGTCGGAATTCGATGAAACTAATTTTGTTGGATCCGCAATGTCAAATAGTTGTTAGATTTCCAGTTTCGTGATTTTTAGAGTCACTGTGTGGTCGTATGGATATTTAGAGTGAGAAACAGTCAGTATGTCGACGGTCAAAAATACATTGTGTGAGCATACGAAGTCGGAATTCGACGAAACCAGTTTCGTTGGGACCGTAATGTCGAACTGTAGCTGCATGTCAATTTTCGTGATTTTTAGGTATCGTATGTAACCACGAGGATTTTTAGAAAGCAAAATGTATATATAAATGAGAATATACCGGGAATATTCCTTTTATAAAATATCTAAATATTATTTCTTTCTATAAATAGCCTAAAATTTGCCAAAACCTAAGACTCTAACTTCTCTGGTCAAACTAAAATTCCGCCGTCAAAATTCTCCAGCAAAACAAAAGCCAAATCCTTCTTCATTAACCAAAATAAAAGCGTAGAAAAATCTACAAATCATGATGCTTGAGTTTTGGAGACCATGGGAGCTTGTGCTTCAATTTCCATCATTTCTGACGGGTTGCGATTGAGTTTAGGTAGTTCGACGTTTTGCAGCAGTTGTTAGGGTTCCCATTCGATCGGGATTTACAAATATACTGGAAGAGCTGGAGCAGGAGGCTTCGGAATCATATAGCTATAGTTTATTTCCGCTGTGTTGTAAGTGTTGTTGTAACGGCTGGAAATTTCCGACTCCTCGAGAGTCGGAAATTCCGATAACGTTAGTGAAAGAAAGTAGAGGGTGAGGAAGAAAAGATAGAACTAATAGAATAGAAGAAGAAGAAGAACTTACATCATCAGAGTAAACACGAATCTCACAGCGGAACGAATAAAATATAACATAACTTTGAAATACAAATCAGTACTCGTATATACATACCATTTCAAAGTACAACACTTAACAACACAGCGGAATAATAATAGCTATAATCCTGAAGCCTCCTGCTCCAAGCTCTCCAAGTGTATCTGTAAAATCCCGACTACTTGACTGCCCGTACAAATTTAGGCACCCAAGAGTTTAGGGAAAACAAACAAAATAAACTCCGGGTCAGTCATGGGACTGGTGTGAATAAAACTCCAACACTTGGTTAAATAAAGGATATCTTTCTGATATTATAATAATGTCTAAACACAAATAGATATCAATCTAGCAGAACGCTTGCATCTCACATTCCACATACATAGTATACAAATAAAACCGTGAGCGCTTATTGGAGATTGGATTCCAACAGACAAGGTATGGGAGCACCTTCCGATCAGTGTACTCTAGAGGAGATACGCTAGGGTTCAACAAGAACGTCTTGCAACCCGGCCACACATGACCGTCCACTCATTTAGCTTGAGTGTAATGAATATATTATCACCGATGGTTGGGATCAGCAACCATCCCTCCCGATAAGGGACAACATTGAAATAAATTATAAAGAAGTACAATTGAATATTCTCTAGATGGTGATAATACACCCTGCTTGGGTATGGCCCAACTAGCCATGCTGCCTAGCCCAACTTCTGTTATTTCCGGGTTGTGAGGTTTGAGGTCACGTTTATCACTTTGACAGATTATTGCTTCAATTACTTTGAATGCCACATCGTCATACCCGCCAAATCATTATCGATTTCTCAAGGCACCACGAGTATAAAAGCTAAGAGAAACGAATTTCTCCGCCACCAACGTAATACATTTAAAGAGATCAACATATGATTCGTTAAGAATACTTTGTCAGACACTCGTCCATATACGTTGTTCTGGGACTGAATAAACCAAAGGAACTATTCAGTGAATCCATCCTACCTAGGCTTTTCACAATAGCCCTTGCACTTCACTCCGTCTTCAATTATCTTCAGCGTACTTGATTCGCAACGCTTATGCTAATACGGAGTGGTTCTTCGGATAATAATCCAATCGGTCTCTCCATATTTACAACGTAAATATGGTCAAAACTTTGATAGTCTGTGATTCAACTATCAAATGAAAACATGTCGGTGTACAAACAACGATCTTATTTCCAAATGGAAATTCGATCGATAAATCATCATATGTTCATATTTCTTTATTTCATATATTTAGAAAATATATGTTATTAATCATTGGAAAACATTTCCATAGCTTATTTTCACATCACTATTATTTCGCAACTATCAGTCCCTAACTGTAACTAGTATGAGAACAATTCTCTAAGTATCAATCCGGAAGGTCGAAACCAACATCAGATCGTCACTTAGAAAACCGTTCAACTTACCCTCCCCGTCAGTTTCTGAATTTGCTTAACTCTATTTCTTAAATTCTTATCATGAAAACATTTCATTTTCTATGTTTAGAAAACATATCTGACTATATTTGGAAAACGTTTCCAAAACTCATTTACGGATTTCCAATGAACGTTGTATAAAACATCGTTTCGCTTAATCCATTTATCGCTTATTCCTTAACTTTATTTCAAATCAACCTTTTCTATCGAACCACAACTATTCCTTTGTCAATTCTGAAGTCAATCAAGTTGGGGTATAATTACCTCGCAGACCTTAATTGAACAACGTCCTTTGCTGTGAAATAGATGAAGCTCATCACTCACTTTTTACAATCATCTGTTTACGCAAATTCTCGGATTCAGGTTACGAATCCACTTCTTATATGACAGTGTTTGATTATAACTATAACGTTATAATTCCTACCCCTAAAATATCTAACCTAAATTATAGATTTATTCCCTAACTCGAATAATTTAACCGACACCTAATTTCTAAATCAATAACTAAATCTTGATTTAAACCCTGGAAAGTAAATAGTACTTTCCCGAATTCGCTATAATCGAATTCGACGTATAACTCTCTTTCGAGTAATCTCTATTTGATTAACTCTTCTTCGAATAACCTATATTCGATTATCTCTCTTCGAATAACTCATATTCGAAATCTCTCTCTTTCGAATAAACAATATTCGATCTCTTTCTTTCGAATATGCTATATTCGAAAATCTCCTTTCGATTTACTAATCGATAACTCCTTTCGATCAAACTAAAATCGATAACTCCTTTAACTCTATTCGAATAACTAATATTTGACTAACTCCTTTGGATCAACTCATTTGATTAACTCCTTCGAATAACTAATTCGAATAACTTACCTTCGAATAACCCATATTCGATTTACTCTAACTCGATTAACTTAATTCTAATCGATTTACTCCATTTCGATTCAACTTAATTCAAATCGATTAACTTAACTCAAATTGATTAACTCCTTTCGAATAACTAAATTCGATTTAACTCTTCTCGAATAACTACATTCGATTAACTCAAATTGAATAACTAATATTCAATTAACTCTTCGATTAACTCCTTTGGATTAACTAACTTCGACTAACTCCTTTGGATTAACTAACTTCGAATAACTCCTTTGGATTAACTAACTTCGAATAACTCCTTTGGATTAACTAACTTCGAATAACTCCTTTGGATTAACTGACTTCGAATAACTCCTTTGGATTAACTAACTTCGAATAACTCCTTTGGATTAACTAACTTCGAATAACTCCTTTGGATTAACTAACTTCGAATAACTCCTTTGGATTAACTAACTTCGAATAACCAATATCCGATAACTACTCTTCGAATAAATAATATTCGGTAACTCTTCTCAAATGAATAACATTTGATTTCTCCACTCGAATAAACTATATTCGATTACTCTTCCCTCGAATACACTACATTCGATAACTCTACTTCGAATAAGTGATATTCGGCAACTCTACTCGATTAACTCCACTTGGATAACTCTAACTGGTCAACTCTAACTGGTCAACTCTAACTGAGTAACTCTAACTGATCAACTCTAACTGGTCAACTTTAACCGGTCAACTCTAACCGTTTATCTTTAACTGGTAAACTTTAACTGGTTAACTCAAATGGTTTAACCTAACTGGTTAACTCAAATGGTTTAACCTAACTTGATTTACTTGTCTCGATTAACTGAACTAATCCACTTAGTTTAACTTAGTTAATTCACTTTGATTAACTCTAACCGATTTACTTAGTTTAACTCAGCTAATTCACTTTGATTAACCCAACTAATTTACTTCGATTAACCAATTAGTTTAACTTGACTAATTCACTTAGTTTGACGCAACTAATTCACTTTGATTTACAAATTAGTTTAACTTAACTAAGTCACTTAGTTTGACGCAACTAATTCACTTTGATTTACCAATTAGTTTAACTTAACTAATTTACTTTGGTTAACTTAACCAATTACTTTGATTAACTCAACTAACTTTGCTTTGGTTAACCTAACAAATTACTTTGTTTAACTCGACTAACTTTGCTTTGGTTAACCTAACCAATTACTTTGTTTAATCCTTTTATCACACTCTGGTTATAATTCCTAAAATAAATATTCCTTTATATTCTAATTCAATTATTTTCTAAATAAATGTTTCTATTTTATTTCATTTATTTTCTAAATAAATGTTTCCTTTTTCATTTATTTATTTTCAAATTAAATAAATGTTTTCCTTTTATAAAATCCTATCGATTTTATAAATAAGATTCATTTTCAATATAAACATTGAAAATTCCCTTTTTTATAACTTCTAATTACCGTTACAAATATTTCCTATTTATAACTTCTATTTACCGTTACAAATATTTCCTATTTATAACTTCTATTTACCGTTACAAATATTTCCTATTTATAACTTCTATTTACCGTTACAAATATTTCCTATTTATAAAACCGTGTTCGTTTTATAAATAATTTCCTTTTTATAAAATCCTGTGATTTTATAAAATTCCTTTATTTCAATATACATTGAAATATTCCTTTTTATTACAACTCAGGGTTTCTTATGATATTCAAAATATCAAACAACGATGATCAATATCGTTCTAACATCCATAATCGATAACAGAATATAAATCACAACATATATCACAATATATGAAAACAGTAAAATAATTGTTGAGGAACCCAGTCGGATTCCTCCAACCTGTTTCCCTGCATTCACAGATGTTACACAGTATAATATACATCAATTTCATTTCAATATGAAATATTCTACTGGACAAAATCAATATTTGATTAATGATATAACATATGACTATATCTATGCTTTCAATCAAATCTATTTAACAGTCCAGTTTAACAATCAATATACAGCAGTCAACAAAATAAAGTACAATTTATATTAAAATATAAATTGAGGAGAGTTAGTGAGTTTTACTCACTTTGGCGCGTTAACCGTTAAATAACGGTTTGCGTTGTTTGACTCAGTCGGTTATTTCGTCATAAATTGTAACAAGCTCCAATAGATTCCAGTCCAGTTCCAGACTGTTGTTCCTGTCCATATGATCCCGACGGACCCCAATTTCTTAAAGCCCAGCAGGTTATAAAACTCAAACCCGCTTCCTGTTAACCCGTCTTCCTCTTCCCATCTTCGATTTTCAGATCCCGTTTCATTAGTGCTAAGATCCCCATTTCTTCACGCAATACTATATGAATTTAATTTAAACTAAATTAATTAACTATTCTGGGCTTTACCATATTCTAGGCCCACTAACCCATCCGGAAATATCCAGGCCCGCTCCTTTTCACTCCATCTTCCCCATCGTTATTTCAATAGCCTGCTCCCTCACTGCATCTCCAGTTAACATCCACCAATCATCACAATTTCTCCAACAAAATTGATCATACACCATTTTACACAGGCCCAAACAAATCCAAGGAAACCCGTACACCATCGTTACCCATTTCGTTGAACCTTCCCAAAACAAAATGTATCCGCTCCATCTCCTACAGCATACGCCATTCTTGAATTCTTCATCCATCAAATTCTTCCTCCTTGATTCACTAACCCCAAAAACCATTTACACAAATTTCCTTCTCTCTGGAAACTCTTTCACCTCAACACCATAAAGCTTCACCCGATCCTTTTCTTCAAAGACCGATACCCAGGCCCTCGTACAGAATCGCGACACACGAAATCACGAAATCCCAGCAGAAAATCCTAAATCCACTTACTCGATGCCATACCCACACAACCAAACTCGGATTGACTTAAAACTCTTTCATTCGATGTCGAATCCGAACCCTAGCAATAAACGGGAAAAACCTCATCGAACTAAAAGCTTTTCGAACGCAGTGAGATGGCCAACAGCCGGAAGAGGAAGTCAAGAGAATTGCGATAATCTTTCTTTTGAGATTTAATTAATTTGTTTTGATTTGTTTTGTGATTTTTCAAAGATCGAAAAATGTTTTCGCTGTAAAAAGGAACGGCGGAATTGAAGAAATGGTTGACTGCGTGGGATAATGAACTGGGGTTAGCGTGGAAAGGATATTATATTTATAGGGGATAGGTAGACTGGTGGCTTGTTTCGATCCAGGAAGGATGTGCGGCTGAAAACAATTGCGTCGTGGATCTCTATTTTACGTTATACTTATGGTTAAAGTGATTATATAGGCTTAGATATTGTATATCCATTTTTGTAAATTCCATTCATATACAACTGCTATAGACAGAGTTGATCATACCATTGTGATGACCAACGTACCACGATCCCAAAGATATAATAATACCGGTAGGTGGACTCATATTTTGAAACTTCAAAATGTTGATTTCAGGGTGCGAAATACTTCAAATAAAAAGTCACTTATTAAATTAATTAAAAATTACAGTAAAATTCTAAAAATTAAATTATCACTATTTCCCAAATGAACCTTATCTAAATTCAAGCCCGATCTCTAGTTATAACGAATAAACCATTTCGGTCGATAAACGATTCTATAGCGACTTTCCAAAAATCTGAATTGGACATATCTCAAAATATGCACGACGAAATCCTGATTTTTCTCTTCCACTAGAAAGATATACTCCACCAGCACCACACGTTTCTTGTTTCACAGAAATCCGGCTTAAAACGAATCCTGTACATTCAGTTGAAGTTCAAATCGCCAAATTACGAACTGCAGCGCCATTTCGAGCTCGATTTTAATTATAATTATAAGTTCGAACGTTGTACTTTAAGTTATCGATATCGCCAAATCGATATATAAATCATTAAATAAATTAATTATTCGACAGCTAACAAAACGCGCCATTACAGACTTCCCCCCTTAAAATAATTTCGTCCTCGAAATTGCTAAGTTAGAAAAATGCTACTAACTCTACTAACTAGATTTAAAAATCTTTTTTTTTTTAACCTCTAAATTTCAGTTTCGACTGGACCCATTTAATTTTAATTAATTTATTAATTCATTTCCGACCAACTAAAATTTTCAAAAATTCTAAAAATTTTCTAACACCTTAAATTTTCGAAAAATTTCGCCATAATCTCCTTTGTACGGCTCAATACGTCAAACCACAACTCCCCTCTCTAGGCCTCCTTCAATCAAAAAGGAAATCCAAATAGCCAAGCGGCTTGCCAATTCGGCTCATAAAATCCCAACTCATATATGATATAAACTTGTACCTTTTTGTCGGGCATTTAACTCTATCCCTTGCATCTGCTACCACTTCAACATATACCAATGTTATCCATTCCAATTGATCTCCAATCAGTTCATATCCTCAAATCCAAATCGAATTTCATTCGAACTCTAATATCAAATTCCAAATTATTGACTTATCAATTTGGTTCCATTCTAGATTATCTCTAATCCAATTCAATTTTTATTTAACTCGGTTCAAGTTAAATTTCAATTTATTTTTACCATCTCATTTTATTTTATTTAACCTCATTAGTTAAATTTTAATTCCAGAACTTAAGTTCCTGGGTTTCTTTCAAATCAATTTGAAATCATAATGCCAATTCAAAACCTTTGAATTTCTAAACAACTTGTTTTCTCAAAACAATTCAAAAACAACACCTTTGGTAGTAATCCGTCACTTAGAACTCGAAAATGAACACTGATGATGTCTAGATTCATCATCAGAATCTATTTTCCAGCTATCGAAGTGAGTTCAATACTATATCATTTTCAATTGGAAAAACATTTTCACAATCTCCCAGGAACTTAAAATTTCCTTATTTTAACTTCCAAATTCTGATTTATATTCATATTTAATTCAAACTATTTCATATATTACATTCATATGAATTCTGATTGGTCATTTATAACCATTTCACCCTTTTATAATCTTATTCGATTATAATAACAACCAACACAATCAATATACTATAATAATTTCAAGATATATATTTCTTCTATAAACAAATATATTTTGGGAAAAATTATTTCATTTACCCTCTTTCAAAACATACCATGTCGGTTCATCGTATTCGAGTGTTTAGTAACCCTTATCGATACAGTGGATCAACTGATCGACCAGAATTCATAAGCCACTCAACCAATGAATCTCCACAATATAAAACCATTTTATATTGAATAACAATTGCGCGCTCATATATATACACTCAAACTCAATCTAGGATATTACTAATCCCATCTCTATCGAGTTATGCCACAGAGCCAAGGTAATCACTTAACTTAAGCTCTGATACCAACTGTAACGACTGGAAATTTCCGACTCCTCGAGAGTCGGAAATTCCGAGAACGTTAGTGAAAGAAAGTAGAGGGTGAGGAAGAAAAGATAGAACTAATAGAATAGAAGAAGAACTTACATCATCAGAGTAAACACGAATCTCACAGCGGAACGAATAAAATATAACATAACTTTGAAATACAAATCAGTACTCGTATATACATACCATTTCAAAGTACAACACTTAACAACACAGCGGAATAATAATAGCTATAATCCTGAAGCCTCCTGCTCCAAGCTCATCAAGTGTATCTGTAAAATCCCGACTACTTGACTGCCCGTACAAATTTAGGCACCCAAGAGTTTAGGGAAAACAAACAAAATAAACTTCGGGTCAGTCATGGGACTGGTGTGAATAAAACTCCAACACTTGGTTAAATAAAGGATATCTTTCTGATATTATAATAATGTCTAAATACAAATAGATATCAATCTAGCAGAACGCTTGCATCTCACGTTCCACATACATAGTATACAAATAAAACCGTGAGCGCTTATTGGAGATTGGATTCCAACAGACAAGGTATGGGAGCACCTTCCGATCAGTGTACTCTAGAGGAGATACACTAGGGTTCAACAAGAACGTCTTGCAACCCGGCCACACATGACCGTCCACTCATTTAGCTAGATTGTAACGAATATATTATCACCGATGGTTGGGATTAGCAACCATCCCTCCCGATAAGGGACAGCATTGAAATAGATTATAAAGAAGTACAATTGAATATTCTCTAGATGGTGATAATACACCCTGCTTGGGTATGGCCCAACTAGCCATGCTGCCTAGCCCAACTTCTGTTATTTCCGGGTTGTGAGGTTTGAGGTCACGTTTATCACTTTGACAGATTATTGCTTCAATTACTTTGAATGCCACATCGTCATACCCGCCAAATCATTATCGATTTCTCAAGGCACCACGAGTATAAAAGCTAAGAGAAACGAATTTCTCCGCCACCAACGTAATACATTTAAAGAGATCAACATATGATTCGTTAAGAATACTTTGTCAGACACTCGTCCATATACGTTGTTCTGGGACTGAATAAACCGAAGGCACTATTCAGTGAATCCATCCTACCTAGGCTTTTCACAATAGCCCTTGCACTTCACTCCGTCTTCAATTATCTTCAGCGTACTTGATTCGCAACGCTTATGCTAATACGGAGTGGTTCTTCGGATAATAATCCAACCGGTCTCTCCATATTTACAACGTAAATATGGTCAAAACTTTGATAGTCTGTGATTCAACTATCAAATGAAAACATGTCGGTGTACAAACAACGATCTTATTTCCAAATGGAAATTCGATCGATAAATCATCATATGTTCATATTTCTTTATTTCATATATTTAGAAAATATATGTTATTAATCATTGGAAAACATTTCCATAGCTTATTTTCACATCACTATTATTTCGCAACTATCAGTCCCTAACTGTAACTAGTATGAGAACAATTCTCTAAGTATCAATCCGGAAGGTCGAAACCAACATCAGATCGTCACTTAGAAAACCGTTCAACTTACCCTCCCCGTCAGTTTCTGAATTTGCTTAACTCTATTTCTTAAATTCTTATCATGAAAACATTTCATTTTCTATGTTTAGAAAACATATCTGACTATATTTGGAAAACGTTTCCAAAACTCATTTACGGATTTCCAATGAACGTTGTATAAAACATCGTTTCGCTTAATCCATTTATCGCTTATTCCTTAACTTTATTTCAAATCAACCTTTTCTATCGAACCACAACTATTCCTTTGTCAATTCTGAAGTCAATCAAGTTGGGGTATAATTACCTCGCAGACCTTAATTGAACAACGTCCTTTGCTGTGAAATAGATGAAGCTCATCGCTCACTTTTTACAATCATCTGTTTACGCAAATTCTCGGATTCAGGTTACGAATCCACTTCTTATATGACAGTGTTTGATTATAAATATAACGTTATAATTCCTACCCCTAAAATATCTAACCTAAATTATAGATTTATTCCCTAACTCGAATAATTTAACTGACACCTAATTTCTAAATCAATAACTAAATCTTGATTTAAACCCTGGAAAGTAAATAGTACTTTCCCGAATTCGCTATAATCGAATTCGACGTATAACTCTCTTTCGAGTAATCTCTATTTGATTAACTCTTCTTCGAATAACCTATATTCGATTATCTCTCTTCGAATAACTCATATTCGAAATCTCTCTCTTTCGAATAAACAATATTCGATCTCTTTCTTTCGAAGATGCTATATTCGAAAATCTCCTTTCGATTTACTAATCGATAACTCCTTTCGATCAAACTAAAATCGATAACTCCTTTAACTCTATTTGAATAACTAATATTCGACTAACTCCTTTGGATCAACTCATTTGATTAACTCCTTCGAATAACTAATTCGAATAACTTACCTTCGAATAACCCATATTCGATTTACTCTAACTCGATTAACTTAATTCTAATCGATTTACTCCATTTCGATTCAACTTAATTCAAATCGATTAACTTAACTCAAATTGATTAACTCCTTTCGAATAACTAAATTCGATTTAACTCTTCTCGAATAACTACATTCGATTAACTCAAATTGAATAACTAATATTCAATTAACTCTTCGACTAACTCCTTTGGATTAACTAACTTCGACTAACTCCTTTGGATTAACTAACTTCGAATAACTCCTTTGGATTAACTCACTTCGAATAACTCCTTTGGATTAACTGACTTCGAATAACTCCTTTGGATTAACTGACTTCGAATAACTCCTTTGGATTAACTAACTTCGAATAACTCCTTTGGATTAACTAACTTCGAATAACTCCTTTGGATTAACTAACTTCGAATAACTCCTTTGGATTAACTAACTTCGAATAACCAATATCCAATAACTACTCTTCGAATAAATAATATTCTGTAACTCTTCTCAAATGTATAACATTTGATTTCTCCACTCGAATAAACTATATTCGATTACTCTTCCCTCGAATACACTACATTCGATAACTCTACTTCGAATAAGTGATATTCGGCAACTCTACTCGATTAACTCCACTTGGATAACTCTAACTGGTCAACTCTAACTGGTCAACTCTAACTGAGTAACTCTAACTGATCAACTCTAACTGGTCAACTTTAACCGGTCAACTCTAACCGTTTATCTTTAACTGGTAAACTTTAACTGGTTAACTCAAATGGTTTAACCTAACTGGTTAACTCAAATGGTTTAACCTAACTTGATTTACTTGTCTCGATTAACTGAACTAATCCACTTAGTTTAACTTAGTTAATTCACTTTGATTAACTCTAACCGATTTACTTAGTTTAACTCAGCTAATTCACTTTGATTAACCCAACTAATTTACTTCGATTAACCAATTAGTTTAACTTGACTAATTCACTTAGTTTGACGCAACTAATTCACTTTGATTTACAAATTAGTTTAACTTAACTAAGTCACTTAGTTTGACGCAACTAATTCACTTTGATTTACCAATTAGTTTAACTTAACTAATTTACTTTGGTTAACTTAACCAATTACTTTGATTAACTCGACTAACTTTGCTTTGGTTAACCTAACAAATTACTTTGTTTAACTCGACTAACTTTGCTTTGGTTAACCTAACCAATTACTTTGTTTAATCCTTTTATCACACTCTGGTTATAATTCCTAAAATAAATATTCCTTTATATTCTAATTCAATTATTTTCTAAATAAATGTTTCTATTTTATTTCATTTATTTTCTAAATAAATGTTTCCTTTTTCATTTATTTATTTTCAAATTAAATAAATGTTTTCCTTTTATAAAATCCTATCGATTTTATAAATAAGATTCATTTTCAATATAAACATTGAAAATTCCCTTTTTTATAACTTCTAATTACCGTTACAAATATTTCCTATTTATAACTTCTATTTACCGTTACAAATATTTCCTATTTATAACTTCTATTTACCGTTACAAATATTTCTTATTTATAACTTCTATTTACCGTTACAAATATTTCCTATTTATAACTTCTATTTACCGTTACAAATATTTCCTATTTATAAAACCGTGTTCGTTTTATAAATAATTTCCTTTTTATAAAATCCTGTGATTTTATAAAATTCCTTTATTTCAATATACATTGAAATATTCCTTTTTATTACAACTCAGGGTTTCTTATGATATTCAAAATATCAAACAACGATGATCAATATCGTTCTAACATCCATAATCAATAACATAATATAAATCACAACATATATCACAATATATGAAAACAGTAAAATAATTGTTGAGGAACCCAGTCGGATTCCTCCAACCTGTTTCCCTGCATTCACAGATGTTACACAGTATAATATACATCAATTTCATTTCAATATGAAATATTCTACTGGACAAAATCAATATTTGATTAATGATATAACATATGACTATATCTATGTTTTCAATCAAATCTATTTAACAGTCCAGTTTAACAATCAATATACAGCAGTCAACAAAATAAAGTACAATTTATATTAAAATATAAATTGAGGAGAGTTAGTGAGTTTTACTCACTTTGGCGCGTTAACCGTTAAATAACGGTTTGCGTTGTTTGACTCAGTCGGTTATTTCGTCATAAATTGTAACAAGCTCCAATAGATTCCAGTCCAGTTCCAGACTGTTGTTCCTGTCCATATGATCCCGACGGACCCCAATTTCTTAAAGCCCAGCAGGTTATAAAACTCAAACCCGCTTCCTGTTAACCCGTCTTCCTCTTCCCATCTTCGATTTTCAGATCCCGTTTCATTAGTGCTAAGATCCCCATTTCTTCACGCAATACTATATGAATTTAATTTAAACTAAATTAATTAACTATTCTGGGCTTTACCATATTCTAGGCCCACTAACCCATCCGGAAATATCCAGGCCCGCTCCTTTTCACTCCATCTTCCCCATCGTTATTTCAATAGCCTGCTCCCTCACTGCATCTCCAGTTAACATCCACCAAACCCCACAATTTCTCCAACAAAATTGATCATACACCATTTTACACAGGCCCAAACAAATCCAAGGAAACCCGTACACCATCGTTACCCATTTCGTTGAACCTTCCCAAAACAAAATGTATCTGCTCCTTCTCCTACAGCATACGCCATTCTTGAATTCTTCATCCATCAAATTATTCCTCCTTGATTCACTAACCCCAAAAACCATTTACACAAATCTCCTTCTCTCTGGAAACTCTTTCACCTCAACACCATAAAGCTTCACCCGATCCTTTTCTTCAAAGACCGATACCCAGGCCCTCGTACAGAATCGCGACACACGAAATCACGAAATCACGAAATCCCACCAGAAAATCCTAAATCCACTTACTCGATGCCATACCCACACAACCAAACTCGGATTGACTTAAAACTCTTTCATTCGATGTCGAATCCGAACCCTAGCAATAAACGGGAAAAACCTCATCGAACTAAAAGCTGTTCGAACGCAGTGAGATGGCCAACAGCCGGAAGAGGAAGTCAAGAGAATTGCGATAATCTTTCTTTTGAGATTTACTTAATTTGTTTTGATTTGTTTTGTGATTTTTCAAAGATCGAAAAATGTTTTCGCTGTAAAAAGGAACGGCGGAATTGAAGAAATGGTTGACTGCGTGGGATAATGAACTGGGGTTAGCGTGGAAAGGATATTATATTTATAGGGGATAGGTAGACCGGTGGCTTGTTTCGATCCAGGAAGGATGCGCGGCTGAAAACAATTGCGTCGTGGATCTCTATTTTACGTTATACTTATGGTTAAAGTGATTATATAGGCTTAGATATTGTATATCCATTTTTGTAAATTCCATTCATATACAACTGCTATAGACAGAGTTGATCATACCATTGTGATGACCAACGTACCACGATCCTAAAGATATAATAATACCGGTAGGTGGACTCATATTTTGAAACTTCAAAATGTTGATTTCAGGGTGCAAAATACTTCAAATAAAAAGTCACTTATTAAATTAATTAAAAATTACAGTAAAATTCTAAAAATTAAATTATCACTATTTCCCAAATGAACCTTATCTAAATTCAAGCCTGATCTCTAGTTATAACGAATAAACCATTTCGGTCGATAAACGATTCTATAGCGACTTTCCAAAAATCTGAATTGGACATATCTCAAAATATGCATGACGAAATCCTGATTTTTCTCTTCCACTAGAAAGATATACTCCACCAGCACCACACGTTTCTTGTTTCACAGAAATCCGGCTTAAAACGAATCATGTACATTCAGTTGAAGTTCAAATCGCCAAATTACGAACTGCAGCGCCATTTCGAGCTCGATTTTAATTATAATTATAAATTATAAGTTCGAACGTTGTACTTTAAGTTATCGATATCGCCAAATCGATATATAAATCATTAAATAAATTAATTATTCGACAGCTAACAAAACGCGCCATTACAGTTGTACTTTGATAATAATATGTGTATTCAAGTACAGATTTGTATTTCAAATTTATGTTATGAAATATATTTATTCGTTCCGCTGCTGCGAGATTCGTGTTACTCTGATGTTGTGTTTCTTCTTCTTCTATTCTAAGTTTCTATCTTATCTATTCTCACCCTCTGTTTTCTTTCTATTAATTTCCTGATTTTCAGTTTAATTTGGGGTTGGACTTGTGTTTTTGGTCAGCTCAAATTGGACCGGAATTTCGGGTCATTACAGTTGGTATCAGAGCTTAAGGTTTAGTTAATACCGTGGCTCTATGGCATGACTCAGTAGAGATGGGGTTAGTAATACCCTAGATTGAGTTGAGTGTATATATACGAGTGAACGTATTTGTTATTGATATAAAAATTTGTTTTATATTGTGGAGATTTGTTGGTTGAGTTGTTAATGAGTTCTGGTCGATCAGTTTGACCCACTGTATCGGTAGGAGTTTATAAACACTCGAATACGTTTGGTCGACACGATATGTTTTGAAAAGAGGGTAAATAAAAAAAATTACCCAACGTATATTTTGATATATATTGGTTGTGATTATAATCGAGTAAGATTATAAAAGTAAAATGGTTATATATATAACCAAGTAGAATTCGTACAAGTGTTACGAAATGAATTAAATCTGAATTTAAACCTGAAATTGAATTAAAATTCTGGAGAACTGGATAAGTGTTTGTAAATGAATTTTGATTAAAAATAAGGAAAATTTAAGATCTTGGGAGATTTTAAATTGTTTTACAAGCAGTGTGAATTATATTTTGAAATGAATTTCGAAGTGGAAATGTTTAGAAATGGTTTTATAGTATTGAACTCACTTTGATCACTGGAAATAGATTCTGATGATGATAGCTGCATCATCATTATTCATTTTCGAGTTGTAAGTGACGAATTACTACCAGAGATACTATTTTGAATTTGTTTTGGGAAAGACAAGTTGTGTTGAATTTCAAAATGGGATTTAAAATATAGAATTTGAATTTTTAAATAGATTTGAAATATTAACTTGTTTTAAAAGAAATAAAATGAGAATTTCCTTTATAAACGAAGTTTATAAGTAGTTCTTTTATAAACGAAGTTTATAAATGAAGTGAAAAGAATTATCACTAGATAATTCAGAAATAAAAATACAAGTGTGAAATTGAAAGGGAAATCTATTTTCCAAAGGTAGAAATATCAATTTCAAAAGGAATTGAAATCGAGACTTATTTAAAGAATGAATAAAGAAAGTTTGAAAGGGAATTTGAATAAAGCAAGTTCAGACATAGAATTTAAATAAGAAAATTCAAAGGGGATTTGAATATAGAAAATTCAAAGGGGATTTGAATATAGAAAATTCAAAGGGGATTTGAATATAGAAATTCAAATGAGATTTGAATAAAGAAGATTTAAATAATGGAAAAGTGAATATAGAATTCATATAGAGTAATAATAGGATTTGAATATAGAAATTCAAAGGGAGTTTGAATATATGAAATTCAATGGAATTGAAATAGAGTTTGAATATAGAAATTCAAATACAGTTTGAATATAGAAATTCAAATGGAAATCAAATATAAAATTTGAATATAGAAAATATAAAGGAATTCAAATATAGGATTTGAATATCGAAGGTGAAATGGAATTTGAATATAGAATTCAAATGGAATTCAAATATAGGATTTGAATATATAGAATTTGGATATAGAATTCAAATGGAATTTAAACTATAGAATTTGAATATATAGAATTTGTATATAGAAATTCAAATGGGATTTATAATATAGAATTTGAATAGGATTTGATATATAGAATTTGATATATAGATTTGAATAATAGAAGTGATATAAAATTTGAATAGAAATTGAATAGAATTAACTAAGTCAAAGAGGAATTAGTTAATCGAGTTTTGAATTTGAAGCTGAAATTTGAAAGGTGAATTGGATTTGTAAATGGATATTCGAAATCGAATATAGAACTTAAATTTGAAATTTGGATTCAAATTAGTTAATAAGCAAGTTAAAATATATTTGGACATGTCATGTTCAAATATAAAAGTGAAATAGACTAAAGAGTTAATTAACAAATTAATTAACGAATTGAGTTAAAACGATCAGGTATGAAAGTATATAAATAGAATGCTCGACGAAAAGGTATGTATTTAATTCATATATGAAATTTTATGCACCGTATCGGCTAGCCGCTTGGCTTTTTCCTTTTCTTTTGGATTGGTGAGGGCCATGGGAGGCTATCTGAAATATCCGATGCTCCTGGTACAAAGGAGGTTATGGCGAATTTTTTCGGGAATTTAAGGAGTTAGAATATTTTTAAGATAATTTGATAGTTAGAAATCAACGTATCGATATATATAGAAGTCGATAAGGAAACGAACCTAGAAATAGAATAGTAAAATCAAAAAGAAGGCTAAGAATAAAACATAGTAAGAATAGAAAGAGGGAGCGTACACGTGTTTAAAAGTGAATAAGTAATTGTATGGTATTGATTATTCGAGTAAGTAGTCATATCTGTTTTGACGTTATAAATGTTATTCAGTCAAGGTCTGAGAGGTAGTTATACCTCAACTTGATTGATTTCATTATTAACAAATAAATAGTAAGATTTCAGGCTAGAAGATCAATGTTGGATATAAGTTAGTTGAATGTAGTATTCGGGTTGTCATAACGATATTTTACACAACACCCGTTTTAACCCGAATAAGTATAAGCTTGGAAATATAATAAAGAATATTTCCTAAGTATAGAAATAAACGAGATCGGAAAAAGAGATAAGTAATTGGAATATTTTCCAATTATAAATAACATATAATTTCTAAAGTTTAGAAAATAAAGGAAGGCGATATTCGGAAATGTTTTCCAAATAACATAAAAGGCCAAAATGGTTATTGAAAATATTTGGTAAACAAATATTGATAAAGAAATAGAGAAGTGATTTAACTAATGGAATATTAATTAAGGGCTCAGTGACATGTTCAAAAGGAAATTTTGATTTTTTTTGAAAAGAGTAAACTGTTTAAAAACTCCTAGGGAAAGACTGTTTGAATTAAAAACAAATTTAACAGAAATTTGTGAAAGCAAAATTGAATTAAAGTAAAGCCAGTAAAGTGGTAACTAAGATTGAATTAGAATGATATCAAGACAAATTGGATTGTGAGATTCAAAATTGAAGTGTAATTTGATAATCTAGTTAAGAGTTGGGAATCGAGAAGAAACTCGAGTTGAAATGATATTTGGCTCGGATATAAGCGAATGGTTGTGTAGTGGATAAAAACAGATTGAAATTTGATTGGGATGACCCTTGTATCTGCTGAATTGATAACAGGTGGAAAGGATATAATGATATGCCGACAAAAGGTACAAGTTTATATTTCTATTGGATATAAGATTTATGAGCCGAATTGGCAAGCCACTTGGCTGTTTGGTTTTCTTTTGGGTTGGAGATGGCCTAGAGAGGCAAGTTGGAGTTTGACCGATTGACCAGTACAAAGGAGGTGCTGGCAAAAAATTTCGAATAGTTAAGGTGTTAGAAAATTTTCAAGATTTTTGAAAATTTTCGTTGATAAGGATTAATTAATAAATTTTTTAATTGAAATTAAATTGGTTCAGTTGAAACTGAAGTTAAGAAGTGAACAAATATGTTCTAACCAGTCGATAGGGTTGTCCTCTACCTTTTAGCAATTTCGAGGACAAAATTATTTTAAGTGGGGAAGATTGTAATGACCCGCATTGGCAGAGGTATAATAATTAATTTATTTAATTATTTAAAGGGTGATTAAAGGATTTAATGGTCGTGGAATTAAATAATGGTGAATATTTAATTAAAATAATTAGTTAAATAATATATTTAATTCTGAAATAATCAGAATTGGCTGAAATGGCGATATGGTGTGAACTGGATCATCTGTGATATTTAATTCAGCTTGGAATTTAAATTTGAATAACGAATATATTATTTAAACGACAGTTTGAACGTAGAGTTATAATATAATTATAATCGAGCTCGAAATGGCGCGGCAGTTCGCAAATTGGCAATTCGAACTTCAACTGAATGTACATGATTCGTTTTAAATCGGATTTCTGTGAAACAAGAAACGTGTGGAGCTGGTGGAGTATATCTTTCTAGTGGAAGAGAAAATTCGGGATTTCGTCGTGTAGATTTTGATGTACTTCCAAATCAAATTTTAGAAAAGTCGCTGTGGAATTCCTTTATAATTTATAAAGGGATTATTTATATTTTTAAAAAGGAATTTCATTTTTAAATCTAATATCGATTTAATCGGGATTTGAAATATCAAGTTATAAATCCCAATAGAGTTGTATGGTATTCCACTGCGAATATATACGATAATATTAATTTATTAATATTTTATTTAATTATATTTAAATATATTTATATATTTAAATGGGTCATCCAGAGCTTTAAAAATAGCCACTTTTGTAAACGAAGTCGGAATTCGATGAAACTAATTTTGTTGGATCCGCAATGTCAAATAGTTGTTAGATTTCCAGTTTCTTGATTTTTAGAGTCACTGTGTGGTCGTATGGATTTTTAGAGTGAGAAATAGTCAGTATTTCGACGGTCAAAAATACATTGTGTGAGCATACGAAGTCGGAATTCGACGAAACCAGTTTCGTTGGGACCGTAATGTCGAACTGTAGCTGCATGTCAATTTTCGTGATTTTTAGGTATCGTATGTAACCACGAGGATTTTTAGAAAGCAAAATGTATATATAAATGAGAATATACCAGGAATATTCCTTCTATAAAATATCTAAATATTATTTCTTTCTATAAATAGCCTAACATTTGCCTAAACCTAAGATTCTAACTTCTCTGGTCAAACTAAAATTACGCCGTCAAAATTCTCCAGCAAAACAAAAGCCAAATCCTTCTTCATTAACCAAAATAAAACCGTAGAAAAATCTACAAATCTTGATACTTGAGTTTTGGAGACCATGGGAGCTTGTGCTTCAATTTCCATCATTTCTGACGGGTTGCGATTGAGTTTAGGGAGTTCGACGTTTTGCAGCAGTGGTTAGGGTTCCCATTCGATCGGGATTTACAGATATACTGGAAGAGCTAGAGCAGGAAGCTTCGGAATCATATAGCTATAGTTTATTTCCGCTGTGTTGTAAGTGCTGTACTTTGATAATAATATGTGTATTCAAGTACAGATTTGTATTTCAAAGTTATGTTATGAAATATATTTATTTGTTCCGCTGCTGTGAGATTCGTGTTACTCTGATGTTGTGTTTCTTCTTCTTCTATTCTAAGTTTCTATCTTATCTATTCTCACCCTCTGTTTTCTTTCTATTAATTTCCTGATTTTCAGTTTAATTTGGGGTTGGACTTGTGTTTTTGGTCAGCTCAAATTGGACCGGAATTTCGGGTCATTACATCTACTTTGGAAAATTTCCATTTAAGTCTTAATAAAAGATTTATAAATTCCAAATTATATTTTCACTGTTAATTGGGTTAAAGAACAAATGTCATTTAAAAACACAGTTCACAATAAACCCAATTCACATTTCATTTTATTCTAATTTCTAAATATAATTGGGAACTCTAATAATCTTAATTGAAAGATTTATTCTTTTCTCAACTGGGTCTAAGAACAGTGTTATTGAAGACACCATTTACGACAAACCCAAGAATACAATTTATTTATTAAATTCCAATTAAATATTTATCAATTGGTAAATTTCATTAAATCTTAATTTAAAAGATTTATTCTAGTTAATAACTGTTCATTTCGATAAAAATATATTTTTATCTTTTCAAATATGGATTTTTCATCCAAAAATCTTTTGAAATCATTTATTATGATTTTACATAATTTTTCCATACCACCGAACTACACTTACAGCGACTTTTTTCAAATTTGATTTGGACATAATTACAAATCTAACCATTAGATTTCAAAACTCTTATATTCATTGGAAAGAACTTATCGATACGAACCCAACAGTTCCGATCTTCGAGAATCTGACGGTCGGATCTCCTGTTACATCAATTTGAAGTTAATGGTTGAAATTCGTGAACGGTCGCTGCACGGCGCGTTCTATTCAGGCCATTAAATAATTAATATATATATATATATTATATATATATTTCGTCGTTTACTATTTAAAACATATTTTATAAAATCATTTGGGTTAAAATATCGTTTGCTACATAATTCGGCTTCACATTTTTATACTTTTATATTCGTCTAAAAAGGGACATAGAAATCATAATTTTATTTTACACTGAATATTATTTTAAAATATCCATAATTTTAAAATATTCTTTATTGCAAAAGATTCTTTATTTCAAATATATTTTATATTAAAAATATTCTAAATCGGAGTGTGTAACGACCCGCATTTTTGGCCGTCAAATATTTAATTTAATTTATTTATTTTAAATATCATATTGGGAATATAATGAAATTTAATATTTAATTCGTTATTAAAAAAACGAAGTTGAACGTTATAATTTATAATATAAAACGAGCTTGAAAATGGCATGCAGTTCGTAAAATGAAGTTTTGAACTTCAACCGAATGTACAGAGTCCGATATAAGTCGGATTTCTGTGAAACAAGAAACGTTGAAACCGTATTGAAGATAATTTTCATATGAAAGAGAAAAACCCAGATTTTTGTGTTATAGTTTGATAGTTATGGCTAAATCAAATTTTGAAATAGTCGCTATGGAAAATCGTTATTAAATTATAGGCCTTTAAAGTAGCCATTTTGCAAACGGACTCTGTTTTCCACGAAACCAGTTCCGTTGAGTTCGTATCATCGATTATAGTCAGGGTAGGTATATAGTTTGTTATTTTTAGAGACCGAGAAATTTGGCGTTAAAAAGGGCAGTGCGGTGCGCGTTCAAAATAGCCTACCGGGGTAACAGTCTCAGAATACGACGAAATTAGTGTCGTTGGGTTCGTATCGAAAAGTTATTGTCAGACTTCGCAGTTTCAAGTTGATTTGATTTATCTGGTGACCGTAGAAAAATTTAACGCGTGTTCATTTCTGGTTTTATAAAGGAAATTTTTTCAAACGATATCGGATTTCGACGAAACTTGTCCCATTGGATCCGGAATATCTTTTTACATCAAGATTAACCTTTTTATCAGTAAACAAAAATCATTCGTGATGGTTTTTACCAACTACTTCATAGCTAAGTTTCGTTTTTAATAAATCAAAATAAACTAATCTAAAGAATGCTTCATGCTGATCATATTTTAAATCTTCGTACAAGCCGTCCTATGTATCCATCAGTGTACAGCCTATATATTCATTTCATAGCTTTCATTTCTTCCTCCTGCAAGACAAGAAAACACACCAGCTACTCTAACTTTGTAAACGTACCCTACTTCCTACCTCTAAATCAATGTGGAGTGAAAACATATATACAAATACTGCTATTTCCTTTCTATAACACAGACTACACCTGCTCTAATACGTCTATTACTAGTGCACATCTTTTCCACTTCTTTTCCAAGGGCTTCCTTGCGTTGCACACTTCTCCATTTCCTTCTGCCCCACGCTTCTCAGTTCCTCGCGCCCAATCCTCTTAAAAACCGTGATCGCAAAGTAAAAGAATTCGTACCCTATACCTGCAGCGCTATGTGTAAACCTAATTAATATGCCGCAGACCTAAGATATAAACAAATATTTATAAAACGTGGATACCACGTAAACTTGACGCCCACGTTCTTTACCATTATAAATAAACGGTTTCTCCGTCCCTTATTTCCGTTGTTTCAGCAATGAAGAAAACCTCACTTCCCTAATAAAATAAAATATACGAAATAGGCATCCCACCATCCCATATCCAACACGATTCAGGTGACCAGATGGCCAGGTGGGAAGTTCTGACGTCAGGTAAAGTCGGTGACGCAGAAGGTGGCACAGTTCGAAGGTTGAAGTGCAGTGAACTGAAGTCATGTGGAATGGCATTGATTCTTTCTGGATCTGGGTATTTGGTTCTGGCGTGACTGGAGGTACTGTGTGATTGTGCTCGGTCAGCGGAGTTGCAGTGGACGCACAGTACGATGGAGTGGATGGGTGCAGTAGTCGAGAAGGAGACGTGGTGCATGGAAGGGAGGAACTACACAAAGGAAAGCAAAACAGGAGACCAGAACAAAGAAAAAAACGGAGAACCAAGAATCGGTGCGTTGGATTTAAGGAATTGGCACCGTGAGTTCCTGAAGAGCAATTGTTCGAAACTAATAAAGGGGACTGAAGAAAATGGCCTGATGTTATACAGAACATGGTTGATTCGTTACAAAGGAATACAAAGAACAGAAGTAAATTTAATCAATTATATTTGGTCAATTATATTATTATTATTAAACACATATGACTTACTGAAATTAACTATCACTTAGGGACTGACGAAGAGTAGCAGTACAAAGTGTTGGCCAAGCAGTTTTCAATGAGTAGAAGTGATCGGCCTGAAGTAGGCTAACGCGGTAATTAGTTAACTAGTGTTTGAGTAAATAATTAAAGTTCAACTAACGTATAATGAGGAGTTAATTATTTGTACACTCATGTCAGGATTTCAGTTCGAGAAAAACAGGAGCGGGAACGAAGTTTAAAGGAAAAACCGTTGCGAACTGGAATAAAAACAAAAGTAATTAGCTTTTGCTTATGTAATTAAGAAATAAGATATTTAATTAGGGAATTAAGCGTTTAATTTAAAATAGTATATATTAAAATGTTAATGACATATTCACGTGTTATCAGAACTCGACGAACCAAATGAAGTTGGAGTCGTCATGGCGAACAGAACATCGTGGAACAGAAATGGACGGTACTGGACTCAACTGATATTTTCAGTTAAATTAACGTTGTTTAATTTAACTGAAACAAGCCATTTCAACAAACGGAAATCAAGGTGAGTTAAACTCACTCAGTTTCCATTTATATTTTTATATAAATTGGGTTTTTATTTTGTGTGCTCTGCTTGCTGATGGTTGCCTGTTTGCTAGTTATACACTTGTTGTTGATTAAAACTAATGAAATTAAACTATGTTTAATTTCAGTGAAAATACCAAATCGTTATATTTTAACGATTGGTTCCAATAAAGGTAACTCACCTTGGTTGGTCACGTTTATTTATAAACGTGTTTAAATGGTTGAACTGTTTGAATTGCTTGTGGTTGATGTTGAATGGTTGCTATTTAGTGTTATCAGTTAAACAAAACTGAATGGTCTGATTTGAGATAACCATTTGAATACAGGGAAGAACAGGTTGGAGGGACCCAACCGGATCCCTCAAATGTATTATTTATTTTCATATTATCATATATGAACTGATCTGTTTGTGTGATTGATTTGATGGTTGATTATTAATTGAATATTCAACATCTGTTTGGTTTGAACCAATAGGTGATATTGGTTAAGTGTTTGGCAGAGTATGGCCTTTTAAATCAATCGGGTTATAGACAGTGATTCACCGTCAGGTGAATCGATAGAGTTGAAGTTATAAAATTTACTTTATAACTGGAGTTAGGTTTTGGGAAAAAAATGTATTATTTTGAACAAAAGTTATTAAAGAGAATTAAATAAATGTTTTATTTATTTAAGATTTGATTTGTTAGTAAATTATTTTATAAAGTAAATTCTGATGTTAATCAGATTTACAAAGAATGAGAATAGAGAATGAATCGAATGGTTAAACTTTGATAATTGTTTTGAAAAGAAAACAATTAATGGAAATAAATTAAATTAATTATATTTTTAATTAATTTAAAGTGAAGGTTAAATGGGAATTAGTTTACGAGATAATCGAATTTTGACTTGACAAAATTGACCATTTAAACTGGAATCGAATATCAAATTGGTTTTGTTTCGAGTTTGCGAAATGAAATAGTTGAAGAATATTGTTTTAACTTTAAATAAGATCTTTAAAAAGGATTTTCTATTTATCTTAGTAAATAAAGAAATTAACTACTGAAGTAGTTAATGAGTAAAGGAAATTATTGTTTTAATAAATTTCTTTGTTAAAACTAATGGATTTTCGAATCTAAAAGATGATTTGACGGAAGAATTAAGTGGGAAATTGAATATAGCTATTCGAGATAGAACTAGCTAAACATAATTATTCGGCTAAGTTGCCATTACGTACGACTGCTAGCGTAATTCGCAGGGCTGCAGATAGCCTACGGCGGACGGATGTTTCCTGAGGGAATCAGGCGTAACCATTGTGATCGCTGCGACCTAGAGTCAAGCGAATGGAGTTAAGTCGAATATTAGTTAATCGATAGGGTTAAATAAGTCGAGTTAGTCAGTTAAAATAAACCAGATAAAGTTAATTAATTAGAGTTAATCGATTAGAGTTAAATCGAATTAGAGTTATTCAAATATCGTATTTTTAAATATTAACAGAGTTAGAAGTTTTGATTTAACAAAGTAAATCAAGTGTTAAAAGGCCAAGTGATGCTGAATACTGAATCGGTGAACTCATTGGAGTGTCATGTTTGAAACACTGCATATTTTGATAGTTAAAACACTGACTATCAAATCTGTCCAATACGATTGTTGGTACGGAAAGACCGGGATCAAATTTATTCGAAAACCATTCCGACCAACAAATACGTGAAGATCTCAGAAGATGATCGAGATGGAGCATTGAAGACCGTTGATTTTCATAAACGGAAGAACCACTAATGTTCTCTGCCTGGCAAGCAGAGATAAACTGTGATTCTGTCGTGGTTGAAATCTATGGGTTGCAAGGACTTCTCGCTACTGATCCATGGGGTGATTCCTATATTGGATGCGGTAGGAGAGTGCCTTCGGTTCATCCTGTTCCTGGATGACTTGTATGGACGGATGTCTGACAGAGTATTTCCAAAGGGTCATGTACGTTGATTTCTTCAAACGTGCTATAGTTGTTGGCGGAGAATTGCCGCTCTCTTAGCTTCCAGCTAGAGTATTTTTGTGGATATCAATTAGTGATATTTGATGGATTTGACGATGTGGCATTCAAAGTGAATGACGACCAAATGTTCAAGAGTTAATTCTGGCCTCAAGCCTCATCAACCGGGAAATGACAAAAATCGGGCAGGCAGCATGGCTATGTGGGTCGCTCCCATTAGGGTGTATGATCACCTATCTAGAGGAAATCCTATTTGTTTCTTAAATCTATGTTTCGATGCTGTCCCTTTTCGGGAGACGGTTGCTGATCCCAACCGTCGGTGGTATACATTCGATACACTCAAGCGAAATGAGTGGTCGGTCATGTGAGGGCCGGGTTGCAAGAAGTTCTTGTTGAATCCAGTGTATTCGTCTCTAGAGATACACTATCGGAAGGTGGACCCATACCTTGTCAAGTTAGAATCCAATCTCCAATAAGCGCCCGCGGTTTTTGATTGTATACTATATATGTAGAGCGTGAGATGCAAGCGTTCCACTAGATTGCTTTTTACTTGTATTTAGACATTATTATAATATCAGACAAGATATTGGTTTCAAAACTGTTTTGGGTTATCGTAAGGTAAAAACCGTCCGTGTTTATGTGTGGATTTGGTCTTACGATTATCCTTTTCTTTTGAAAAGGTTTTTGAACTCTAAAATTAAGTTGGATGCTCACCCAAATACTGTGCGAATTTTTCTCACTCTGGTTCACCAGACTGACCCGGTGTTTTGTAAATGCTCGGGTTAGCCCGGAGTGTACAGGTTCAGGTTATCGACTGCTGAGCAGAGACGAGAGGGAAGAGTCCAGATATATGATATTACTATTCCGCTGTGGGTTATATGAGGACAGATTATTATCACTGTCCAGATGTGTACTCTGATATTGTAAGTATTTTACAAGCTCTCGGTAAAGATTTATTTCTGTATTATATTTTGTTCCGCTGCGATGTGAGACTCTGTGTGGTGTTCTTCTTCTTCTATTCAATATTTCTACCTTATCTATTCTCATCCTCTAACTTCTTTTTATTAATGATCTGGAATGTTCGATGTCTGAATGGTCAACACGGTAGTTTGATGTTGATTTTCGGAGTCGAAAATTCCAGTTCGTTACAGTGGTATCAGAGCTGAAGGTTAAGTAATTACCTTGGCTCTTTGGCGTGACTCAATAGAGATGGGGTTAGTAATACCCTAGATTGAGTTTGAGTGTATATATACGAGTGGACGTATTTGTAGATTTTATAAAAATTGTTTATATTGTGGAGATTTATTTGTTTGAGTTGTTTATGAGTTCTGATCGATCAGTTTGATCCACTGTATCGATAGGGGTTTATAAACACTCGAACATGATGGGTCGTCACGATATGTTTTGAAAGAGGGTAAATGAAATAAATTACCCAAATTATATTTTGATATAAGGAAAATATATATTTGAAGTATATTGGATGTGTTGGTTGATTATAATTGAAATGGTTATATAAATAACCAATTGGAATCCGTATAATATAAAAGCAGATTAATTGAATCTGAATTAAATCAGAACTAGAATTCATAAAGGGATTTGAATTGAATATATGAGAATTTTAAAATCCCGGGAGATTTGAATTTTGTTACAAGCATTGAAAGGGATATTTTGAAATGGATTTCAAAATGAAAGTGTTTAGAACTGGTTTTGAAAGTGACATAGTATTGAACTCACTTCGATAGCTGGAAAACAGATTCCAATGATGATCCGGACATCATCGGTGTCCATTTTCGAGTGGTAAGTGACGGATTACTACCAAAGATTTTGTTTTGAATTGCTTTGAGAAAAACAAGTTGTTTTGGATCCTGAAAGGAATATTTGACTTTGGAAAGAGCTGAACTGTTTAAAACTCCCAGGGGAAATTGTTTGAACAAAGGCAAATTAAATAGAAATTGTGAAAGCAAAAATGAATTGAATTGAAACCAATTAACTGGAAATTGAATCGGGATATAATGTATCAAGTCGAATCAGATTTTGAATTATGGGAGGGGAATCTGAAATAGTATTGGACTGGTAAGCTAAGAGTTGAAATTGATGATGGATGGAAATTGAGTCAAGAATGGAATTTGGCTTGGACACGTGAAGAATTTAGTTCGAAGGATGAAATTGGAATTTTGTTGGAAATGCATTTGTATATGCTGACAGGGTGGCAGACGGGAAAGATATAGTGATATGCCCGACAAAAAGGTACACGTTTATTTTTATATGGGTTTGGTGATTTATGGGCCTATTTGGCAAGCCGCTTGGCTGTTTTATTTTCTTTTGGATTGGAGAAGGCCTAGAAAGGCAAGTTGGAGTTGTACCGATTGAGCCGTACAAAGGAAGTGCTGACGAAATTTTTGGGAACTTTAAGGTGTTAGAAAATTTTCAATATTTTTGAAAATATTGATTTATAGTATTGGATTGATTTAAATTAAATCGGATTTGGAAATTAATGAGTTTATAACGTTCTTTCTTATCTTAACAATTTCGAGGACGAAATTATTTTAAGGGGGGAAGAATGTAACGACCCGCATTTTTGGCCGTCAAATATTTAATTTAATTTATTTATTTTAAATATCATATTGGGAATATAATGAAATTTAATATTTAATTCGTTATTAAAAAAAACGAAGTTGAACGTTATAATTTATAATATAAAACGAGCTTGAAAATGGCATGCAGTTCGTAAAATGAAGTTTTGAACTTCAACCGAATGTACAGAGTCCGATATAAGTCGGATTTCTGTGAAACAAGAAACGTTGAAACCGTATTGAAGATAATTTTCATATGAAAGAGAAAAACCCAGATTTTTGTGTTATAGTTTGATAGTTATGGCTAAATCAAATTTTGAAATAGTCACTATGGAAAATCGTTATTAAATTATAGGCCTTTAAAGTAGCCATTTTGCAAACGGACTCTGTTTTCCACGAAACCAGTTCCGTTGAGTTCGTATCGTCGATTATAGTCAGGGTAGGTATATAGTTTGTTATTTTTAGAGACCGAGAAATTTGGCGTTAAAAAGGGCAGTGCGGTGCGCGTTCAAAATAGCCTACCGGGGTAACAGTCTCAGAATACGATGAAATTAGTGTCGTTGGGTTCGTATCGAAAAGTTATTGTCAGACTTCGCAGTTTCAAGTTGATTTGATTTATCTGGTGACCGTATAAAAATTTAACGCGTGTTCATTTCTGGTTTTATAAAGGAAATTTTTTCAAACGATATCGGATTTCGACGAAACTTGTCCCATTGGATCCAGAATATCTTTTTACATCAAGATTAACCTTTTTATCAGTAAACAAAAATCATTCGTGATGGTTTTTACCAACTACTTCATAGCTAAGTTTCGTTTTTAATAAATCAAAATAAACTAATCTAAAGAATGCTTCATGCTGATCATATTTTAAATCTTCGTACAAGCCGTCCTATGTATCCATCAGTGTACAGCCTATATATTCATTTCATAGCTTTCATTTCTTCCTCCTGCAAGACAAGAAAACACACCAGCTACTCTAACTTTGTAAACGTACCCTACTTCCTACCTCTAAATCAATGTGGAGTGAAAACATATATACAAATACTGCTATTTCCTTTCTATAACACAGACTACACCTGCTCTAATACGTCTATTACTAGTGCACATCTTTTCCACTTCTTTTCCAAGGGCTTCCTTGCGTTGCACACTTCTCCATTTCCTTCTGCCCCACGCTTCTCAGTTCCTTGCGCCCAATCCTGTTAAAAACCGTGATCGCAAAGTAAAAGAATTCGTACCCTATACCTGCAGCGCTATGTGTAAACCTAATTAATATGCCGCAGACCTAAGATATAAACAAATATTTATAAAACGTGGATACCACGTAAACTTGACGCCCACGTTCTTCACCATTATAAATAAACGGTTTCTCCGTCCCTTATTTCCGTTGTTTCAGCAATGAAGAAAACCTCACTTCCCCAATAAAATAAAATATACGAAATAGGCATCCCACCATCCCATATCCAACGCGATTCAGGTGACCAGATGGCCAGGTGGGAAGGTCTGACGTCAGGTAAAGTCGGTGACGCAGAAGGTGGCACAGTTCGAAGGTTGAAGTGCAGTGAACTGAAGTCATGTGGAATGGCATTGATTCTTTCTGGATCTGGGTATTTGGTTCTGGCGTGACTGGAGGTACTGGGTGATTGTGCTCGGTCAGCGGAGTTGCAGTGGACGCACAGTACGATGGAGTGGATGGGTGCAGTAGTCGAGAAGGAGACGTGGTGCATGGAAGGGAGGAACTACACAAAGGAAACCAAAACAGGAGACCAGAACAAAGAAAAAAACGGAGAACCAAGAATCGGTGCGTTGGATTTGAGGAATTGGCACCGTGAGTTCCTGAAGAGCAATTGTTCGAAACTAATAAAGGGGACTGAAGAAAATGGACTGATGTTATACAGAACACGGTTGATTCGTTACAAAGGAATACGAAGAACAGAAGTAAATTTAATCAATTATATTTGGTTAATTATATTATTATTTTTAAACACATATGACTTACTGAAATTAACTATCACTTAGGGACTGACGAAGAGTAGCATTACAAAGTGTTGGCCAAGCAGTTTTCAATGAGTAGAAGTGATCGGCCTGAAGTAGGCTAACGCGGTAATTAGTTAACTAGTGTTTGAGTAAATAATTAAAGTTCAACTAACGTATAATGAGGAGTTAATTATTTGTACACTCATGTCAGGATTTCAGTTCGAGAAAAACAGGAGCGGGAACGAAGTTAAAAGGAAAAACCGTTGCGAACTGGAATAAAAACAAAAGTAATTAGCTTTTGCTTATGTAATTAAGAAATAAGATATTTAATTAGGGAATTAAGCGTTTAATTTAAAATAGTATATATTAAAATGTTAATAACATATTCACGTGTTATCAGAACTCGACGAACCAAATGAAGTTGGAGTCGTCATGGCGAACAGAACATCGTGGAACAGAAATGGACGGTACTGGACTCAACTGATATTTTCAGTTAAATTAACGTTGTTTAATTTAACTGAAACAAGCCATTTCAACAAACGGAAATCAAGGTGAGTTAAACTCACTCAGTTCCCATTTGTATTTTTATATAAATTGGGTTTTTATTTTGTGTGCTCTGCTTGCTGATGGTTGCCTGTTTGCTAGTTATACACTTGTTGTTGATTAAAACTAATGAAATTAAACTGTGTTTAATTTCAGTGAAAATACCAAATCGTTATATTTTAACGATTTGTTCCAATAAAGGTAACTCACCTTGGTTGGTCACGTTTATTTAAACGTGTTTAAATGGTTGAATTGTTTGAATTGCTTGTGGTTGATGTTGAATGGTTGCTATTTAGTGTTATCAGTTAAACAAAACTGAATGGTCTGATTTGAGATAACCATTTGAATACAGGGAAGAACAGGTTGGAGGGACCCAACCGGATCCCTCAAATGTATTATTTATTTTCATATTATCATATATAAACTGATCTGTTTGTGTGATTGATTTGATGGTTGATTATTAATTGAATATTCAACATTTGTTTGGTTTGAACCAATAGGTGATATTGGTTAAGTGTTTGGCAGAGTATGGCCTTTTAAATCAATCGGGTTATAGACAGTGATTCACCGTCAGGTGAATCGATAGAGTTGAAGTTATAAAATTTACTTTATAACTGGAGTTAGGTTTTGGGAAAAAAATGTATTATTTTGAACAAAAGTTATTAAAGAGAATTAAATAAATGTTTTATTTATTTAAGATTTGATTTGTTAGTAAATTATTTTATAAAGTAAATTCTGATGTTAATCAGATTTACAAAGAATGAGAATAGAGAATGAATCGAATGGTTAAACTTTGATAATTGTTTTGAAAAGAAAACAATTAATGGAAATAAATTAAATTAATTATATTTTTAATTAATTTAAAGTGAAGGTTAAATGGGAATTAGTTTACGAGATAATCGAATTTTGACTTGACAAAATTGACCATTTAAACTGGAATCGAATATCAAATTGGTTTTGTTTCGAGTTTGCGAAATGAAATAGTTGAAGAATATTGTTTTAACTTTAAATAAGATCTTTAAAAAGGATTTTCTATTTATCTTAGTAAATAAAGAAATTAACTACTGAAGTAGTTAATGAGTAAAGGAAATTATTGTTTTAATAAATTTCTTTGTTAAAACTAATGGATTTCCGAATCTAAAAGATGATTTGACGGAAGAATTAAGTGGGAAATTGAATATAGCTATTCGAGATAGAACTAGCCAAACATAATTATTCGGCTAAGTTGCCATTACGTACGACTGCTAGCGTAATTCGCAGGGCTGCAGATAGCCTACGGCGGACGAATGTTTCCTGAGGGAATCAGGCGTAACCATTGTGATCGCTGCGACCTAGAGTCAAGCGAATGGAGTTAAGTCGAATATTAGTTAATCGATAGGGTTAAATAAGTCGAGTTAGTCAGTTAAAATAAACCAGTTAATTAATTAGAGTTAATCGATTAGAGTTAAATCGAATTAGAGTTATTCAAATATCGTATTTTTAAATATTAACAGAGTTAGAAGTTTTGATTTAACAAAGTAAATCAAGTGTTAAAAGGCCAAGTGATGCTGAATACTGAATCAGTGAACTCATTGGAGTGTCATGTTTGAAACACTGTATATTTTGATAGTTAAAACACCGACTATCAAATCTGTCCAATACGATTATTGGTACGGAAAGACCGGGATCGAATTTATTCGAAAACCATTCCGACCAACAAATACGTGAAGATCTCAGAAGATGATCGAGATGGAGCATTGAAGACCGTTGATTTTCATAAACGGAAGAACCACTAATGTTCTCTGCCTGGCAAGCAGAGATAAACTGTGATTCTGTCGTGGTTGAAATCTATGGGTTGCAAGGACTTCTCGCTACTGATCCATGGGGTGATTCCTATATTGGATGCGGTAGGAGAGTGCCTTCGGTTCATCCTGTTCCTGGATGACTTGTATGGACGGATGTCTGACAGAGTATTTCCAAAGGGTCATGTACGTTGATTTCTTCAAACGTGCTATAGTTGTTGGCGGAGAATTGCCGCTCTCTTAGCTTCCAGCTAGAGTATTTTTGTGGATATCAATTTGTGATATCTGATGGATTTGACGATGTGGCATTCAAAGTGAATGACGACCAGATGTTCAAGAGTTAATTCTGGCCTCAAGCCTCATCAACCGGGAAATGACAAAAATCGGGCAGGCAGCATGGCTATGTGGGTCGCTCCCATTAGGGTGTATGATCACCTATCTAGAGGAAATCCTATTTGTTTATTAAATCTATGTTTCGATGTTGTCCCTTTTCGGGAGACGGTTGCTGATCCCAACCGTCGGTGGTATACATTCGATACACTCAAGCGAAATGAGTGGTCGGTCATGTGAGGGCCGGGTTGCAAGAAGTTCTTGTTGAACCCAGTGTATTCGTCTCTAGAGATACACTATCGGAAGGTGGACCCATACCTTGTCAAGTTAGAATCCAATCTCCAATAAGCGCCCGCGGTTTTTGATTGTATACTATATATGTAGAGCGTGAGATGCAAGCGTTCCACTAGATTGCTTTTTACTTGTATTTAGACATTATTATAATATCAGACAAGATATTGGTTTCAAAACTGTTTTGGGTTATCGTAAGGTAAAAACCGTCCGTGTTTATGTGTGGATTTGGTCTTACGATTATCCTTTTCTTTTGAAAAGGTTTTTGAACTCTAAAATTAAGTTGGATGCTCACCCAAATACTGTGCGAGTTTTTCTCACTCTGGTTCACCAGACTGACCCGGTGTTTTGTAAATGCTTGGGTTAGCCCGGAGTGTACAGGTTCAGGTTATCGACTGCTGAGCAGAGACGAGAGGGAAGAGTCCAGATATATGATATTACTATTCCGCTGTGGGTTATATGAGGACAGATTATTATCACTGTCCAGATGTGTACTCTGATATTGTAAGTATTTTAAAAGCTCTCGGTAAAGATTTATTTCTGTATTATATTTTGTTCCGCTGCGATGTGAGACTCTGTGTGGTGTTCTTCTTCTTCTTCTATTCAATATTTCTACCTTATCTATTCTCATCCTCTAACTTCTTTCTATTAATGATCTGGAATGTTCGATGTCTGAATGGTCAACACGGTAGTTTGATGTTGATTTTCGGAGTCGAAAATTCCAGTTCGTTACAGAGTGCGACTCAATCAATTACCATATAAATTCAGTTATATTGATTTCATACATCGCATGTATATAACAATAATGAGAAATAATCAATAAACAATCCGTTCACATCCAGAGTGAAATTTATAACTGTGTGAGCTTTAAAATAAATAAATAATGCTCATCATAGATTGTCAACCCATCAGTTGACATACAACTAATATTAGGACTAGTGTATGACAAATGTAATCCCAATACCTGTGTGGAGTTTTCAAACAACAACAGTTTACATACATAAATCACTGGTCAATAAATTTAACCAATTATAATTCAGTTTGAATTATTTCTAATATCGCTAACTTAATCATGATAATGTTTTACCAATGTATGATATCAAACAATTGAACATTCCTACTCCTATAACATGTAAATGTTAATATTAAACAATGCATATTTTAATTATTCCTACTTACATAAAAAATGTAATTTTTAATGTTGAAACATTTTTGTCAAACAATGATCTTTTTATTGAATCCTTTTATGCATTAAAAATGGGCTTTTGAATATAAACATATTATAATCAAATTTTAATCTTTTTATATAATCATTTGTACATTAAAAATGTACTTTCCAGTGTTAACACATTTTTACCAAAGCTTTTTAATTAATCATTTGTTACATTAAAGATGTAATTTTAATGTTAACATAATATATTAAGCCATGAAACTTTTTCTAATGATTTATTTACATTAAAATGTAAATTTCAATGTCAAAATATATTTTTATGACATAATGAATCTTTTAAATTTTAATGTAAAAATATTTTTCAAGCAATGAACTTTTTTTTGATGATTCATTTTTACCTTAACCATGTAAATTTTAATGTGAAAACAAATTTTCAAGTAATAAATCTTTGACATGATCATACCTACATAAAAGTGTAAATTTTAATGTAAACAAAATTTTATTAACTTGAATATTTTAAAACAAATGTTCATTTTTCATATTTTCTCATATACAATAAAAATGTAAACTTTTTAATGTTAAACATTTTTATATTTCACCCAATAATCATTTTACATAAATCATGCTTTACATTAAAATTGTAAATTTTAATGTTTCAACATTATTATCCATTCAATGAATATTTTATATATTTTATCTTTATATTAAAAATGTAAATTTGGAAGTTTCAACATTTTTGTCCCTAACATAAATGACATTTTTATCACTAACATAAATGACATTTTTTAATCTAATGTAACATGATTCTAACTAATTGACATATTTTATTTACATAACATTCTCCGTATAAAATGTCAAACTTTGATTGACATAACATTCTCTATATAAAACGACAAATTTTGATTAACATAACATTCTCTATATAAAACGACAAATTTTGATTAACAAAACATTTCCTATAAAAATGACAAATTTTGATTAACATAACATTTCTTATATAAAATGACAAATTTTGATTAACATAACATTTCCTATATAAAATGGCTAAATTTGATTATCATAACATTTCTTATAGAAAATGACAAATTTTGATTATCATAACATTTCCTATATAAAATGACAAATTTTGATTAACATGACATCTTTAAATAGATGACATTTTTGTCAACATGGCATTTCTAAATATATGACATTACCAAATAAATGACAATTTTAAATAAATGACATTCCTAAATAAATGACGTTTTTATTCTAAATAAGCATTTCTAACGAAAGTTGACATTTTATTCTAATATGTCTTTTTTAACAAAATTGATATCTTTATTCTAACTTCACCTTTTATAGCAAAAATGATATGTTTATTCTAATGCAACATTTTATAACAAAAAAATATTTTTATACCAATGTAACATTTTATAACAAAATGTTATTTTTATTCTAATGTAACATTTTATAACAAAATGTTATTTTTATTCTAATGTAACATTTTATACTAAAATACATATTTATTCTAATGTAACCTTTCTAGCAAAAGTGGCATTTTCTAATGTAATGACATTTTTAATTAAATAGCATTTTCTAATAACATGACATTTCTAAATATATGGCATTTTTATGTAGCATAACATAATCTAAATATATGACATTTTTATTGTAAATAAACGTTTCTAACAAAAGTGATGTTTTTTATTCTGACATATTTATAATAATGACATCTTTAATATAATAACATTTTTATTATAATGAAAAAATAAAAGAGAAGTTATTTACATGACATGTTTATTTATGAAATATGTTTCTACATACATGACACATTTATTTATAACATATGCTTTCTCACTAAATGACAATTCTTATTATTGTCTAATCCCCCGTTTTTTTAAACAAGTTTCACTTTAATGATTCGCATATAATAAAATGTATATCTTATTGTCTAAAACATATTGTTTAAAACATGAATATTTTTATTTTCATAAATACAATAAAATATTTGATTTTTATTGTAAGTAAATCCTAGATCTACACAATTTAATCCAATCAGTTCATCTCTACCACAAATAACCAAATTAAATCTCATACATCACACATGGAAATTACATGTAAATTTCATATCGAATTCAACAATTAAATTTGATATAAATCAAAGATCTCACCAAAGGTTAAATTGGGACGGGCTCCAAATCTGTTTTTCGATTGTTCCATCATGTAGATATCGAATTTACGGTTCCAACGATGCTTGGTTTGCAGAATTCTATGGTCGTTTGTACAATTTATAGTTGTTTATACATTAAGTACATAAATTAAATAATTAGTTATATAATTATCTGACTACTTACATTTTTAACCCTCTCATCCTTCTCTAACATTCAAGGAAAACACGCTTCTAACAAAACCCATAACACAACCACCTAGGGTTTAGAATCGCCTTCGCTTCACCTCGTCGGACCTCTATTGCCACCCCCAGCATCGACTGCCACGCCGCCGCCTTGCTGCGTGCTCACCCATGTGCCATTCGACGGCTCCATCGCCTCTCCACTCGACTTTGAGACAGGCAACTTGTCAGAGCTGCTGAGGCCACGACGATTCACAAAACAAGATCTCCACCGTACACCTGAGAGAGATCGATCCCCTTAACATTTTTTGTGTTTCAAGTATTCGATTTGAGTGAAGGAATCAAGGGAAATTCGAGAAGAAGGCCATAAGCTTCAGGGCGTTCATTTTAGTTCAGGAAAACGGCGGCTGTCACTGTTAGGCTAGGGTTCCTATTGGCCTTTTATAATGTTAATTTACAATATTATTTAATTAATTAATTCACTTATTATCTGTTTATCGCTATGAACTCCAAACGAGACCTAACGAATGTTGCTCCCAGCCAAATACCCCTATTCCGGATACAATGGACTAGGTCTCATCAACCTATTCGATCATTTCGATTAGTTTTTATTTAAATTAAAATATAAATCATTTAATTATTTAATTTGATCGTACATTTTAATTTACCGGGGCCGCATACTGACTCTAAAAATTATAGAAAAATTATTTCTAGTTATGTTTTGACGATACGGTCCTAATAAAATTAATTTCGTCGAATTTGGAGACCATTTGAAAAATGGCCATTTTTTAGTCGATTCAAATCTGACTAAAATTGACAAAACACATTTTCTTTTGCCACGCTCATATATTAATTTCAAAAATTATGGAAATTGGAATCTTGCAATAATTTGACATTCTGGATCCAACCAAAGTGGTTTCATCGAAAACGGAGGTCGGTTGCAGAATGACTATTTTAATATTGAAATATATATATATAAATTCCATAACGACTATGTTGAATATTCAACTGGCCATAACTTTTGATTCCCGCTATGAAATTTCAATTTTTCGGATTCAATGGAAATATTTTTTTAAATAGATTCTAATATTTTTGGTTTCACTAAAATACGATTTATTTTGCATGTTGTACATTCAGTCAAAGTTCAAATTCAAATTTTCAAACTACCGTGCTATTTCTAACTCCTTTTAAAATTAAAATAAATATATTCATTCTAACTTCGATTTAAATAAATTTTTAGTCGTTATTATTTAAAATTAATTATTTTAACTATTCAAAATCCATTAAAATTTCTAAAATAAAATTTTTAAATTGGTTCCAAAATTCCGGGTTGTTACAATCTCCCCCACATAAAAACCTTTCGTCCTTGAAAAGGAACGGAGCTGAAAGTTGTTTAATTAACCAACTCAACTTTCATTCTTTAATTGATTTTATTAGTTGAACTAATAATCACACAACACAATCATCAATCAATTAGTTGATTATCTTTTCAAATATATATAACTTTTATATATTCAAAAATCATATTTTCTAAGATTTGGTCATATATATAATCACAAATACGTTAATTATGAACTTGTCACTCTCGTCTCATTCTAGGGCATTACTAACCCCATCTCTAATGAGTTTTCTCATTCTATTATACTACCGATCCTATCTCTAATGAGTATTCTTTTATAGGATATTACTAATCCTATCTCTGATGAGTCTTTTATTCAGTTCTGACGAGTTATACCCCAAAGATTTGAGCTAACCAGAGCTGTGATACCAACTATAACGATTCTGATTTCGCTCGGACCTAATCGATCACAAAATCGACCAAGATCGTTCAAAACCCGAATACGCAAACTCTGGGAATACAACACATTAGAACAAATAACAGAAGACTTTTATAAACATCATAATAATGTTCCATCAGAGCACAGAATATATCAGAGTACATCGAAATATAATTACAGCGGAAGATAATTTATAATAGACTTCATACAATGCAGCGGAACACAAAATCTAACGTAGCGAAAGACTAACAATGCTCTGGACACAGCTTTAAGCTTCGATCCAGAATCCTGCTTAAAATATCTGCAAAATAAGCTACTCGACTGCCCGTGTGAAAAAGAGGGCACCCGAGTTTGCAAGTTGTAACAACCCGGAAAATCTGAACCAATTAAAAATTTTATTTTGGCAATTTTAATGAATTTTGAATATTTAAAATTAATTATTTTAAATAATAACGACTAGAAATTTATTTTGAATAGAATTAGAACGTATATATTTATTTGAATCGAAGTTAGAATATAAATATCTATTTTATTTACAAAAGGAATTGGAAATGGCGCGGTTGTTTGAAAATTCGATTTCAAATTTCAAATGAATGTACAGGATTCAAAACAAACCGGATTTTAGTGAAACCAAAAATATTTGAATCAATTTGAAAATATCTTTCCGACGAATCCGAAAAATCAAAATTTCATAGCAGGAATAAAAAGTTATGTCCAGTTGAAAATTCAGAATAGCCGCTATGGGAATATAGCCCTTAAAAATAGCGATTTTGCAAACGACCTCCGTTTTCGACGAAACCACCTTTGTTTGATTCGGAATGTCAATTTATTGCTGGATTCCAATTTTCATAATTTTCGGAATAATATGTGAGCGTGGTGAATTTAAACGTGTTTGGTAATTTCAGTTTGAATTTTATCGACTGGAAAATGATAGTTTTTCAAACGGTCTCCAAATTCAGTGAAATTAGTTTCATTAGGACTGTATCGTCAAAACATAGCCAGATTTATTTTTCGAGAAATTTTGGAGTCCGTATGTGGCTCCGGTAAATTAAAATGCACGTTTGAATTTAAAATGTAATGATTTATATTTTAAATTTAGTGTAAACTAATTGAAACAGTCGAATTGGCTTACTGGACATATCCCATTGTGTTCATAATAGGGTAATTAGTTATGGACGACAGTCGGTGGGTTTGGTTTGGAGTTCAAAAATGAAAGTTGCTTTTTAGAAAATTTAAAGGATTAAATATTATAATTTATATAATCTCTCTCCTCTATCTCTCTCCCACTTCAGTCAACACCGTTCAAATAAAAAAGGGAAAAAGGAGAAAACGCGCAGCCCTCCCCCCCCCCTCCGCCCCCGTCGACGTTCATTGTCGCACCCCTCAGGGTGTGCCGCTGCGCTGGAAAACCTCCCCCTCTCCTCCTCAGGCGACCGCCTCCCTCCTTCTCTAGCCCCCCATCTCTCCACCGCGAACACTAGCCCCCCTACAGCCCTAAATCAGCCGCCCACAGCCTGAACTCGCCCCACAGCCGCCGCCCGCCACCTGAATCCGCTCCCCCTCTGCCTGATTTCCCTCCTCCAAACGAAAATGGATTTTCTTCAAAGAAAATGTGAGTTTTCAAATTTATTTTTAATTATTTATGTAATTAAAAATAGGGGTTTTATTTAATTAAAATTGTGATTTTTATGTATATTAAAGTTAGGGTTTTTAATTATATAAAAATATGTTTCTTTAACATAAAATAATATTTTTATGTATATAAAGTTATGATTTTTAGTCGTATAAAAATAGAATTTTTAGCGATGTAAAAATAGAAATTTTATCATTTATGTAGCAAAATAAAATTTTGATTCATATATATATATATAGTAGCAATAAAAATATGATTTTTATTCGTATGGATTAGCGATAAAAATATGATTTTTATTATATAAACGTTGATATAAATATATGATTTTTGCATATGAAGTAGCGATATAAAAAAAGGTGATTTTTAATATAAACATCATATTAAAAATGTGATTTTTACTATGAGCAGTGGGAAAGGATAGCGATGGAAACGACTGGAATCGAATCCAAATCCGAACCATTCAGAAATGATCGAGAATGGAGGAGTGGATCCCAAAGGTGAGAACTCCTCACTATAACTTCTTGTTCGGTTATTTATTTTATAACTACATATATGAACTATTCCCCGTCATCCACAGACTATGGACGACTTGTTTGATTGTATGTTGTGATGTGAAATTGTTGGTGTTTGTGATATGGAATAAAATATACATGTATTGAATAAAATAGTTTATCGTTAAAAATGTAATTTTCAACATGTATATGAATAAAATAAATATTCATAAACAAATCGGACGATTTGTTTATGTACACACATTTGACGGATATTGATTGGGACGACATATTTTACACATCGCCCAACTGCACAAATAATATTCAATATTTGTTGGTTGAAACCCCACACGGGTATTGGGATGATATTTGACGTATACTAATCCCAATATTTAGTTGTATGTCAATCAATTGGTTGAAAAACTGTTATAAGCGTTAAATATTTATATTTGATGCTTATGCAGTGTAGAATGCACTCTAGATGATGGTTTACTGCGTTTGATTGTTGTTGTGTACATGTGTTGTATGAAATCAATATAAATAACATTATATGGTAATTGACTGTGTCTGATTCCAATTCAGAAAGAATAAATATTTTAAAATAACGATTATTTCAAAATAATGAATATTTTAAAATAATATTCAGTAAAAGGTGAAAATCTTATTTTGATGTCCGATTTGGGATGGACACGAATATATTTAAATATATAAAGTCGTGTTGATTAGATTAACGTCATTTTGACGTGAATGATATTTATATCGATTTTATTCATTTTTATACTGAACATCGAAAAAGAAGTGATTTCAAAATCTAATGTTTAGAAAATACTATCATTTATATATCGATGACATCGAATATTCAATTTTGATTTGAAATTGAATATGAAGTTGAAATCATTTTGAAAACGAATTTTAAAATGATTTATAAAATATTTTTAAATGGAAATCAATGAAATATATATATATATATATTATATTATATATATATAATGGTCTAAATAGAACGCACCGCGCCGCGGTGGTTAGCGAATTTCGACCATTGACTTCGAACGGACATTACGGGAGATCCGACCGTCGGATTCTCCTAAAACTAGAACCGTTGGGTTCGTATCGAAAACAGCTTTCCGACGAATATAAGAGATATGAAATCTAATGGTTGGATTTGGAATTACGTCCAAATCAAATTTAGAAAAGGTCGTTGTAAGTGCAGTTTGATGACCGTTTATGGAAATCAACTGTACGTGTCTTGATAAAATTATTAAAAATATCAATAATTTGTGCAAAATCATAATAAATTATTTGGAAAGAATGGGGATGAAAAATTCCATATTTGAAAAGATAAAAATATATTTTTATCGAAATGAACTACTTATGAACTAGAATTATAATCCAATATTTTTAAATAAATAAATTGGAATTGAAATGGTTTTTAAAAACAACCAGAATTTCCAATATATAAATTGGAATGGATTTGAATCGAAATTATCTTCGAAATATTTCGATATTGGATTCCGTGATTATACGGACATTGTAGAGGAGTTTGGAAGATATATCGTTATTCCAATATGATATTTGTTGATTTCAGGATTTGATATTGAATATAAGCCGATATATTTTCTATTCAGAGCCTTGTATTCAATATCAAATGGAATTTTGGGTTTGGCGTGAACGGTGTCTTCACTAACACTATTCTTAAACCCAGTGGAGAAAAGATTAAATCTTTTTATTAAGATTTAATGAAGTTTCCCAAATAATTAATACTTACTTGAAATTGAATTAAATTGAATTTTGGGTTTGTCGTGAATGGTATCTTCAATAATATTGTTCTTAAACCTAATGGAGTAAGAAAATTAGAAACTTACTGGAGATTAGCTAAGTTGAATGGTTTCCTGTGTATTGGTCTGATGTTGGTTTTGGCTTTCGGGATTAATACTTAGGGAATTGTTCTCTAACTAATTTACGGTCAGAGACTGATAGAATGTGATTTTGGGCTTATCGTGAATGGTGTTTTAAATAATGCTTGTTCTTTAACCCTATTAACAATGGAATGAGAATTTGGGTTTTTCGTGAATGGTATCTTTAATAATACTGTTCTTAAACCCAATGGATTAAGAAAATTAGAAACTAACAGGAGATTAGCTAAGTTGAATGGTTTCCTGGGTATTGATCTGATGTTGGTTTCGGCCTTTGGGATTAATACTTAGGGAATTGTTCTCTTACTAATTTACTGTAAGAGACTGATACAATGTGATTTTGGGTTTATCGTGAATGGTGTTTTAAATAACGCTTGTTCTTTAACCCGATTAAGAATGGAATGAGAATTTGGGTTTGTCGTGAATGGTATCTTAAATAATACTGTTCTTGAACCCAATGGAGTCAAGAAAATTAGAAACTAACTAGAGATTAGCTAAGTTGAATGGTTTCCTGGGTATTGATCTGATGTTGGTTTCGGCCTTCGGGATTAATACTTAGGGAATTGTTCTCTTGCTAATTTACGGTTAGAGATGGATAGAATGTGATTTGGGTTTATCGTGAACTGTGTTTTGAATAACATTGGTTCTTTAACCCAGTTAAAGATAAGAATTATTTTCCTAGAAGTTGAATAATCATTAATATTGATTTTTGGGAAGATTAAAACTGAATCAGAGTTTTAATGAATCTTTAATTAGATGGAAAAGTGAATGAGATAATTTAAATTATCAAATTTGGGAAATGATCGAGAATGGAGTATCAGCAGTTTTGCTCCTAGCGATAGGTAAATCTTTAATTAGATTTGAACGGGAAATGGTAATTAATTTTACCTATAAAACTGTGGTGTCAGATATGGAGAGTAAGACCAATTTTGCTCCATGGGATGAATAGGTTGGGATTGGGAAATAAAATAAATGATTACTTTGGTGTAGTTCTGTAACACCCCGTGTATTCTATAACAGTGAAATTCACAAATTAAAGTATAATTAATTTCAAATCAAAGAATTGAGGGAAACGGGATACGCCTTTGTGTTCGTCTCGGAATTCTGCTTGAAATAGAGTCCGAGTTTGCGTAAAACGAACTCTGTTCGAAGGAGTTATGGCCTCCGGAAGTTTCATAATTTAGTTTAAAATTCAAACAGACCAAAACAGCTCAGAAAACTAATTTAAAATTCAAAATCGGGCCCAATTGGCCAGGGCGGGAAAATTCCCGCCCAAGGCACCCAGGTCGACTTGGTAATCGACCTGGGGCAAGCTAGGTCGACTGGGCAGTCGACCTGGGTCACCCGTGTCAACTACCAAGTCGACACGGTGTCGACTGGGGTGTCGACCTGGCCCCTGAGCCAGGTCGAACCCAGCCCACCCTGGCTGGCCTGGTCTGTGTTCGATCGATTTTCTGAGCCTTGCCATGTCACTAGGGCTAGGTGTCAGCTCCTGGTTTGTCTCTCCTTTGAACGAACGACTATTATTAAACCAAGCTCCATCGACGGTCCGAATCAACTCAAAAACACTATAAAAAAAAACTAAGACCTAGCCTAAATCATACTATTTCATTTTAGCCTTAGGCCGCCGCCATTAAACCTATAGCTCTAAATTAAAAACACAAAGAACAAAATTATAGAAGACGAAGGACGATTCTTGAAGGCTACAACTAGAAGCTACAACAACTACGACGCTTTAGACAACGGATTTGGGGCTATTTGATTTGGAATTTTCTATTTTGATTACTTGCTTTATATTGTAAGTTCTATGTCACTTTTTAGGCAAAAACACTAAAATAACATGGACATGTCATGAATTGAAACCGGATTTAGGAACTATTATTAATCCATGTTTATATTGTTTAACTTTGAATCATAATTTGGGAATATTGCTATGTCAACGTTGCAAGTTAAACTTCTCATGATTTTGATGTTGTTATGAATCACTTGGGCTTAATTGTATGGCAAGTTGGACTAATACATGTCCATGGAATCACTATGTTTATTGAAATCTTTATGTTGATTAAACCATGCCTATGATGCTAATTAAACCATGTCTATGATGTTGATGGAACTATGCCTGTGATGTTAATATACCTATCATGTTAAAGACGAATTGGGAATTGCTAGGTTATGATGAAAAGTTGGAATCATTATGTTTATAATGCTAGATGAGAATCATTATGTTAAAAATGCTAAATTGGAATCAACTATGCCTATTAGAATTACCATGCCTTTAATGTTTCATGTTTGTAATAAAATTATTATTATGCCCACAATGATTATTATGCCTATGATGTAAAGTTAGAATCATCATGTTAAACTAAGTTGGAACCATTACTATGCCAAGTTATCATCATGCTAGTATTGAAACCATGTGATATGTTATAGCCTGTTTATTATGCAAGTAATGTTGGAATTGTCACATATGCCTATCACATGTTTGGTGTTATTCCCCTTTATCTCTTGAATTGTTTATGCTTGTGAACGAAGTACGTTTATATACGTTGGGGATACGATTGGGTAGAATAGGCAAAACTTGAATTGATTATAATCATAAACCATGAAATTTGGCATAAGTAGAACATGAAATATGGCACGAAAACTTGACTTGAACATGCCATAACTTGACTTGAAAAACATGTCTTAGTTGGGCACGAAGTTGACATATGAACATGCTATGGAAATAGCACGAATCTGATAAGAACATGGGCATGACTTTAGAAAACAAGAAAGTGGCCAACTCGAGGTTGGGTTGAGTTTGTAGTGTAAATCTGCCCGGAACCGCCCGGCAAATCCAGTTGCTACAAACAATAGGATCCAATGTGGGTAGTTGGTCACATCGCGCTTGAAAACCCGAGGTTGGGTTGAGTTCGTAGCGTAAACCTGCCCGGAACCGCCCGGCAAATCCAGTGGCTACGAACAACAGGATCCAATGTGAGTGGTTCAGTGCATTAACGAATCAATTAATGCCAATTAAGGTTAAGTCATGAACATGAAAAGACAACTTAACCAACTTGAACACGATTTGTAGGGCTAAGTCATGAGCTTGAAATGACAACACTTAGCCAACTTGACATGACACGTAGGCGGGTTAGGTCGCGAATTTAAATGACATACTTAGCCACCTTGACATGACTAGACTGGAAAAGGATTAAATCACGAATTACATGACTTAATCGGTTAGGCGGGTTAGGTCACGAATTACATGACCTAATCTGTTAGGCGAAACCCTAGACACGACCCTTTTCAGTAGTAATCCTCTAGATGTATCAAGGTACCCTGGGGCTAGGCCGGGTGGGGCACGATTACTGGGCTGATTGTAAGAGGTGAACGACGGCAGTGGGGTACGCCAGTGTAGGTTCGGTGGACTACGGTCGTGCACGTATTCCGGGGCAGACACCGGGTATCCGTAGATTTATCTGTGCATCTTGAATCGTGTCAGGGGCTAACACCCTGGGGCTGATACACCCGAAGGTGGACCCAGCACAGGTAACTACATTCGTGATTAGCCGTATGACACGGACACTTGACGAGCTAGAACTTGTAGGGAGCCGATCGACTAGATAAGCGCTCCGTAGGACCCCGTACTTGGGTCAGACCCCGTTTCAGGGTCGTTTCACGATATTAGGCCATGGGATTTATTTCGTGATTAACTCGTGACATGGGCTTAGCATACTAGTACAGTCGATGCAACGATCTTGAACATGTGATGCTTTATTTGACTTGTCTTGACTTATCATGATCACCTTAGTCTATCTTGTCCACCTTGACACCCTTCTTGAGTTTAGTTCCAGTTCATACATGACATGTTGTTTTAACCGTTCTTACACTGAAAGTCACTAGGACTTACTCAGTCTTTATGACTGACCCTTTTCCTTTCGCCTCTTTTTCTTTCGTCCCCCCCCCCCCCAGGTTCTCAGGGAGGGAATCCCGCAGCTTGACCAGTTTTCACATCCATCTTGAAGAGAAAGAATGTATTACTTGGATCTTTTCCGTTTTGGACTATGGCTTTGGACAGCAATTAGGGGACTTTTGCAGTTTATTTATGTTTTCTTTATGCTTCTTTAAATAATGTAATCAAGACAGTTATGATTTTGGAAGTATTGTAAGATAAATTATGACATGTTTTGTGAACACGTATTATGTTGAAATAAAAGTTGTTATTTTCCGCTGTTCAAAAATATGTGTTCTTATATCTGTCTTGTATATCTGTGACTTATACTTATAAACCTCCACCAAAATTAGGGCATTCCCTTTGAGAGTGACCCTAACGGAGGTGGGGTGTTGCACTTGGTATCAGAGCATAGGTTTACCAGATAAGATAAAAAAAAGTTTTGAAAATTTATTTTCAAAAGAAAATTTAAAGAAGCATTTTTAAAAAGATAAAATATTATTTTATTTTAAAAGGCAAAGTCCCCCAAAGCCATAGGTACTATCTTTTATCCTTCGTTTTGAATCTATCCTTTGTGTTTCAGCATGTCCGAAGAACTTAACTTGCCAGAGGGTATACCAATACCTGGTTGGTTTAGACGATTCTTAGAAGCAAGGGTCACTCAGCCAGGTCCTACCGTTCCTCCTTCCCCAGCTGCAGGAAATCATCCAGCTGCAGCAGCACCTCTTCCTCCACCCCCTCCACGGGGAAACACTTTTGCTAAGATATGTAAAGATTTTAAAGCTATGGGAGGAAAGGACTTTCATGGAACTGAGTCCTTCGTGGCAGCTAGGAATTGGCTGAAGGAAACCGAGGACCTATTCATCATCTTTGAGGTAGAAGATAGGCAGAAAGTACAACTGGCAGTATAGCTACTTAAAGGCGAGGCTTCCTACTGGTGGGAAGTCACTAATGCAGAAAGACCAGTGGAAACATGGGAGGACTTTAAGGCGAGGTTTGAGGCTAAATTTCTCTCGGAAGCTGAAAGGAGTTTGCAGTTGGAAATTTTTTTATTTCTTAAGCAAGGGAATATGACAGTCAAAGAGTATGTTAATCAGTTCGATGAGATGGCTAGGTTCGGACTGGACCTAGTCAACACCCCTCACAAGAAGGCTCTCCGCTTTGTCAAGGGGTTGAATGAGCCATTACACAGTTTGGCCATGACCCATATACCCATGGGAGCTACGTATGAAAGGTTGGTACAGATGGCATTGCTGAACGAAGAAGATAAGGGCAAGAAGGAGGCAAAGGCAGAATACTCTCAAGGGAAGAAAGAGGTCAAGCCCAACGATTCTCAGAATAAGAAGGTAGACTCCGAGAAAGGAGGCAAGAACGACAACTCACGTGATAAAAGGAAATGCAATTTCTGTGGTACGGAAGGGCACATAGCCAAGGATTGTAGAAAAAGGAAGAGAAAGCAAGGTGAATGTTTTCATTGTGGGGAGACTGGACACATCAGCAAAGACTGCCCTAAGAAGCAGACCAGACCTTCTGGGGGTACATCGTTAACTTCTTCTAGATGCTTTGTTTTACCTTGTTTCTCTCCTCGATCCTATCTTGAGAACCATAGGTAGAATCTTTTTGGATGTAAACATGTAATTGAAACATGTTATGATTGCGAAATGGTTGCAAGTGGTTGCTCGTGGATGCATGAATGCACATTAGGCACTAGATCGGCTCAAACACATTTTCATGTTGCATGTGCATAAATGTATTTATTCGTATATGGATGAAGTTTAGTGTGTTGTCATATGGATGTTGCATTTATATATGAATGGTTGTGCACTCATGTAGAATCATGAATAGGAAAATTTGCATACATAATGGATTCATGGCACTTACATGATTCGCATTAAAGAGGTCAACTGAATCAGTAGACCGCCTGATTTTGCATTAGATAAGTACATGTACACACACACACTTCGCATATGATCATGAAGCATTAGAAGTCTTTTAAGGACAATGGATGCTCGTGTTTGATGGATGAGTAGATGGATGTTTGGATGTTAGGATATACATTCTTCCTGAACTTGAAGATTTCGGGGACGAAATCCTTTTAAATGGGGGAGAATGTAACACCCCGTGTATTCTATAACAGTGAAATTCACAAATTAAAGTATAATTAATTTCAAATCAAAGAATGGAGGGAAACGGGATATGCCATTCCGTTCGTCTCGGAATTCTGCTTGAAATAGAGTCCGAGTTTGCGTAAAACGGACTCCGTATGAAGGAGTTATGGCCTCCGGAAGTTTCAGAATTCAGTTTGAAATTCAAACAGACCAAAACAGCTCAGAAAACTAATTTAAAATTCAAATTCGGGCCCAATTGGCCAGGGCAGGAAAATTCCCGCCCAAGGCACCCAGGTCGACTTGGCAGTCGACCTGGGGCTAGCCAGGTCGACTGGGCAGTCGACCTGGGTCACCCGTGTCGACTGCCAAGTCGACACGGTGTCGACTGGGGTGTCGACCTGGCCCCTGAGCCAGGTCGAACCCAGCCCACCCTGGCTGGCCTGGTCTGTGTTTGGTCGATTTTTTTAGCCTTGCCTTATCACTAGGGCTAGGTGTCAGCTCCTGGTTGGTCTCTCCTTTGAACGAACGGCTATTATTAAACCAAGCTCCATCGACGGTCCGAATCAACTCAAAAACACTATAAAAAGAACCTAAGACCTAGCCTAAATCATACTATTTCATTTTAGCCTTAGGCCGCCGCCATTAAACCTAGAGCTCTAAATTAAAAATACAAAGAACAAAATTATAGAAGACGAAGGACGATTCTTGAAGGCTACAACTAGAAGCTACAACAACTACGACGCTTTAGACAACGGATTTGGGGCTATTTGATTTGGAATTTTCTATTTTGATTACTTGCTTCATATTGTAAGTTCTATGTCACTTTTTAGGCAAAAACGATAAAATAACATGGACATGCCATGAATTGAAACTGGATTTAGGAACTATTATTAATCCATGTTTATATTGTTTAACTTTGAATCATAATTTGGGAATATTGCTATGTCAACGTTGCAAGTTAAACTTATCATGATTTTTATGTTGTTATGAATCACTTGGGCTTAATTGTATGGCAAGTTGGACTAATACATGTCCATGGAATCACTATGTTTATTGAAATCTTTATGTTGATTAAACCATGCCTATGATGCTAATTAAACCATGTCTATGATGTTGATGGAACTATCCCTGTGATGTTAATATACCTATCATGTTAATGACGAATTGGGAATTGCTAGGTTATGATGAAAAGTTGGAATCATTATGTTTATAATGCTAGATGAGAATCATTATATTAAAAATGCTAAATTGGAATCCACTATGCCTATTAGAATTACCATGCCTTTAATTTTTCATGTTTGTAATAAAATTATTATTATGCCCGCAATGATTATTATGCCTATGATGTAAAGTTGGAATCATCATGTTAAACTAAGTTGGAACCATTACTATGCCAAGTTATCATCATGCTAGTATTGAAACCATGTGATATGTTATAGCCTGTTTATTATGCAAGTAATGTTGGAATTGTCACATATGCCTATCACATGTTTGGTGTTATTCCCCTTTATCTCTTGAATTGTTTATGCTTGTGAACGAAGTACGTTTATATACGTTAGGGATATGATTGGGTAGAATAGGCAAAACTTGAATTGATTATAATCATAAACCGTGAAATTTGGCATAAGTAGAACATGAAATATGGCACGAAAACTTGACTTGAACATGCCATAACTTGACTTGAAAAACATGCCTTAGTTGGGCACGAAGTTGACATATGAACATGCTATGGAAATAGCACGAATCTGATAAGAACATGGGCATGACTTTAGAAAACAAGAAAGTGGCCAACTCGAGGTTGGGTTGAGTTTGTAGTGTAAATATGCCCGAAACCGCCCGGCAAATCTAGTTGCTACAAACAATAGGATCCAATGTGGGTAGTTGGTCACATCGCGCTTGAAAACCCGAGGTTGGGTTGAGTTCGTAACGTAAACCTGCCCGGAACCGCCCGGCAAATCCAGTGGCTACGAACAACAGGATCCAATGTGAGTGGTTCAGTGCATTAACGAATCAATTAATGCCAATTAAGGTTAAGTCATGAACATGAAAAGACAACTTAACCAACTTGAACACGATTTGTAGGGCTAAGTCATGAGCTTGAAACGACAACACTTAGCCAACTTGACATGACACGTAGGCGGGTTAGGTCGCGAATTTAAATGACATACTTAACCACCTTGACATGACTAGACTGGAAAAGGATTAAGTCACGAATTACATGACTTAATCGGTTAGGCGGGTTAGGTCACGAATTACATGACCTAATCTGTTAAGCGAAACCCTAGACACGACCCTTTTCAGCAGTAACCCTCTAGATGTATCAAGGTACCCTGGGGGTAGGCCGGGTGGGGCACGATTACTGGGCTGATTGTAAGAGGTGAACGACGGCAGTGGGGTACGCCAGTGTAGGTTCGGTGGACTACGGTCGTGCACGTATTCCGGGGTAGACACTGGGTATCCGTAGATTTATCTGTGCTCTTGAATCGTGTCAGGGGCTGACACCTTAGGGCTGATACACCCGAAGGTGGACCCAGCACAGGTGACTACATTCGTGATTAGCCATATGACACGGACACTTGACGAGCTAGAACTTGTAGGGAGCCGATCGACTAGATAAGCGCTCCGTAGGACCCCGTACTTAGGTCAGACCCCGTTTCAGGTTCGTTTCACGATATTGGGCCGTGGGATTTATTTCGTGATTAACTCGTGACATGGGCTTAGCATACTAGTACAGTCGATGCAACGAATCTTGAACATGTGATGCTTTATTTGACTTGTCTTGACTTATCGTGATCACCTTAGTCTATCTTGTCCACCTTGACACCCTTCTTGACTTTAGTTCCAGTTCATACATGACATGTTGTTTTAACCATTCTTACACTGAAAGTCACTAGGACTTACTCAGTCTTTATGACTGACCCTTTTCCTTTCACCTCTTTTTCTTTCGTCCCCCCCCCCCCCCCCCCCCCCCCAAGGTTCTCAGGGAGGGAATACTACATCTTGACCAGTTTTCACATCCAGCTTGAAGAGAAAGAATGTATTGCTTGGATCTTTTCCGTTTTGGACTATGGCTTTGGACAGCAATTAGGGGACTTTTGCAGTTTATTTATGTTTTCTTTATGCTTCTTTAAATAATGTAATCAAGACAATTATGATTTTGGAAGTATTGTAAGACAAATTATGACATGGTTTGTGAACACGTATTATGTTGAAATAAAAGTTGTTGTTTTCCGCTGTTCAAAAATATGTGTTCTTATATCTGTCTTGTATATCTGTGACTTATACTTATAAACCTCCACCAAAATTAGGGCATTCCCTTTGAGAGTGACCCTAATGGAGGTGGGGTGTTTCAAGTTCGCTAATCCCGACTAGTTTGGAAAACCTTAATATGGTTTCATATCCAAAGGAAGATTAAAGAATAAATTTAAAAGAATTTATCTTTGATAAAATTAATGGGAACCTTTCCCTAAGAATGTGAATATTTGAATAAAAGAATATTCAGAATTGGAATGAGGCGTATGTTGTGTTTTATAGCACTTGTTTATTATATACGCGAGTTATTCGGAAAGACCGTGTTTACACCCATTCTGAATAACTGATTCGACGATAAGTCGACGATGAAGATGGGGGTTGAAGACCGGAGGTATTCACATCGTTTGGATGAAAACTGATGTCTTGATTGGGCTGTACACCCAAGAGGAGGTAATAAGTGGTGATCATCCAGACATACTTGGAGATCGACGGATATGCGAGGGTCTCTCTCCTGTATTGGACATATGGGACGAGGAATAAGGTGCCCCTGGTTTCGTTCAGACCCAGAACGAACTTGTAAATGGATATGTGTCCGACATTGGATTTTATTCTGTGTTGATTGATTTATATTAAATATATATCTGTTTGGCGGTGGAGAATTTATTCTCTTGCTTAACACTATTCTCTGAGACGTACGAGCTCAGAGGATATATATCGATAGATATCAGTCGCATGGCATGAATTTCCTGTGTGACATGTTGAGATGCAAATGATCAAGGTTTCTTTTGGAAAGCAGAGTCTTGTGGTCGATGATCAAAGCACGACTTTAATATAGCATAGCTTTGTGTATAGCGTTAATTCGTGAGCCTCACACCTCGGTATGAGTCAAAAACGTGATAAGGGACCCAAGGATAACATGACGTTTCTTTCTGGTTATGGGTGGTGTCAGAGTTTTGCATGCCCTGACATTGTTATATTTTTACCTTTGTGGTTGTTGGGATGCGAGATGCCTCGGATATATCGGTCTCTTCGGAGCCGAGGGATATTGGTCCTATATGACCAGGAAACGTGTGTTCAGGAATACTAATCCACTAACGTAAGTGTGGACCAGCCTCGGAGGATCCAAGGGTCCTCTACGAGAGATCTTGAGGCATTTGCTAGAGTGTCAAAAACCGGCGAGGAGTACATCCCTTGCCTTGACTCATGATGGAAATCCAATTTCCAATACGTGACATTTCGGTTTTAATTGTAGAGCCTAGTATGGCGACATAGTGGTATGGGGCACTATGCCGTCTATGATTGATACATTTATATTTGAAGTTGTTTTCATACACTTTACATTATAATAGTATCAAAATGATTTGTTTTAAACGTACCAAGCATGTTTGGCTATTATAAGGTAAAACTCTATCCTCCAGCTTGCGTTGCATTGTGTGATGGGACCTGAGTCTTATAATAGCTTCATTTTTCCAAAAAGCATTGCACTGTTTGTTTTATGCACTAGAATTCTTGGGAGGAAACCCGTTCCGTGTTATATGGCGTGGTCCCTTGATATACTATATTTTAAAGTAAAGTTTTAGATAACTATTTTAGTTCTCACACCAGTCACATGACTGACCTGGAGTTTATTGTTTTAACCTGAACTCTGGGTGCCCCTATTTTCCACATGGGCAGCTAGTAGTTGGGTTTTTGCAGATTTATATTCACAGGATCCTGGTTTACAGCTGGAACTATATTCGGAAAGCTCTGCTTTCAGTTGTGTTATGTATTTTTTTTTCGATGCTATTGTAATTTAAATCTTTGATATTTATCAAATGTATATTAGTTGTTCATACACTGTATATTCGTGTACTCTGATGTAAACTGTTGTAATAAGCAATGAAATATTCTTCTGTTTGTGTTCTGATTTGTCGTGTTCTCAAACAATCCATTCTTTCTCTTCTCCTCGGAGACCGGGTAAGTTCGGGTCATTATACAAATGAAACAAACTATGAGCCAGTCATGATCTGGTATGAGAAATCTTACTTAACTTATCTAATAATAAGGCTAATCACAGGACCACGCCGCTAACGTGGAACGGGCTTACTCCATTGAATTGCCATTGCATGAAACAAAGTAAATCATTAAACAACGAAATGCTTTTTAGAAAATGAAACTGTTATAAGACTCAAGTCCCATCACACAATGCAATGCAAACCGAAGGATAGAGTTTTACCTTATAATGGTCAAAAATGCTTGATATGATAAAACGGATTTGATATTATTATTAGTGTATATATGTTTCAAAAACATTTCAATCATAATGTATCAATCATAGACGGCATAGCTACCATATACTATGTCGCCATACTAGTTTTACATTCAAAACTGTACGGTGTCGTATTGGAACTTGGGTTTCCATCATGAGTCAAGGCTAGGGACGATCTCCTTACCGATTCAAGACACTCTAGCAAATGTCTCAAGATTCGGATGCTGGCGAACCCTTGGATCCTGCGGGGCCGGTCCACAAATACTTTAGTGGATTAGTTATGCCTGAACACACGCTTCTCGGTCCTATTGAACCTACAAATTGGTTACTATCGACCAATATAAACAAGGCCTCGTAATCCATCATCCACATAAGTAAAATGTCAGGGCTTGCAAAACCCTGATACCACTTCTAGCTAGAAAGAATTGTGTGCACTCCCTACATTCCCTTGTCCCGTTTCTGACTCTTACCGGGGTGTGAGGTTCGCGATGTAACTCTATACACAAAGCTATGCCTAAATAAGTTGTGCTTTGATCATCAACCATAAGACTCTGCTTTTTAACAAAAGCCTTAATCATTTGCATCTTAGCATGCCACATTGTTAATCCATATCATACCACTGATTTTTGCCAATATATAACCTCTGAGCTCATATGTCTCAGAGAAGGGTGTTATGCAAGAGAATAAATTCTCTGCCACCGAACAGATATATATTTAGCAGAGATCAACGAATACAACATAAAGGAATACAACGTCAGACATACCATCCATTTACAAGTTCATTCTGGGTTTGAATGAAACCGAAGACACCTTATTCCTCGTCCCATATGTCCAATATAGAATAGAGGTTCTCGCATATCCATCGATCTCCAAGTACGTCTGGACGATCAACACTTATCACCTTGTCTTGGGATGCATCCCAATCATGACATCAGTAATCCTCCAAACGATGTGAAGATGTAACACCCCGTGAATTCTATAACATTAAGCTTCACAAATTAAAGTGTAATTAATTCTAAATGAAAGAATTAAGGTAAATGGGTTATGCCATTGCGTTCGTCTCGGAATTCTGCTTGAGTAGAGTCCGAGTTTGCGCGAATCGGACTCCGTATGAAGGAGTTATGACCTTCGGAAGTTTCAAAATAAAATTTAAATTCAAACAGCTCAGTTTAAAATTCAAAATTCAAATTTCAGGTTCAAACTGGGCTGGGCGGGAAAAATCCCGCTCAGATACCAGGTCGACCATAGGGTCGACCATGGTGTCGACCTGGCCTCCCCAGGTCGACCATAGTGTCGACCTGGCCCCCTCAGTTCGACCATAGTGTCGACCTTGGTGTCGACCTGCCTGGTCGACCTGGCTGGCTAGGTCTGGCTCTAGCTCAAATTTCTGTGACTCTGTGTGTCACTAGGGCTGACGTGTCACCTCTTGATTGGCTCTTTGAACTTCGTATGGTCTAGATTCCTCCTGTCTTCATCTGACGGCTCAAAAAAATTTAACAATCTATAAATACACCCTAAGTCTCAACTGAAAATTCACACAAAAAAATATGAAAGGAGTCGTCATGCTGCCAGGGAGGAATTGAACATAGCCGTCAAGAGAGAAATGCCTAGAGACGAATCATATTAAGAAGAAGATTAAAGTTTAATCAAATTAACCAACGCAATGTTAGTTTACCCAAAGGAGCGCATCTCAATTTCAGAATTCAGAATCCAAAATTCAAGAATCTGCATTCGTTGTAAGTATAGTGACCTTTCAGAATATGAATAAAAACTGTGATGTGATTCAATGTAAATGAAAATAGAATTGTGTTATTGTATAAATTATGTGTATTGTAATGGTTCTATCATGACTTGTGTATTGATGTTTGTGGCATAAATTGATTGATGCAAGCCTATTGAACAATTGTATATGAAAACAATGGCACTTGCAAGTTTGTGGCAAAAACTAGAAATTGATCCCTTTATGTAAATGTCGATGGCATGGACTATGTGTATTCCCTTAGTCTAAATTAGAATTTATGTAAACATGTTCTAGATTTGAAAACTTTTATGCCTACATGACACAAAACCTATGATATCATTCTCATGTTTATTTGCAAGTATAATTGGATCTATGTTAAGTATCGTTTGGGTTTCATAAACTATGCAAGTTCATGTTTATTTGCAAAATATAATTGGATCTATGTTAAGCATCGTTTGGGTTTCATAAACTATGCAAGTTCATGTTGAAATAGGCTATGTGATTTGATGTTATAATTGGACATTTTGGTGAATATACAACATGCTAGTTTTGTGGTTGACATTATGCCAAGTTCAACATGTTTAAACACAAGTTTGTATTAGCCTAAACTATGCCATTTCATATGTCACCTACTTAGTTATACTTTGATTTGAATGCAAGTTCACATGACCCATATTATATGTTAGTTGAATCGCTAAATTGCAAGTTCATGCGCCACACACCTTTATGTATTACATGTTCTTGATTTCCCCTTTTTCTCACGTTTATAAAGTTGGGCTGAATTGTGACAAGCCCAACACATGTTATAATGTTGGGAACAAACAGGGGTAATAACGTTGGGTGTAAAATGTGAAAATATATGTTGGCATGTTTGGCACATGCCAACGACAATGACATTTAAGCGGTATGAATTGATATACCCAAGAATAAAAGATATGACATTTACACATATAATTGAGAAGTAATAAAATATGTAAATTTAGAAAACACGATATGCTTAACCCGAGGTTGGATTGAGTTGTGATGTAAACCTGCCCGGACCCGCCCGGCTGTCAGTTGTCACAACAATACCTATCCAATGTGGGTGGTTAAGCATTGAGCCCAATAATGACCCGAGGTTAGACTGAGCTACGGTGTAAACCTGCCCGGAACCGACCGGCACATCCAGTAACCATAGCAATACCTGTCTAATGTGAGTGGTCTGGTGCTCCTAAAAGGCTAAGGACAGGTGGTAGGGTTAAGTCAACTATAACACTTAACCAAATTCAACATGTTAACAAGAATTGATGGGTGGGGTTAGGTAAATACAGACACTTAACCACTTAACATGTTTGACTAGAAAATCCTGTTAACGAGGGACCCGTTTCAGCAGTACCCCGAGTTAGGTATCAATGGTACCCTGAAACTAGGCAGGGTGGGGCACGATTACTGGGTTGATTATAAGCAGTCAAAACGACGACGGTGGGTGCACAGTGTAGGTCTAACGGGGTGCAGGTGTGCACACACTCCGGAGCAGACAACCAGGGCACTGGGAACACTAGTAGTATAACCTATGCCTTCTAGAATTTGTGTCGGGGCCGCCACCATGGGTCTTTATACACCCCATGGTAGGACCAGCATAGGTATCTACAATTCTTGGGGGACGTATGACACATGTTAACGCGAGTAGGAGCCGATCTTTTAATAAGAATGGGGATCACTTCACCCTCTCCACGAGGTGCCAGTTAAAATAAGCTCAAGTAGGTGCAGAGATATAGTGTGGGTGTGATAGTATATTCGGTTCTAAGCGACACTTCCTTAGCTTGTGACACTTTCCTATTTTCAGTATATATCTATCATGCCCTTTTCTTATTCACATACTAAAGAGTTACTAGATTTACTCAGGCTTTATGTCTGACTCTATTTTCTCTTCGTCTTCTTTTCTTTCGTTCCCCCTCCCCCCCCCCCCCAAGCCCACAGGGAGGAAGCAGCTCAGCTCAGTCAGGCTCTTTACAAGCTCCAAGACCGTAGATGTATGATTTGGATCTCTTTTGCTCGGATTATGGCTTTGGATATCACGATGGGGATTTTTGTCACTTTAATTATGTTTTATGCTTCTTTAATAATCAAGACAGTAATGAGGTTGTAATGTTGAAAGTATTTTGAGACAATTATGGAATGTTTTGTTTGAACACGTATTGATGCAATAAAAGTCTGTTTGGTTTCCGCTGTTTAAAATATGTGTATTTATATTTGTCTTTAGTTTATCTTTGGCTTTTACTTATAAACCTGCACCAAAATTAAGTCATTCCCCTTGTGAGTGACCTTAACGAAGGTGGGGTGTTTCACTTGGTATTAGAGCATAAGTTTACCAGATAAGATAAAAGTTTTTGAAATTGTTTTCAAAAAAGAAAGTTTAAAGAAGCATTTTTCAAGAAAAAAGTGTTATATTTATAAAAAGACAAAATTCCCCTAAGCCATGTGCCCTATCTATCTCTCTCTATCCTTCGTTTTGAATCTTTCCTTTCTGTTTCAGCATGTCTGGGGACCCTACTTCTCAGCTACAGATGCTTTTACTCCTCCTCCTCCTCTACGTGAACCAGCAAACGAGAGAATCGCCGAACAAGAAGACGGATAATAGTCAAGGAGGAAAGGACCACAACAATAATAACAAGACACGTGGGAAAAGGAAACGTTATTTCTGTGGCATTGTTGGACATGTGGTGAACGACTGCAAGAGGAAGATTAGTGCTACTTGCTTCTATTGCGGTGAGGCTGGACACATGGCTAAGGACTGCCCTAAGAAGCAAGGGCAAGGCCCGCAAGCAGGACCTTCTGGGGTTACCTCTTTAACCTCTTCTCCTAGATGCTTTGTTTTATCCTGCTTATCTTCTCAATCCTATCTTGAGAACTTTAGGTAGTAATATTTCTGTAGAAAGTGTAGTCTGTCTTTAAGATCATCCAGTTCGTACACTTTTTGACTTTGGCGCATCACACTCTTTTATTTCATCTGCCTTAGTAGAATCTCTGCATCTAGACACTAGTATGGTAGAAGATCCCTTAGTAGTTTCAAATCCAATTGGGGGCTCCGCTTACTTGTCAATGGTTTGTTTGGGTTTGAAAATCTCTATTCTCAGCGTTGAGTTTAGTTGTAATGCCTTTGTCTTGGGCTTCTCGGGATATGGTTTGATCTTAGGCATGGACTGGTTATCCAGCAATAGTGCCATTCTTGATTGTGAGAAAAGAGTAGTTAAACTCTTGACTCGGCTTGGTAACACTCTAGAAATTTCTTGTAATCCCTTGAATGTTGTTATGCTTAGTTATCTAGAGTTGCTTGATGCTTCTGATGAGAATTTGCATTTAGTAAGAGTAGTCCAGGAATATCTGGATGTCTTTGAGGAGGTGAAAGGCTTACCTCCGAGGCGGGAAATAGACTTCCGCATATATCTTGTGGATAACGCAAAGCCTGTAGCTTTACCTGTCAGAAACATGGCTCCAAGGGAGAGAAAGGAGCTCAGTAAGCAGATAAAGAACTTCTCGAAAAGGGGTTCATTAGACGGAGCATTTCGGAGTGGGGTGCTCCAGTGGTGTTCGCAACCAAAGCGGACTGTTCGCTTCGCCTTTGCGTCGACTATAGGGAGTTAAACAAATTTACCAAGAAAAATAGGCACCCTCTTCCCCGAATCGACGATTTGTTTGATCATCTTGTTGGTGCGACGGTCTTCTCCCAACTTGATCTGGCAACTGGGTTCCATCAGCTAAGAGTAGCTGAAGATAGTATTGATAAAACGGCGTTCAGAACCCCAGACGGTTTCTTCGAGTGGCTTGTCATGCCTTTCGGCTTGATAAACGCACCCGCTTATTTCGTAGACCTATTGAGCAGGGTGTTCAGAGAATTCCTCAACAAATTTGTGGTTGTCTTCGTAGATGATATCTTAATCTTCTCAAAGAGTGAGGAAGAGCATGATCAACATCTAAAACAAATCATGGAAACTCTTCGAGCCCATCAACTAAAAGCCAAATTCTCCAAGTGTCACTTTTGGGGAAAAGAAGTAAGATTTCTGGGGCATATAGTGTCCAAAGAGGGGTCGGCCGTGGACCCCGCGAAAGTGGTGGCAGTGCAAGATTGGAAGACACCAAGAAATGCAACCGAAGTTCGAAGCTTCCTTGGGCTAGCCGGTTTTTACCAAAAATTTATTAGGGATTTCACGAAAATCTCAGCCCCACTCACAAGGCTAACAAAGATGAATCTGGCGTTCACTTGGGATTTGGATTGCGAGTTTGCTTTCCAACGATTAAAAAGGGCTCTCACAACAGCCCCAATCCTGACTTTGCCAGATGGAAGCAAAATGTTCACAGTATACACGGATGCATGTGGAACGGGACTAGGCGTTGTTCTAATGCAAGAAGGAAGGGTGGTAGCTTATGGCGGAAGACAATTGAAAGTTCATGAAAAGAACTACCCAATGCACGATCTTGAGTTAGCCGCCATCGTCTTTGCGCTTAAGACTTGGCGCCATTATCTCCTAGGTGAGAAGTTTGAATTATACACTGACCATAAATCATTGAAATATCTCTTATCACAGAAGGATCTTAACTTGAGGCAGCAAAGATGGATGGAGTTTCTTGCCTAGTATGACTTTGAAATTTCCTATACTCCCGGCAAAGGCAACGTAGTAGCAGACGCGTTGAGCCGAAAGAAACTGACCTTAAGCCCACTCTTCATAGAGAGGCAAAGCTTGGAGTATATAGCCCGTTTTAACTTTAGGCCCTCCTCATATTTTGTACCAGGTTTGCTAGCATCTCTCGAAGTACGCCCTACTCTCTTGGACTCAATAGAGGCTGCACAACGTGAAGACCCTCATCTTGTTGATGTGATTAATAAACTTATTAGGGGTGAGACTTCTAATCACCTCAGTAGATACGCCATCGACGATAAGGGTTGGCTCAGGCGAGATGGAAGATTATGCGTCCCACAAGAAGGGAGTTGACAAAGAAGGTTCTCGAGGAAGCGCATCATTCCAAGATGACTATACACCCTGGCGGTGATAAGATGTACAAGGATATAAAAAGAACTTTCTTTTGGAGCGGCATGAAGCAAGACGTGGCAGATTTCGTTTCTAAGTGCATGACCTGCCAACGGGTCAAGGCGGAACAGAAGAAGCTTGGAGGACTACTTCATCCTTTAGAGGTCCTATAGTGGAAGTGGGATAGCATTTCAATGGACTTCATTGATGGACTGCCTAGGTCGAGAAGAGGCCACACTAGCATTTGGGTAATAGTGGATAGGCTTACTAAAAGCGCCCACTTTATACCTATCAAGAGTAGAAGGACTGCCTCATCTCTAGCATCTCTTTATCTCAAGGAAATAGTTCGACTCCGTGGGATACCCTCCAGCATTGTTAGTGACCGAGACCCTATTTTCACAAGTGAGTTTTGGCGGAGTTTGCAAGAAGTTGTAGGCACACAGTTATGTTTGAGCACGGCCTATCTCCCCCAAACTGATAGCCAAACGGAAAGGGTGAATAGAGTTTTAGAGGATCTTGTAAGACTTTGCGTTCTTGACTTTGGAGGGACGTGGGAGGATCACCTTCCTTTAGTGGAATATGCCTACAACAACAGCTACCAAGCTACCATCGGTATGGCGCCCTTCGAAGCCTTGTATGGAAGACCATGCAAATCACCAACTTGTTGGTGGGAGTCTACAGATAAGCTTATACTTGGGCCAGATATGATTCGAGAGACTTCAGAGAATGTGGACTTGATATGGAGAAGGATGAAGACAGCCCAAGACAGACAAAAATCCTACGCCGACAAAAGAAGGATCGACCTTGAGTTTGAGATTGGGGACAAGGTTTTCCTTAAGGTATCACCTTAAGGAACGTCGTTCGCTTTGGATCCGCAGGAAATCTAGCACCAAGATTTGTAGGACCGTTTCCTATCATCGAGAAGGTTGGGAAGATGGCCTATAGATTAGAGCTACCCGAGAGACTGGTCGGAGTTCACAACGTCTTTCATGTTTCTCACCTTCGGAAGTGTTTTCATGAGTCGGCGGAAGTGGTGGAACCTAGCATTCTAGAAGAAGCCGAAGTGGAACGTGAAGCAACTGTGAGGAGAGTTCCAACCCGCATCTTAGGAACTAAAGTGAAAAAGCTACGCAACCGCGAGGTCAAACTCGTTAAAGTTCAGTGGAGCGACGCCGAGGAAGACGCGACTTGGGAAACTGAGGACAGAATACACGCTGCCTACCCTCTTCTTTTTTAGGGTACATCTTTGATCTCTCTTTTTCCGTAAGTTATGCTTTATCTATCTTTTTAGGTATATCTCCTCGGTCCTTTTCCTAACTCCTGAGGTAGAAAACAAATGGATGCAAACATGTATTTGAAAACATGTTATGGATGATGGCTGCAAATGGTTGCTAGTGGTTGCTCGTGGATGCATACACACACACACCCTAGGTTATAGATCGGCTCAGTCACTTCATATTGCATATGCATATATGTATTCTCATTTGTATATGGTTGAAACTTGATATGCTGTCATATGGTCGTTGCATTTGTATGAATGGTTGTGCACTCATGTAGAATTATGAGTAGGAAAAAAATTGCATACATAATGGATTCATGACACTTACATGATTCGCATTAAGGAGGTCAAATGAATCAGTAGAACGCCTGATTTCAGCATTAGATAAGGACATCTACACACACTATGCATATGATCATGAAGCATTAGAAGTCTTTTAAGGATAGTGGATGCCTGTGTTTGTTGGATGAGTAGATGAACTGCTGGATGGTAGGATATACATTCTTCCTAACTTGAAGATTTCGGGGACGAAATCCTTTTAAGGGGGGAGAATGTAACACCCCGTGAATTCTATAACATTAAGCTTCACAAATTAAAGTGTAATTAATTCTAAATGAAAGAATTAAGGGAAATTGGTTACACCATTGTGTTCGTCTCGGAATTCTGCTTAAGGTAGAGTCCGAGTTTGCGAGAATCGGACTCCGTATGAAGGAGTTATGACCTTCGGAAGTTTCAGAATAAAATTTAAATTCAAACAGCTCAGTTTAAAATTAAAAATTCGAATTTTAGGTTCAAACTGGGCTGGGCGGGAAAAATCCCGCCCAGAGACCGGGTCGACCATAGGGTCGACCATGGTGTCGACCTGGCCTCCCCAGGTCAACCATAGTGTCGACCTGGCCCCCCCAGGTCGACCATAGTGTCGACCTTGGTGTCGACCTGCCAGTCGACCTACCTGGTCGACCTGGCTGGCTAGGTCTGGCTTGGCTCGAATTTCTGTGGCTATGTGTGTCACTAGGGTTGACGTGTCACCACTTGATTGGCTCTTTGAACTTTGTATGGTCTAGATTACTCCTATCTTCATCTGACGGCTCAAAACAATTTAAAATTCTATAAATACACCCTAAGTCTCAACTGAAAATTCACACAAAAAAATAAGAAAGGAGTCGTCATGCTGCCAGGGAGGAATTGAACATAGCCGTCAAGAGAGAAAAGCCTAAAGACGAATCATATTAAGAAGAAGATTAAAGTTTAATCAAATTAATCAACGCAACGTTAGTCCACCCAAAGGAGCGCATCTCAATTTCAGAATTCAGAATCCAGAATTCAAGATTCTGCATTCGTTGTAAGTATAGTGACCTTTCAGAATATGAATAAAAACTGTGATGTGATTCGATGTAAATGAAAATAGAATTGTGTTATTGTATAAATTCTGTGTATTGTAATGGTTCTATCATGACTTGTGTATTGATGTTTGTGGCATAAATTGATTGATGCAAGCCTATTGAACAATTGTATATAAAAACAATGGCACTTGCAAGTTTGTGGCAAAAACTAGAAATTGATCCCTTTATGTATATGTCGATGGCATGGACTATGTATATTCCCTTAGTCTAAATTAGAATTTATGTAAACATGTTCTAGATTAGAAACCTTTTATGCCTACATGACCCAAAACCTATGATATCATTCTCATGTTTATTTGCAAGTATAATTGGATCTATGTTAAGTATCGTTTGGGTTTCATAAACTATGCAAGTTCATGTTTATTTGCAAAATATAATTGGATCTATGTTAAGCATCGTTTGGGTTTCATAAACTATGCAAGTTCATGTTGAAATAGGCTATGTGATTAGATGTTATAATTGGACATTTTGGTGAATATACAACATGCTAGTTTTGTGGTTGACATTATGCCAAGTTCAACATGTTTAAACACAAGTTTGTATTAGCCTAATCTATGCCATTTCTTATGTCACCTACTTAGTTATACTTTGATTTGAATGCAAGTTCACATGACCCATATTATATGTTAGTTGAATCGCTAAATTGCAAGTTCATGCGCCACACACCTTTATGTATTACATGTTCTTGATTTCCCCTTTTTCTCACGTTTATAAAGTTGGGCTGAATTATGACAAGCCCAACACATGTTATAATGTTGCGAACAAACGGGGGTAATAGCGTTGGGTGTAAAACGTGAAAATATATGTTGGCATGGTTGGCACATGCCAACGATAATGACATTTAAGAGGTATGAATTGATATACCCAAGAATAAAAGATATGACATTTACATATATAATTGAGAAGTAATAAAATATGTAAATTTAGAAAACACAATATGCTTAACCCGAGGTTGGATTGAGTTGTGATGTAAACCTGCCCGGACCCGCCCAGCTGTCCAGTAGTCACAACAATACCTATCCAATGTGGATGGTTAAGCATTGAGCCCAATAATGACCCGAGGTTACACTGAGCTATGGTGTAAACCTGCCCGGAACCGACCAACACATCCAGTAACTGTAGCAATACCTGTCTAATGTGAGTGGTCTGGTGCTCCTAAGAGGCTAAGGATAGGTGGTAGGGTTAAGTCAACTATAACATTTAACCAAATTCAACATGTTAACAAGAATTGATAGGTGGGGTTAGGTAAATACAGACACTTAACCACTTAACATATTTGACTGGAAAATCCTGGTAATGAGGGAACCGTTTCAGCAGTAACCCAAGTTAGGTATCAACGGTACCCTGAAACTAGGCAGGGTGGGGCACGATTACTGGGCTGATTGTAAGCGGTCAAAACGACGGCGGTGGGTGCACAGTGTAGGTCTAACGGGGTGCGGGCGTGCACACACTACGGAGCAAACAACCAGGGCACTGGGAACACCAGTAGTATAACCTATGCCTTCTAGAATTTGTGTCGGCGCTGCCACCATGGGTCTTGATACACCCCATGGTGGGACCAGCATAGGAATCTACAATTCTTGGGGGCCGTATGACACATGTTAACGCGAGTAGGAGCCGAACTTTTAATAAGAATGGGGATCACTTCACCCTCACCATGGGGTGCCAGTTAAAATAAGCTCAAGTAGGTGCAGAGATATAGTGTGGGTGCGATAGTATATTCGGTTCTAAGCGACACTTCCTTAGCTTGTGACACTTTTTTATTTTCAGTATATATCTATCATGCCCTTTTCTTATTCACATACTGAAGAGTTACTAGATTTACTCAGGCTTTATGTCTGACTCTATTTTCTCTTCGTCTTCTTTTCTTTCGTTCCCCCCCCCCTCAGGTCCACAGGGAGGAAACAACTCAGCTCAGTCAGGCTCTTTACAAGCTCCAAGATCGTAGATGTATGATTTGAATCTCTTTTGCTCGGATTATGGCTTTGGATATCACAATGGGGATTTTTGTCACTTTAATTATGTTTTATGCTTCTTTAATAATCAAGACAGTAATGAGGTTGTAATGTTGAAAGTATTTTGAGACAATTATGGAATGTTTTGTTTGAACACGTATTGATGCAATAAAAGTATGTTTGGTTTCCGCTGTTTAAAATATGTGTATTTATATCTGTCTTGAGTTTATATGTGGCTTTTACTTATAAACCTCCACCAAAATTAAGGCACTACCCTTGTGAGTGACCTTAACGGAGGTGGGGTGTTTCAGAAGATCTCTGGTCTTCAACCACCGTCTTCATCTTCGACTTCTAATCATCGTAGTAATTATTCAGAATGGGTTAAACTCGGTCTTTCCGAATAACTCGTGTATTTTATAATCAATAATCAAGTGCTATAAAAACACATCATTTACCTCATTCCCATTCAGAATATTCTTTTAAATAAATATTCACATTATTAGGGAAAAGTTCCCGTTAATTTTATCAAAGATAAATTATTTTAAATTTATTCTTTATTCTTTTTAAAGATTCTTTAAAACTCCAATGTGGTTTTAGATATCAAAAATCATAACTTTATGATTATTCAAATTGAAGAAATTAATCTTATCTTTAACTGGGTTAAAGAACCAATGTCATTTAAAGCACAGTTCGCGATAAACCCAAAATATCTTCTACTAAATATGGAATTTTCACAGAAATCAAATCAATATATAATCGATATAAATCGCTGTATCAGACTAATAATATAAATGGAATAACGGCAAAGCCTTTTAAATTCCATATATAATAACGGTCTTCTTTTACAGAAGCCCATCTCAATTATTATTAAATCGATTCCCATTCAATTCAAATTTAATATATTAAATTTGAACACTCTACTTTGGAAAACTTCCATTTAAGTCTTAATAAAAGATTTATAAATTCCAGATTATATTTTCACTGTTAATTGGGTTAAAGAACAAATGTCGTTTAAAAACACAGTTCACAGTAAACCCAATTCACATTTCATTTTATTCTAATTTCTAAATATAATTGGAAACTCTAATAGTCTTTATTAAAAGATTTATTCCTTTCTCAAAAGGGTCTAAGAACAGTGTTATTGAAGACACCATTCACGATAAACCCAAGAATACAATTTATTTATTAAATTCCAATTAAATATTTATCAATTGGTAAATTCCATTAAATCTTAATTTAAAAGATTTATTCTAGTTAATAACTAGTTCATTTCGATAAAAATATGTTTTTATCTTTTCAAATAGTTGAATTTTTCATCCAAAAATCATTTCAAATCGTTTATTAAGATTTTACATAATTTATCCATATTTTTAATAATTTTATTAAGGCCTGTACAGTCGGTTTCTAATAATGGCCACCGAACTGCACTTACAACGACCTTTTTCAATTTTGATTAGGACATAATTCCAAATCTAACCATTAGATTTAAAAACGCTTATATTTATTTGAAAGCTCTTTCCGACACGAACCCAATGCTTCTGGCCTTAGGAGAATCCGACGGTCGGATCTCCTGTTACATCAATTTGAAGTTAATGGTCGAAATTCGCGAACGGTCGCTGCGCGGCGCGTTCTATTCAGGCCATTAAATATATAATATATATATATATATTATATATGTCATAATTTACTATTTAAAACATATTTTATAAATCGTTTATAAATTCATTTTAAAACGATCTTAACTTCATTTTCAATTTTAAATAAAAATTGAACATTCTATATTTTTATCATATTAAATATTTATATTTTCTAAATATTAGATTAATAAATCACTTCTTTCGATGTTCATTATAAAGTAAATCAAATCAATCGATAAACCCGTTCGGGTTAAAATAACGTTTGCTACTTAATTCGGCTTCACATTTTTATATTTTTATATTCGTCTAAAAAGGGACATAGAAATCATAATTTTATTTTACAATGAAAAATATTCATAATTTTAAAATATTCTTTATTTCAAAAGATTCTTTATTTTAAATATATTTTATATTAAAAATATTTTTAATCGGAGTGCGACTCAATCAATTACCATATAACTTCAGTTATATGGATTTCATACATCGTATGTATATAACAATAATGAGAAATAATCAATAAACAATCTATTCACATCCAGAGTGAAATTTATAACTGTGTGAGCATTAAAATAAATAAATAAATAAATAATGTTCATCACAGACTGTCAACCCATCGGTTGACATACAACTAAATATTGGGACTAGTGTATGACAAATGTCATCCCAATACCCGTGTGGGGTTTTCAAACAACAATAGTTTACTTACATAGATCATTGGTTAATAAATCTAACCAATTATAATTCAGTTTGAATTATTTCTAATATCGCTAACATAATCATGATAATGTTTTACCACTGTGTGATATCAAACAAATTAACATTCCTACTCCTATAACATGTAAATGTTAATATTAAACAATGCATATTTTAATTATTCCTACTTACTTTAAAAATGTAATTTTTAATGTAGAACCATTTTTGTCAAACAATGATCTTTTTATTGAATCCTTTTATGCATTAAAAATGGGCTTTTGAATGTAAACGTATTATAATCAAATTTTAATCTTTTTATATAATCATTTGTGCATTAAAAATGCACTTTCCTATATTAACACATTTTTACCAAATTTTAATCTTTTTAATCAATCCTTTATTACATTAAAGTTGTAATTTTGATGTTAACATAATATATTAAGCAATGAAACCTTTTCCAATGATTTATTTACATTAAAAATGTAAATTTCAATGTCAAAATATATTTTTATTACACAATGAATCTTTTAAATTTTAATCTAAAAACATTTTTCAAGCAACGAACCTTTTTCTGATGATTCATTTTTACATTAACCATGTAAATTTTAATGTGAAAACAAATTCTCAAACAATGAATCTTTGACATGATCATACCTACATTAAAATGTAACTTTTAATGTAAACAAAATTTTATTAACTTGAATCTTTTAAAACAAATGTTCATTTTTCATATTTTCTCATATACAATAAAAATGTAAACTTTTTATTGTTAAACAATTTTATATTTCAACCAATAATCATTTTACATAAATCATGCTTTACATTAAAAATGTAAATTTTAATGTTTCAACATTATTATCCATTCAACGAATATTTTATATATTTTATCTTTACATTAAAAATGTAAATTTGGAAGTTTCAACATTTTTATCCCTAACATAAATGACATTTTTATCACTAACATAAATGACATTATTTATCTAATGTAACATGATTCTAACTAATTGACATATTTTATTTACATAACATTCTCCGTATAAAATGACAAACTTTGATTAACATAACATTCTCTATATAAAACGACAACTTTTGATTTACATAACATTCTCTATATAAAAACGATAAATTTTGATTAACATAACATTTCCTATATAAAATGACAAATTTTGATTAACACAACATTTCCTATATAAAATGACGAATTTTGATTAACACAACATTTCCTATATAAAATGACAAATTTTGATTACCATAACATTTCCTATATAAAATGACAAAATTTGATTATCATAACATTTCCTATATAAAATGACAAATTTTGATTAATATGACATCTTCAAATTGATGACATTTTTCTCAACACGGCATTTCTAAATAAATGAAAATTTTAAATAAATGACATTCCTAAATAAATGACTTTTTTTATTCTAAATAAATGTTTCTAATGAAAGTTGACATTTTATTCTAATATGTCTTTTTTAACAAAATTGACATCTTTATTCTAACTTCACTTTTTCAAACAAAAAATGATATTTTTATTCTAATGCAACATTTTATAACAAAATGTTATTTTTATCCTAATGCAACATTTTATAACAAAATGTTATTTTTATTATAATGTAACATTTTATAACAAAATGTTATTTTAATTCTAATGTAACATTTATACTAAAATGACATATTTATTCTAATGTAACCTTTCTAACAAAAGTGACATTTTCTAATGTAAGGATATTTTTAATTAAATGGCATTTTCTAATAACATCACATTTCTAAATATATGGCATTTTTATGTAGCATGACATAATCTAAATATATGACATTTTTATTGTAAATAAACGTTTTAACAAAAGTGATATTTTTTTATTCTGACATATTTATAACAATGACATTTTTAATATATTATTGTAATGAAAAAATAAAAGAGAAGTTATTTACATGACATGTTTATTTATGAAATATGATTCTACATACATGACACATTTATTTATAAAATCTCACTAAATGATAATTCTTATTATTGTCTAGTCCCCCCCCCCCCCTTTTATTAAATAAGTTTCATTTTAATGATTCACATATAATAAAATGTATATCTTATTGTCTAAAACATAATGCTTAAAACATGAATACATTTATTTTCATAAATACAATAAAAAAATATGATTTTTATTGTAAGTAAATCCTAGATCTACACAATTTAGTCCAATCAGTTCATCTTTACCACAAACAACCAAATTAAATCTCATACATCACACACATGGAAATTACATGTAAATTTCATATCGAATTCAACAATTAAATTAAATTTATATTAGAGATCTCACCGAAAGTTAAATTGGGACAAGCTCCAAATCTGTTTTTCGATTGTTCCATCATATAGATCTCAAATTTATGGCTCCAACAATGCTTGTTTTGCTGAATTTTGTGGTCGTTTGTACAAGTTATAGCAGTTTATACATTAAGTACATAAATTAAGTAATTAATTATATAATTATCTAACTGATTACATTTCTAACCCTCTCATCCTTCTTTGTCGTTCGAGGAAAACACATTTCTGACAAAACCCATAACGCAACCACCTAGGGATTTGAATCGTCGTCGCTTCACCTCGTTGGGCCTCCATTGCCACCCCCAGCATCGACCGCCACACCGCCGCCATGCTGCGCGCTCACCCACGTGCCACTCGATGGCCCCATCGCCTCTCTATTCGACTTCAAGACTGGCAACTTGTCAGAGCTGCTGAGGCCATGACAGTTCACGAAATAAGATCTCCACAGTATACCTGAGAAAGCTCGATCCCTTAACATTTTTTTTGTTTCAAGTATTCGATTTGAGTGAAGGAATCAAGGGAAATTGGAGAAGAAGGCCATAAGCTTCAGGCCGTTCATTTTAGGTCAGGAAAACGGCGGTTGTCACTGTTAGGCTAGGGTTAGGGTTCCTATTGGCCTTTTATAATGTTAATTTATAATATTATTTAATTAATTAATTCACTTATTATCTGTTTATCGCTATGAACTGCAAACGAGACCCAACGAATGTTGCCCCTAACCAAATACCCCTATTCCGGACACAATGGACTAGGTCTCATTAGCCCATTCGATCATTTTGATCAGTTTTTATTTAAATTAAAATATAAATCATTTAATTATTTAATTTGATCATACATTTTAATTTGCCGGGGCCGCATATTGACTCTAAAAATTACAGAAAAATTATTTCTTGTTATGTTTCGACGATACAGTCCTAACAAAATTAATTTCATCGAATTTGGAGACCGTTTGAAAAATGTCAATTTTCTAGTCATTCAAATTTGACTAAAATTGACAAAACATATTTTCTTTTGCCACGCTCACATATTAATTTCAAAAATTATGGAATTTGGAATCTTGCAATAATTTGATATTCCGGATCCAACCAAAGTGGTTTCATCGAAAACGGAGGTCGTTTGATAAATGGCTATTTATAATATTAAAAAATATATAAAAATTCCATAGCGACTATACTGAATATTCAACTGACCATAACTTTTGATTCCCACTATAAAATTTCAATTTTTCAGATTCCTTGGAAAGATATTTTTAAATAGATTCTAATATTTTTGGTTTCACTAAAATCCGATTTATTTTGCATCCTGTACATTCAGTCAAAGTTCAAATTCAAATTTTCAAACTACCGCACTATTTCTAACTCCTTTTAAAATTAAAATAAATATATACGTTATAACTTCGATTTAAATAAATTTTTAGTCGTTATTATTTAAAATAAATTATTTTAAGTATTCAAAATCCATTAAAAATTCTAAAATAAAATTTTTAAATTGGTTCCAAAATTCCGGGTTGTTACAAAAATTAGGGTGAGCTAAACTCACTCAGTTCTTCCCACTTATATTTATATAAGTCGAGTTTTTATTTTATGTGCTATGGTTGCTAACGGTTGTTAATGATTGACTATTTCTTATACATATATTGATTGAATTTATGAAATTAAACATTGTTTAATTTCAGTAAAAAAACCAAATCGTTATTGTAACGATTGGTGCCAATTAAGGTAACTTACTTTGTTAGTCACATTTATGAAATAAACGTGTTTAAATGTTTGAATTGTTTTGTTGATGTTAAATAATTTTTGTTTACCATTATAGAAATTATCAGTTAAAGGGAATTGAATGATCTAATTTGAGATAACCGGTTTGGATACAAGGAAGAAAAGATCGGAGGGATTCAACCGGATTCCTCAAATATATTTAATATTGCTTATTTTCATATTGTCATTATATGAACTGATTTGGTTGAATGATTGATTCGATTTGTTGACCCTTGATCTGAATTCAACATTTATTTCGTTTAAACCAACGAGTGATATTGGTTAAGTGGCAGCATATGACCTATAAATCAATCGGTTTCTAAATATTGATTTACCATCAGGCGAATCGATATAAATTAAGTTGTAAAATTTATTTTATAACTGAAGGCAGATTTTTAAATCTATATTTTTATTAAAAGTTTATTAAAGAAAATAAATATCTATTATTTATTAATTAAGTTTATAATTAATTATTAATTGTTTTTATAAACTAAAATATGATATTAATCAGATTTGTAAGCAAAAGAGAAGAAGATTAACCTATCGGTTAAGAGTTGAATAATTGTTTTAATTAACAATTAAGTGGAATTATTTAAATTAATTATATTATTAATTAATTTAAAGAAAGGAGAAATTGGAATTAGTTTATGAAATAACTGTATTTTGGGTTGACTAAGTCAAACATTTAAGTGAAAATGATTATTAATTGGTTTGTTTTAAATTAATTTAAGGAAATGATTTAATGAATATTAGTTTTAATTTTTAATAAGAATTTAAAAAGGGGAATTTACTATTTATTTTAGTAATAAAAGAATTAACTAATTCTACAGTAATTAATGATTAAAGTAAATTATTATTTTAATTAATAATAATTTAGGAGATTACTTTTATTTGAAATTAATTTAAAAAGTAACTGGAATTGAAATGGAATTGAATTGAATTGAATTGTGAGAATTTTTATGAATGGGTTTTATATTTTAAACCTGAATTTTTATAACAGAGTTATAAATGGGATTTTTAAGCAAATGAGATAGCTTAAATTAATTTTTTACATAATAATTGAATTAAGTAAAAAGGAAATTGGGAATCAAAGGGTTAGATTAAACCAGAGTTTTATAAACAAAGTTTATAAAATGAGATGAGGTGTTAAAGCGTTAATTTTAAATTAACGTTGTTTAATAATGGAATTAAGAGAATGAATAGAATTTAAATAAGGTTTCAGTACAGGAAAAAGAGATTGCTAAAACTGAATTTGGTAATGAAATAAGTAATAGGATTTTGTGACAAAAATCCGAATTCCATAACGAATTGTTTAAAGAAGTAAAAGTTAAAAGTTGATGTGTTAATAACAAATTACCTAATCGGTGGATTAACGAACAATGATTATATTTGAGAAGAGATTTCCAATAGCAAGAAGGTTTATTAAAACCATGTTTTAAGTTAAATATAGTAAATGGAATTTGTTTGGATATTAAAATAAAATATCGGATTTTTGAAATTATAACTCATTTTCTATCTTAAGATAAAAACAATGTTGATCTAGGTCTGGGAAGTAATTAAAATACCCCAACTAGAACGACTTCGGGATTATCTAAGGATAATATTAGTTGTAATGGTAAAGAAGAGTAATAAATTTTTCTTTCAATTAGAGAAATAATAATGTAGTATTATTGATGAAAATGTAAGAATATGTAATAAGAATTCCGAAGTAAAGGAAATTAAAAGGATTTTATGATAAAAATGATGTTTCCAAAGTTAAAGAAAATTAAAGGGGATTGTGTGAAAATATAACGATATTTTCGAGTAAAAGGAAATATAAAGTTGAGTTTTAAATAGGTTTATTCTATAAGAATAAGCACTAGTTATTGTTTCCAAGTAATGAAACAAAAGGAATTTCATAACGTTGTTTTATGGGTGAAATGTGAATTAATTTCTTAATTATTGATAATAAAGAACGATGGAGCAAATGTTTGAAAGAGAGTTAAGTGGAAATTGAATATGGTTATGAGATATTTTTCTTAAGTATTAAAATGAAATGGTCTTGAAAATAGTTAGTATGTTAAAATAAGAAGTAAATACAGGATAGCCCCCACAAATATATATATATATATATATATTGATTGATTGGTTTAACCATCAAGCACCATTTTTGCATCAAAATCTACCATGGGCGAAGCACGTGCCATAGTTTTTAATTAACCATACATTAATTATTTTTAATTTAAGAGACAAGTGATGCAGAATACTGGACCAGTGAACTCATTTTATTTCCATGATTGAAAAACTGTTTATTTTGATAGTTAAATCACCGACTATAAAATCTGGCCAAAAGCGTTGTTGGTATGGAAAGACCGGGATCGAATTTGTATTCAAAAACCATTCCGACCAACAAACACGTGAAGATATCAGAAGATGATCGAGATGGAGCATTGAAGATCGTGGATCTTCGTAAGTAGAAGGAATACTAATAATCTCTGGTTTAGCGGCCAGAGATATACTTTGATTCTGTCGTAGTTGAAATATACGGATTGCAAGGACTTCTCGCTACTGAACTATAGGGTGATACCTAGGATGTGGTAGGAGGGTACCTTCGGTTCATCCTGTTCCTGGATGACTTGTATGGACGGATATCTGACAGAGTATTTCCGAAAGGATAACGTACGTAGATTTCTTCAACGTATCATAGTTGGTGGCGGAGGATGGTCGTTCTCTTAGCTTGCTCACTAGAGTATTTTTGTGGACGTCAATTAGTGATATCTGGCGGATCTGACGATGTGACATTCAAAGTGAATGGTGGCCAAATGTTCAGAAGAAAATTAAATAGAATAAATAAATAAATTTGACCTCTAGCCTCATCAACCGGGAAATGGCATAAAATCAGGTAGGTTGCATGGCTATGTGGGTCGCACCAACCAAAAGGGTATATCATTACCTTATCTGGTGAAATCAAATGCCTTCGCTTGTCCCTTTTTATTTATGTATGTATGCTATCGGTTCGGTTGGCTGGCGCCCAACCGTGGTAATGATATATTCGGTACTCTCAAAGTATAGTGAGGGGCCGGTCATGTTTAGCCTGGGTTGCAAGATGTTCTTTTTGAACCCCAATGTATTCATCTCTAGAGGTACATTATCGGGAAGGTGGTCCCATACCTTGCCAGGAAATCCATTCTCTAATAAGAGCTCGAGGTTTTGATTGTATATTATATATGTAGAGCGTGAGATGCAAGCGTTCTGCTAGATTGATATTTATTTGTATTTAGACACTATTATAATATTAGAAAAGATAATGATTTCCAAAATGTTTTGGGTTATCGTAAGGTAAAAACCCGTCCATATTTATGTGTGGATTCAGTCTTACAATTATCCCTTTCTTTCAAAAGGATTTTGGCTTTAAATTAACTTGTGTGGTACCTATAAACTTAGTGTGCTTTTCTCACTCTGGTTCACCAGACTGACCCTGTCGTTTGTAATGCTCGGGTTAGACCGAGGTGTACAGGTCCAGGTTATCGGATGCTGCGAAGTCCAAGGACGAGATGGATGTGTTCAGACGTATGATATTATACCATATATGATTGTTATTCTGCTGTGTGTTGTATATGAGGACAGGTTATTATAACTATCCAGATGTGTGATGTACTCTGATGGTTGTAAGTTTTATTTCAAACTCTCAGTAAAGATTATTTCTATATTATATTTTATTCCACTGCGATGTGAGACTTTGTTTCTGATGTGTTTCTCCTTCTTCTATTCTAATATTTCTTTCTTATCTCACCCTCTGATTTCTTTCTAATAGCTATCTTCTTTTCTGTATAATTTGAGTTGACAAGGATTGTAAATGTCGGCTTAAACTTTACTAAAAAGTGGGTCATTACAATATATATATATATATATATCCTAGATAAAGATGTTAGTTTATATTTTATAATCAATGATAATTGAAATAAGGTTGTTGTCATCAAAACTCCATTCTCTAACAGAAAATACTTTTATAAAACTTAGACGAGAATTGGGAAGTATGTTAGTAAAAGATATATAAAGTTACAATAAATTATTATAAATAAAATTTGTTTTTATAATAAAAGACTTACGTATAAACTAATCAAAGTTAGCTTCATGCTAAAAATAACTTCTTTCTCAAAACTTCTCATTATGTTTAGTTGTTCTCTGGCTATAATTTTCTTTAAATTCAGACCACAAATTTTTCTTCAATTTGACCTATATAAGTATACGGTATCATTGAAATAAACACTCAAACAAAATTTTAATAGAAATACAATGCACAAATTCTTCTAAAATGTCATCCAACAACTCAAATTCCTCAAATAACATTACCTTTAAAACGGATAGTTCTTCCGATACTCCACACTTTCCTACACTAACTCCAAGAAATGAACCAAGGTATCGATGGGGAAACTATCACACATGATTCACTCCGGATTATAAAAAGGCAAAAAGGGCTCTCTTCTCTTCGCCTGACATAAAACAAAAGTCGATGAAATTCATCATTACCAGAAAGAGAAAATAGCTCTTCAAAAAGAATTATACTTCGAACAAAAGGTTACTGCAACTCGTTTAAGTCTTCTCGAGAAAACTTATTTTTAAGCTTTGTAGTCCAAAGATGAAGGATGTCTCTGAACCTTTACCAATTGCAACTGATCCTATTAATCGATCCAGTCGAACTGAAAATGATCTGGTGAATCCTACAATGAAGTACTACACGTTTTCTCCCAAACGACCTTCATATAGTCCGAACATTTGGGATAAGAATTACAAAGAAAATGAAGGAAAATGATTTTCAACACCAACAAGGACTCCTCCCTATTAATATTTATTTGATTTTAAGATTATTTATCTCATTGTTTGAACTATTTTTTAACCACATGTATCCTACTTCCAAGTATAAATAAATTTTCTTCTAAAAGTTACCAAAACAGACGTCTGAGTATTGAGGTAATAATTATCTTTCACATAGAAACAAACGTCTTCTCCCACAAAACCAGTCATCTGAAAATAGGTCAAAATGAACTAAAACTTTGTTATTTCATATTTTCTTAGAAACAGATGTCTGATCCAAAATATCATATGTCTGAATGCTGGGACAAAAATATTTCCACGTACCAGAAATAGACGTCTGATCTCAACAAAACAGATGTCTGAAACTGTACCAAAATGAACTAAAACCTTGTTGTTTTGAATTGGTGCAAATTCAAATGTCTGAATCTGAATAGAAATATTTTTTAAAAGCCTCGCACCTTTTTAATCCAACCAACATTTCACTTCATCTCTTCATCGTTTACTTTTACCTTTTCACTCTCTATTAAACCCTAGCCCTCAAAATTACCATTCTCTTCAAAAAATTCAAACTTTCCAACAAATCTTCATGACAAATTGAACAAAGAGAATAAGGCTTTAAGAATCAGATCCAAAAAATCCTCCCTCCGACGAATTAATTCAAAAATGGCTTTGGAATGACACTGCCAAAGAAAAGTACAAGGCAATGAAGGATTCAAAGTTTTTTAAGGTTCTTTTGTAAAGTTTGAAGCTTTTTCTAATTATCGACTCCTTCAAATTTCTAGACATTATAATTTTGAATCTCTAATTGATTATAACACAATAATGTCAAAATCCACCATTTACTTGCCAAGTTGTTCTTAATAAATCTCAACCTAGACCACACAAGACCTCAAAATACTACCGATTGTGTTTGGTCTATGGTATGTGGCAAGCGTATTCTTCTTGCAATTCAAAGGTTAGGTCAAATCCTACATTATTCTTGGCAAGGTGTTGATATTGAGACTATGGAGGTTAACATGAGTATGAGAGACACTAATTCATTTCCGACAATTTTCTTAACATAGGTAACCTTACCTCTACTCATCTTCGAACATAAGCACGATTGTTGAATCGTATATGGTTTGTACAATTCAACCACGTAAAGGAAGCTATGAGAAAGTATACAAGCGCGACTTTCAAGCTCTATATGCCTTGTATTCTAATAAACAAGTAAATTGGGCAAAAATTATCCTTGATGAATGGGTTGATATCACTTATAAACGGAAATATAAAACTATTCACTATGGAGTTTATGTCACCCAAATTCTCCTAAATTCTCAAGTCCAAATACCCAATACACCGTCTCTTAGTATTAAAGAAATCGGGCCAAAAACATTAAAGCTAATGGATATTGACCCAAATCCCTCGAATTTGGAATATGTCTTTTGAGATTCGGACTGAATATGTTGCACCTCAGCCAGAAACTATTATAGCCGAGTCTTCTCGTGGTCGTCATCAAAGGGAAGAAGAAGAAGGTATTCAGATTATCTCTCCCGACCTTCCATCCAAACATGCCTTGGTCACACTCTCTCCCAGTCAATCGAAAATACACAAAGATTTAAAGCATTTTGAGACTAGGACCAACACAAAGTTTGATTCAATCAAAGGCTTCTTGAACAAAATTTGGGAAAAAATTGCTTGCACTAGAGCACAATCATCTCAAGCTTATGATCCAACCCCTTTCTAATGGTCGTCTAGCTCTGCTGATGAAGTCCCTGACCTGTCCATAGCGATCCTAAGGTAGGAGATAGTAGTGTGGCTCAAAGCATTCCAACGTCTGAAAGTTGGTAAGATTTGGTGGTATGGATAACTTAGTAGTATTTTGGCTTCAAAACTCTTAATTAAGTATGGATTGTAATATTTTCATACTTCTGTCTTTTAAGCACAAAAATCTACTATGTTCTTCGTACGTAATGTCTAATTGTTGTGGTTATTTATGATATGTCTGTGATTATGTTAAGTCTGTACGTTGTGCATAGCATGTTTTCAAGCTTTTATATAAGTATCTCCTTTTTGTCAATGACAAAGGGGGATAAATATATGCATATCTACAGGGGGAGTCAAATATATAGTTGTCATTAATCAAAAAGGGGGAGAATGTTGGTTCTCGCTATATAGCGTTTTGATTATGACAACTATACATGTAAATATCAACTAACCCTGTTTTTGCAGGAAGACATTCGATTATAGATTCAATAACTCAGATTGAAGACAACATATGTTAAGAGTCTGTGAGTCCTAGATTAAACTTGATAAAATCTTCCTTGATGATGCACACACATACACACATTTTATATATTTTGATTTTCAAATGAAAAGAGAAGAGACATAGGTCTGTAACAGATAACAGGTGTTTGAAATTTTTGTACCAGACGTCTGTTTGATGCAAGAAATTTCAAATTCATATAATATTCAGGCGTCTGACTTGAATATTTCAGACGTCTGAATTACCCTCGAAATGACTTATTTCTTTGTTGTTTGAAATTAAACTCGAAAACAAACATCTGAAATTTTGATTTAGACATCTGATTATGAAGGGCTGCAACTTAAAATGAAGAGTCACAACTTTCCAAATCATAACTCTTGATCGAATCTCTTCATAATAAGTTGTAATCTTTCGTATACTATAAATAGAGGCTTGTCTAAGTGGTTTAATCACTGATTTTTACTTCAATTCTTTCTATCTTACTCAAAGCATTTATGATCTCTAAAAGCACTCTATTTCCAAATTTCAAGATTTCAAATCTTATTCAAAGCTTCCTTACTCTTTCATAAATTACACGATAATCATCAAGGAAAGATTATAGGAAGATTGTATGTCAAATTGACATACCCGTGTTATCAAGAACACAAGTAGTCATCAAATCATTTGTATTGTAGAAGTCCTCTTCAGCAGTTGAGGCAAGAAATCTCGTTCGGCTGTTTGGGTAATTTGTGAACCTATTCCTCCGGGTGAAGTGAGAGTTATTGTGTTAGTGAAATACCAGAAGGGAGTCTGAGACTAGACGTAGGATAGTGGTCCGAACCAGTATAAAATCGACTATGTAATTTTACTTACTGCTATTACTCTACGATATACACCTCACCTTGCTTATACTGAATACTATACGATCCTACCACTGCTTAGACATTTTCACTCTATTCTTTTGACAACAATTTTTGATAATTGTTTTGGCATAAAAATTTATAGGGTGGACAAAATAAGTTGTAAGAATTAAGAATATAGTAGATGTTTGCACCTAGTTGTAGGTTATAGAACTGACGTTATAAACATGAATGGTTGTGAAACTGATTGAAAAGTAGTTGTCCTTGTCTGCACTAGTTTTTGTGGTTTGAAAAAAAAATGATTTGCATTTTTGGGATGACATATTTTATTATGGTTTGGCAAAGGAAAGTTTTAATATGGAAAAATAAAGTTTTGACACTTTTGACTTTTGAAAAAAAAATGAAATGAGAAAGCCAAACCACGTTTTTAAAATCATGGAGTAGGCAAAGCATTAATACCTAGGGAAGGCGGAAAATATTTTAAGGCTATGAAGTAAATAGCAAGGATTGTTTTGAAAATAATGACAAGTTCTCATATAATGTGTAAGCATTATAAAACCTAAGTTTTTGCTTGGAAAAGACTGTTAGTACACAGCAAGGACTAGTGGTGACTACTAGATGATAAAGGGTAAGTAAGTGTTTAGATCCTTTGGTTTTGACTTTTCTTTGTCAGAGGGGACATGGTCCTAGGATACTTAGCCCTTAGTAGTAGGTGTGTAGAGTGCTTGATTTCCTGTTTTAGTTGAAGGATAAGAAGGCTTGCTTAAAAATTAAACTTAGATCAGTGGATTAAGTTAAATAAGCTAAGAAAAGAGTAATGACATAACTAAAAAGAAAACAACAAATCCAGTAAAGCAACATATATGACAGTTGAGAAAAATGTTTTTTTTCCTAAATAAGTTGAAAAAGAAAATCATTGACAAACAAAAAAATTCTTACTTAAACTATGCTTGGATAGGAAGATAAGGAATCTTTATATAATAGTTGCATAAAATCCAAGTACAGAAAGAAAAAGTACATAAATAGAAGATGTGAAGTTTTATGTTTTCCACCTTTTTATAACATAACAAACCGAATTCAGAAAATTAGATTTTTCTGTAATTCACAAATTTAAAGTTGTTCGGTATGGTTTGGATGAACTACATTCTTGCTCAGTAAGATTGGATGAAAAATTATTTTGATTTTCAAAATATTGCATTCATGCAAAAATTGCCAGTATATTTAGGATGTGTGCATCATATTTTCAAAAGATTTTCAAGTAAATTTGAATTCATATAGGAGGTACTGCTTAGGCATTCTTGTATTACTCATTGCATAAGTGCAAAAATGGTTGAAAAATTGGATGCACACATAATGGTTGAGAATTATGCGAGGAATTACTTAATTTTACCCTCCCCGAAATTTACTAAGGGTGGGAGAATATAACACCCGCATTTTTAATTAAATAATTAAATAATATTTGAAAAACGTTCAGAATTTTATCACGGAATTAGCGTCATTGCCTCCGTGGCGATTTTCTGATCAATTTAGATCTATGATTTGCAGGAAACAGATTTAGATGAAAAAAATATCTTTAAAATAAAATATTACAAAAAACATGAAAAGAAGGTATAATAAAAGAACAATAATCACCATTATTTCTAATCTTGTTAACAAATGCCTATGTAGCTCACTTGGTAAAGACATGTCTCTCCCAAGTGAGTGGCACAGGTTCGAGTCCCGTTGGCACCATATTTTTACTTTAAAGGAACAACTAAAATAATACATATTCTAAGAGAAAAATATGTATAAATGCATATATATGGAAAATTATACATAAAAGGGAGTATAAAAATATATGTACACATGCATATGTAAATATATGCTTATGTGTGTGTAAAAATATATACATATAAAAGAGAAATCCAAAATAAACCTACAAGCAAAGAAAATAGGTAAGAAATAAAATAATGGCATGATATCATTTGAATTTTGAACATGAAATAAAAGTTGCACGTATATATATGCACAAATTTGAATGTTGAGATAAAATGTACAAGATAAGAGCAAAAAATAATTAATGCATAATAAATGGAAAATGAACAAAGAAATTAACTGCCATTGAAATTAGAGTGCGTTAAAAGGAATAAAATAGCAGTATTAATTGCATTAATTAACGGGCAAGGAATTAAAAGATTACATGAATAAATTTGAAATTCAAACTTAGTGATGATGTATAAGAGGTACAAAATAAATCAAAGGAAGTGTAATGGGAAAATAATGAACGTTTAATTAAAAACATTAAGTACAGCAAAAACAGCGTCATGCCTAGACCTAGATGGGTCAACCCAAGTTGTGCCTGGGTCGACCTATGGGTGGACCCAAGGTAGGCTGGGTCAACCTAGGGCGGGTCCAGATCTGTTTTGTGACGTGGTATTGCTAATGTGTGCGGCTCAGATTTTAATATATCAAAATCCGATGGTTCAGACTTTCTCGTATACCTATAAATAGACTAGTATGGCCTAGCCTAAATCTCATATTTTCTAAGATGCTGCTCAGGCTCTACCATTCTCTTTTCTCCCTAAATCTTTTTAGAAAATTAGAATATTAGTTTTAGGTAATTCTGATTCAAGATTTGAAGACAACGAGTAGAAATCTATAAATAGGTGTTCAGAATTTTGATCAGCGTAAGGTAAATCCTTGAATCTGGTTAATATAGGTTTCTTTCTCTTTACGTCTTCTTATTAGCAACAGATTTGTGAATTCGTGGATATTTTTGATAACAGATTCAGTTAGGGATGCCACAGAACAACAAATCTGGATCAGATTCATGGGTTGGAAAGCTGTTAGGTGAGTGGATCTAAATTATACCATTTTAAATAACGGTATATCTATTATTTGCATTCCCCATTATATTTAATCTACAAAAAATTGATAATTATGGAAATTAGTTATTAAACTTGTTTAGGATATGTTGAAACATTACGGTTGTATATAAATCTATTCTAAGAACTTGTTAATTGGATATTGTAAATCAAGTTATAATGAAATTGCAAATAATTGAGGTAATTGGGATTAAATCTACTGAGAACATTTCTATTATATAAGCCTGTTTTCATTAATCATCTGTCTAAATGGGAAATTACTGTAAATGCTGCAATCATGGAATTTACTATAAACATGAATGATTGCTTAAGAATATTATTATGCCAAAAGGCTGTAAATAGAATTTCAGGAAAATTTGGGAGAATAAATATGCCTAAATTGGATGGAAAATTTATAGCAATTGAGAAATTGTAAATAACCGCACTAAGACATGAGGTTAATTCAACTTATGGTAGAAGTCTACCCGGAACCGCCCTGCAAATCCAGCATCCACAAGTGGTCAGCTTAATGTGATAGGATTGGTGCATTAACATACATATATGTATATAACAGGAAAGAAATGAATGTCATTAATTATAATGAATGGAAATGAATGAATGTTACAACAGTATAAGAATTGGAATAAACGGGGAATGATAATAATCTATTATGATTATGTATGAATGATAGAGTGGAAGATAATAGGTAGGCTTGTCCTAGGTACAAGTGGAAATTATAACATAGGTTATAATAAATGGAAAGAAACTTACTGAAAAACCTTAGTTAAAAGAACTAAGTAAATAACAATAAGAGGTTGTATTAAACCAAGTCGTAGTTAATGAAAAAAAATGAAGTAAGCTTATTATTAGTAGACTTAAAAAAGAGAATTTTGAAGTCTAATAAAAGAAATTAATAATAAGTGAAAGCCCGCTTAGGCGGCATAAAACTGAATGAAGTAAGAGGACTTACGGAATGAAAAAAATTATACTTAATTATAAATTAAGTAATATGTTAAATGAAAACTTGCTGATTGTGATAGGATTTACTTAATGACATATTAAGTAGAACATGTTATTGTAACCTGAAACTGGATGATGAATGACATGGTAATAATGTTAGAAGATTTTAGATTATAGACCGTGAATTACAATCTAGAGAATAACATGTTATAGGCTTATTAATGAATTTAAATGAGCTAAGTTATATCACTGAATTAATAAGCGAGAGGGGTCTGTTCCTTAGAGATATAAGGGGCCCGGGGAAAACCTGATAACTTGAATATAAGATAGAATGTGACCAATCAAGTTAATTGGAAATCTGATAAGATAATACAAGCGAACGATTAAAAGTTTAGTCATAGGATCTAATATCACAATGGTGTGATGCACTTGGACCAGTCTGCAAGTCTGAAGGTGAAGAACCCAACAAGATAGATCATCGAGGTGTCTAGAGGCACAAAAGGAGCATGTCCATCTGATTCTTCTGCTTGATATTCTTTTGGATTAGAAAGAAGCACGCGGCTTCCGAGGTACGTGGAAGGGTACTCCGTGGTGGTCCTCTATTGCGGTGCATGTTCAGGCTGTACTCGTAGAGGTGGGGTCTGCGTGTTACCGCTCGGTGAGTATACCTTGACTATAACAGTAGTTTGGTAGTCAGAAGTCTATGTCGGTATGGCATTAGGATGATTCGACGATTTTTCTACAGAGAGGTTGGCCAAGACCAAATAAAGGATAATAATCGTCGGGTACCTGTCATCGGCAGTTAGTGTGACGCGGAAAGACTAGAGCTAAACCTACCGACCATCGACCTTTCACTATCGAGACTTGGTTGCGGGACAAGCCAACTTGGATGTAGATTGTTTGCTAGGGGCACGTCACTTAGCTCTTGATCTAGTTTTTCACTGGTTGAGGGAGGGGTCGAGGTGAGACCATAGCCACCATAGAAATGCAAACCATAGTTTAAATATATGTACTTTAAGCCTCTTTAGCAAACCTATACAGATATGGAAAAGCTCTCGACCGAGTTATGTGCATTCAGATACTACCCTACTACGGAACTTGGGGTACACAGAGAGCACGTACGTGTGAGGATCCGGATACATGCACGCCACATAGGGTAGTGTATCGTAGACGCTAGGGGATTACTCCGTGTTAAGATCGAGCTTGGCCGAGGAGTTTGGATATGGCGGTCGGTACGCTTACGTAGCATGACGATGGTTGTTCTGTGGAAAATGTGACATAGTTTTATGGAGATCCATATGTCGCTCCCACGTAGGATTAAAGTTACATACGTTGATAGTTTTATGGAGATCCGTACGTTGATCTTGCGTAGGTTGTGAGTTGCATAAGCTTCCGTGGCATGACAGCGGGGACCTTGCGAGAAGGGTACCATGAGAAGTACCTTGGTATTGAGGGTACTACATATATGCTATATTAGGTTAATCTAGTGGGAAGTAGATGGGTACGACGTGTGTGTAAAGCCTTGAGTGCTATTAACCCAAACAACCTAATAAATAAATAACATAACTAAACAATATATGTAGGGTTATTTCAGATTGTGTAATTTAGTCTAGTCACCAGAACTTGTGTTCTGACTACCTCCTCATAACACACTCGCAAATTAGGTTTGTAGCAGAGATATGATAGCTATGGATACTGGGTATGCAGTATTATTACCTTGGGCTATATTTGATTATATTATATTTTATTACATTCCGTTGTGAGATGTTTTCTGAGCTCTGAAATATTTTATATCTATGTCTTTTCTATAGGATATCAGACAAGCCAAAATGAGTTTCGGCAGATTAGGATTTTTGAAAAAAAATTGTTC